>CM076580.1:1303765627-1304116400 GCA_034641835.2 Pinus albicaulis
CTTGAAGTCAATATTGGCTATCGCCCTCTGCTTGTAGATGAAGGAGGCGCCTTAACCCTCTGCTTGTAGATGAAGGAGGTTCTTGGCCATGACAAATTACTAGTTTGCTTGACATTGTTGTCTTTCTTCTACTGTGATTTCATGCTGAATGGAAGCTCCAAGGTCTTGATGAGTAACTCCTTGCCCTGCAGATGCATCTCAGGCTCATGTTTACATTGAGAAGCAGTTGTTCTTCTAAATGTGGATTCAAGAATTTTCTCCTGAGATGATGATATATTTCTTGTCTTTGTAAAATCCATAAAACATTGTAAAACACCTAATAATTAGCTTGAGACTGTGGTCTATGCAGTGCTGAGACTTAGGGGTGTGTAAGTGGCGCTACTTAGGGCTGTGATCAATTTCATTTGCAGAGTGGGAGGTCTGTCATGATTGGTCTGTAGCAGATGGAGGTTTTTGGCCTTTTGATGGTTGCCAAGGGTAAAATGCCTTAAAGCGCCACTTCCTAACTTATGGGAGGCTTTTGAAACAGACTTGGATTGTCCTTTTAGAGCTGGTGGGCAAACTAGTAAGGCTAAATCTAGATAGGATAGTGATAATGAGGTTTACCTTGACATGGGCGGACTGAAAAGTAGGAGGGTGAAAAAAAAAAAGTTTTATGAGGGTTTTCTAGATGACAAATTGACATATGGAGATCAGCTTCTAGAAAACTCAGCTATGGATCTATTCATCACTAACAAGTAAAAAATACTGATGACTAACAGTGGCTCCATTTGGGGAGGGCAGCTCCTCGTCAGGAGGTGTCCATAATTCAGATCTTTGGCTTATGAAGACCAATGCCTTACCCATTGGTACAAAATTTCACCTTTCTTTGATGCTATTTCTGAAAAGTGACAGCATGGTTAACATCAATGATACTTCTACCTACCCCACTATCTTTCCTAACATTTTTTCTTCTCTTTGGCGCATTTGAACTAGCAACCTTTTGACAATGTATATTGTTCTTTTTGCAAAATGAACCTATCTATTTCTACTCTTATATCTGCCGGGAGTTCAGATTAAACTGATGAAATCCTTCATTACTCTACCTATGCTAGATCAACTGTCAAGATTAAGCAGTTTGACAGGATTTTGTTCTCTAATCTAAAACATGAAATTTAAAATGATCAAATCAAGATTAGACAGTCTAATTTGTCATGCATTTGCGGCATAAAAGACATGCTGCACACAAATATTATTTTGCAACAAAAGGAAAACTAGACAAGTGGGGCTAAGATGTACAATGTATTTTTCATCCCTCGCTTCTCTCTTTGGTTCTGTTTTAGGCATGTGGAACCAGACTCTCTCCCTAATCTATACTCTGTGATAAGTCAATCTTACACAATGTTGACCATCTTTTTCACTCACTAACTTATCATCAAATAAATTTAAACATTCTAAGCTATGATTAGGCTAGATAGCTGAACAAGACATTGGAGTACTAGTAGTGGCATTTAGACTTGCTCGCTTTCCGAAAGACTATTTTTTTGGAACATGGGGCTTTTGTTCTATCTTCACTCACCCTCTTTTCTATCTTTTAATGTTTTTGAATTTTCTCTCTTTTACTATTTTTGACTTTTCTATTTTTCAATATTTCAAACAATGGTATGTACAATGAAAGTGTTTCAAACTCAGAAATGGAGCTCTTGACAAAAATAATGCTTTAGTGTCCTGCCATTTACAGGACCCCCAAAAATTTCAATCCCATCAGGTTCTTGCAAGAAGAAATCATTGTTTCCACTAACTGAGCTGATGATGTAAGGCCATTTCCATAAATTTTCAAACTTGCCATGTTTACCTTTGTCTTCTCTTCTAGAATCCCATTTTAAAACTTTATCTCCAATCTGAAAATCATTTTCCTTAGTTCTTCTGTCAAAAATCTGTTTTATTTTGTCTTGTGCTAACTGAGCCCTTTGGTAAACTTCTTCTCTGGTTTGTTGTAAATGGATAGTCTAATTTACCCTCCTTTGCATGTCATTTTCTTCTATTTGGACTTCTTGTAATAGCTTCATTACCGGAACCCCTAAAGATGTTGGGAAAATGGCATCTATACCATAAACTAGCTGGTAAGGAGACATACCTATGGATTTATTAGTGGTTAATCTATCATCCCATAAGGCGTGTACTAGTTTCCCATGCCATGCTTTTTTATTTTGTTCAAGAAGTTTTTTGATAATGTTGACTAGGCTTTTGTTAGAAGACTCGGCTAAGCCATTACCTTGAGGGTAATAGGCTGTGGACTGTCCTAATGAAATGTGATACTTGTGACAGAAGTCGATCATTCTTTTGGAGGAGAAGGCAGCGGCATTATCTATAATGATCTTTCTGGGATAGCCAAATCTAGATAGGATATTGGTTTCTAGGAACTTGATGATGACTGAATCGGTGGCATTCCTGGAAGGTATGGCTTCTATCCATTTGGTAAAGTAATCAGTGGCTGTGAGGATCCATTTATGTTGAGCGGATGAGGAAGGGTGAATTTCCCCGATAAAATCCAGACCCCATTGCTGGAAGGGTCCTTCAACTATAATGGGATGTAAGGGCAAAGGTAAAAGCTTTTTCTTGCCATCAAAAATTTGACATTTATGGCATGTCATAACTAGTTTGTGAGTGTCAGGGAATAAGGTAGGCCAATAATAACCAGCTCTAAGGATTTTGTTTGCTGTATTTTTCCAGTAGAGATGGCCCCCACATTCCCCTTCATGCATTTCGTGCATAATTTTCCCTGCATCAGACTCAAGCAAACATTTAAGCAGCATACCAGTGGGATTTTTCCAATACAGAAAACCATCTATAATGCAAAACTTTAAAGATTTTTGTTTAAGAAATCTTGCTTTTGTTTTTGATAAAGTCGGAGGAGCATTCAGATAAGTTAATACATAAAGAATATCTGCATACCAAGGTGAATCCAGAAATATTTGATCAATAGGGGGGAGTGTGCATTCTTCCTGTTCTTATAAGGTATCAAAAAAATTTATATCTAAAGCTTGGAGGTTGGTTTCAGCCATTAGCCTTGCAAGTCCTTGTCCTTTAACTAGTTTAGTTGGTCGGATTTCTAAGTCATATTCTAGGATGATAGAGATCCATTTTCCCCTTTTACCATCAGGATCTTGGTTCAGAATATCCTTGACAACAGTATTCGAGATAAAAGCTATGACATGAGAATGCAAGATGTAAACTCGGAAATCTTTCAGTGCTTTTACCAATGCGAATGCCAGTTTTTCCATGATGTTATATTTCAAGGGAGCATCTCTCAGGGATTTGCAAAAAAAGGCAGTGGGTTGTTCTTGCCCAGCTGCATTTTTCTGCAACAACACCGCAGCTATTGTGTGTTCTGAGGCAAATGAAAAAATGTAAAAATATTTGGTGAATGTTAGTATGAATCCTTTGTCGAAGTGTACGAAAAAGGACCACTTTAGCTACGCATAACTAATAGCCCTAACAACAAAAGTGGCTGCCAATATCTTCAGATCTGCGATTAGTTAGACAAGAAAAGAGCTGCAAAACACCAGATCTATGCATGGAAAGACATTACAAGAAAATAAAGGTTTGCTCCATATACGAATAGACAAGACAAGAACAATTTTTGAAAGAATTTTTTGTATTAATGGGGCACCTGGAAGGAAAACCAGAAGGAGTATCCAATTCCCCTCAGTGGGATGGGTTCTTGGAAGTCCTCAGCACTTCAGATCTAAGATTTCTCTCTCTAGTTGATGTAGAAAACCCAATGCAAAGAGTAGAGCTCAATGGGAGAAAAATGATGGAGAAATGTGACCAAGTGTATAGATCCAGAGTGATCTAATAGGAAACAAAAGGTGAAGAATGGTAGGGAAAACCCTCCTATTTATAACAAAATATTGGGTCATTCTAGATCTTGGTGCATGGGTTAACCAGATCTAGATCCACTTTTTATGGAATATTTTATTATATTTGTTGGAGGGAAAAGGTATTTGACTTGGGTCAAATCTTTTAATTTGTTAAAAATAAATAAATAAAAGATTTATTTATCTTTTTAAGGAAGCGGTTAGAGGATAATCAAATAAATAATGATTTATTTAATTATTTAAGGAAGTGGTTGAAAGATAATTAAATAAATAGTGATTTATTTAATTATTTATGGGTGATTTGGTCATATTTAACAAGGAATATCATTTAAATAAGACTTAAATAATTATTCCTAGAAAATAATAAGATAAATAAGGATTTATCTAATTAATTTCCTTGTTTTGGGTTAAATATAACTTGGAATAATAATTAAATTATTGTTTAATTGATTATTCCATGAGGAAAATCAAACAAATAAAGATTTGTTTAATATTTCCTTTTTGGGTTTCCTATTTTCACATAGTGAGGCTTGATTTTACTTAGGGTAAAAGCGGTCTTACAATGGTGTACTTGGGTCCATCTAATGATAATAAGTTAGATGACAAAAAATTGTGTAACAGATTGCCCCCCGGCGTGCGAGTGTCAGGAGAAAATCGTATGACCGAAGTACGTTGTAAGAACACACTCACTAGACAACAAAAATGGATGTCAGAGAGAGAAATGTGAGGTAGATAGTGTGCTGAAGGACTAGACCCCGAGGAGACGAGACTCGCAGTTGCAACAAGTCTCTTTTTATGAGAGGGTACCTGTGCTGAAAAGGTGGCGGGGGAGGCATACCTATGCCCGCCGAGACAAAGTACAAAAGAATAGTGTGTCCAGTAAACAAGGGATCGAACCATAAAGTACAACTGGCATAAACATGAGCCAGATAATAATACAATGAGGAATCCCACATACATGCTATGCCTGGGATAACAGCTAGGACGTAAACAATAATATCTGAGTACATGGGATAAAAATACAACCCAAATGCCCCCTATAAGCGGGGAAGGGCTCACAAAATATGACTGATACGGGAAAATCGATGAGCGGCGCAGAGCAGCTGGAGAACATCATCAAATATGCGGGAGTTGCATCGAGGTTTGCATAGAAGAGGTCATCCGGGCATGTGAGGGGCTACCTGCAGGGCCACCCCCTCATGAGGGTTGAGACATCTCACACACACCCGGGGAATCATCAAGAGCTGCTGCTGGATCACTAGACCATCAAGTATACGGATCTCGATCATGCTGAAAGGAGCTGGAGAAACAATCAAGCCAAAGGGAAAAGAGATATCCCTTGGCCTGATCTGAGGCACCGAACAAGAGTGGAAGATGGAACCAAGGTACACCGCCCTCACAGACACAGCACGGAATAAATGAGGTGATGTCGACGAGAAGGAGGTACGCCATAGTTGAGGCAATGAGAGACTCTCAACGAGCACGAGAGGAGAAAAGAGTAGAGCGATGGAAAGTGACAGCAATAGTGATAGTTTAATGGAAAGAATTTGAGTAGCTAATGGACGACTACTTGCTAGAGCATAGAAGCTGGTGACATGGCAGCGACTGACACAACATCATCAGGGATGGGGGACAGTGGAACTGAAGGTCATAATGTGCGACACAAGAGAGAGACCAATCAATGACGGATGGAGGGCTATAGTGGGGTACAAAGGGACTCGGTATAGACTCTGTGGAGGGAATGATGACTCAACTTGGACGCTCTAAACAAGGGCGACTTGATGGTGCTGCCACACAGTAAAGGCCCCAATGGGGGATCGTGGAAACATGAGTACATGATGGGAACTCAGGACGAAAATCGACACGAACAAGGACAAGTAAGGGGGCAAGATGGTGCCCCAAGTACAAGTGTCGTAAGTGAGGAAATTCGATTTGTAGGAGGGGTGAAGTGACCCTTCTTGGACAAAATGTGTCTTGGTGGAGTGTCAGATCTCAAAAAACGAACAGATACCCATTTGAGGGCTCGGTGAGAGCTTTCCAACGGTGCAGACGGTTCGTCAAACGGGGCTACGATGTGGTCACAGCAGTCGAAAGAAGAAACATGGGTTCTCTTTTAATAAGGCAGTTTTCCCTCCAAAATCACTCATTTGCTATTGTTGCTGTTGTGAAGATAGAGAGGAGAGAAGGCCCTAAATCTTGCGGCGAACGTAGCGGACAAACCGACTGTTGGAAACGCGATCCGTCAGTTGCAGGTAAGAGGTCTAACTTTTCTCTTGCATTTTGATGGATTACTTTTTCAGTTTAGGGCCCAGAAATCCAGGAACAGCCCCTCCTTCATCTCTACGGTCGGGTCGCACTTTTTGGGGCAAAAAGTGTGACCTAGGACGCAGGTATCAGGGCGAAAAGTGCGACCTGGTCCAGAAAAGAGCAGAAAACTGTGACCTGGGAGATGAGGAGGTTTTGGTGTTGTTTTATGGCTGGAAGTTGGGTTTTGGTGTTTGGTTATGGTTTTCCCGATCTGTACGCTGACAAAGATGATGTGTTTGTGCAGGTATGGAAGAATTACGGGTCAACTGGAGAGAGAGAGATCTGGGGACACTACGGACAGAGATCCAGGCGGATCAGGGCGTCCGCCGTGTTTTGGCCAGATTTGGGGTTCTCAAGTTTTTGGAGAACCTATTGATGAGGAAACGAGCCGGGTGCGGCCGGATTATCGATTCACTGGGATCAGTCGGGGGGAGATCTTTGTAGTGCGAGGGCACACGGGGATCGGGCGAGCGGTCGGGACGTGTGCCCTGCGGCCCGGTCTCCGCCAGGGATGGTGGGGGAAACACACGGCCAGTGTTGCCGCGGGGGCGGCATATCATGGAGTTCGTGGAACGCCATTGTCGACCGGGTCTCCAAGTCAAGGGGACCGATCGGGGATCTAGAGAGGCTAGAAACCCGTGCAGTGGCCGCAGCTGTGCTACGAATCCTGGGGATCCAGGTGTTCCATCACATCACTGGGGGGCAGATGTTGCTAGTGGAAAGTGTGCTGGGTGGGACCTACTATGGGTGGGCCCAAATGATGTTGGTGTCGCTAAAGTGACAGTTGTCACTATGCAGGCAGCAGGTGAACCATGATTGCTCATATGGGACTTTGTTGTGCGCCTTCTTCTTTGAGAAGATCCCGACCTTGAGGCCTCGTGTACAGCTTCCAGATGGGGGCCCAAGAGAGCCCAGGATGCGTCGTTGGGGACGGCTACTGTGCAGAGGAGGAGGAGGGGTGGTCGAGCGAGTGTTTCGACCTGAGTTTTTTGCCCATTGGGATCAGATGCCATTGTACATAGACGACTATCCCTATAGTGGGATGAGCTACTGTGGAGATCCGGACTTGCCACTTCCGCCTGGTCGAGTCTGGGGGCTCGATGGTAAGTGACAGATTGCTATTCTTGTGTGGGCATGTTAAATTTTTTGAATAGTAATTGACGGTACTTATTCATGTACTTTTGGTATGCAGATATAGCACCGGTAAAACCGGCCGGATATATGGGATGACCGGCAGCATCTGGAGCTACAGGTCCGAGTGGGTTGAGAGCGGCGCGGAATGAGGATGCAGCCGCCCTGCTAGAGGACATCCGCCGTAGATGCGAAAGGTTGTTGACCGGAGTATTAGAGCGCGGGTGGCAGGACTTAGGCGACCAGTTCATAGAGCCATGTGTTGGTCTACCCTCGGAGTGGTGAGGTGTCATGTGGCGCATGGCGATGGCCGGTCAGGCGATGCGCGATCTACATGCTGCAGGGGCAGAGCTATTGGCCCGGGATCCTCCAGATAGTGATTAGGGGTGGGGCATGTGGTGCCCCTTATGATGTATGTAGACGGAAGTGGTGCCTTTGAGTTTTGAAGTTTTTTTTTGTAACATGCTGTGGGCATGTCATATGTATCAGAGTAGATGGACTCTAAACACATGTTTTTTGCGACACATATTATGGATATGCATCGTTTTTTGATGGTTGTTAATGTTATTGTCTTGTATGGAATGTGTGTGATAAATGGCAATCTAGAACATGGTTTGCAATACTATCCACATAGTGATTCTGCTCTCGAGGTACATGGTTGAAAGTTATGGTTTCAAATGCACGTATCAAGATTTTCACTCGTAAATAACGTCTAAACAGCACTAGGTTATGCACACGATAAACACCATTTAGTTGCATGACAAGAAGTAAGGAATCCAAACAAACGTGCAGATGGAGGATACGATGAAAGAGGGCATCGGCTAAGAGACCATGCAACGAGTGCATCATATTCGACACGATTATTGGTAGCAGTACCCAATACTGCTCAGGTCGCAGCGGGAGACAAGGGCATGCAAGGGGGTGAAAATGGCCCAACCTGCCGAGGCTAGATTCTGGGAGTAGCGACTTGCACCATCGGCGTAACCGATAAAGGGTGTGGACGGGGGGTCCTGCAGAATGGTGTGACAAGACAACAAATGAGGGGAGGAAAGGGAACGAGGGCAGCCTGAGTGTACAGAAGTCATCGGGCGGCAACCGCAGGAGGGAGTGCAAGGGGTCGGATGATCATGACTCATACAGGGTGGTATATGAGGGCTATCGGAAGCAGGGAGAGGACTCGGGCTGCAGAGGTCAACAGAGATACGGGTGGGGTGATCTCGGGTATGGGTAGGGAAAGGGTGGTCAAGGGACACAACAGGGGAGGATGCAGATGGGCTAGGTTCCGAGTGTCTCGCAGAGGAGGATAGGTAAAGAATGGTGACAGTAGATTCGGTCATCTGAACATCAGGGGGGGGGATGTCGATGGGAGCGAGGGGATCCTCAGGTTGGCCTGAAGCATACTGCGCGAGGATGGGAGAGGCAAATTGATTTTGTTCAACCTCATACTCGCGGATCACCTCTAAAGAGGCGCAGTAATGCGTCGGGTGAGGAAAATGGTGGGAGTAATGGCCATGGATGCCGCACAAAGCACAGGGTTTGTTGGTGCGGAGAGTCTTGGGTTTCTTGGTTACGGACGAAGAAGGAGTGGAGGCTTCAGGGATCGTAGACTCGGGGAACGCGACTTTCACCATGGGCTGAATACGGGGTAACTCAGGACAAGCATGGATGGCATGACCAGTGACATCACATAAAGCACAAGGCTTCGCGGGCGGAGGAGGAGCCGGGTCAGTCGTGGTGGTCTTGTCTTTAGGTGCCCCCTTGCGGGCTTTGCCTTTTTTCCCGGGAGCCGTCACAACAGGAGAAGGGTCCTGTGGAGGTGCTGGGGGCACAGTGGCAACAGAGGAAGCAAGGGGGACCGGTTGGACCGGTGTCAAAGCCATGTAAGGTTTGGGGTGACCAGGAGGGGTGGCGGCTGGGGGATCAAGGTACCGGAACCGGAATGCCCAAGGTCGGGCCAGGGAGAGAGAGGGGTGGCTGTGACGGGGGACGAATATACTCCGGGAGGGGGGAGCTAGAAAGGGATCGCCCGGCGGGGGGTGGCGGGGAGGGGGACGGCTTCGAGATGGTTGAAGGCCGGGAGGAACACGTCCCAGGGAGCCTAAGGGGTTCCAGGGACACAAAGCATGAGGGGGAGGCCGAGAAGGAGGAGGGACGGTGGGCGAGATGAATGGCTAGGAGCGGGTTGCGGAGGGCGAGGGAGGATGGCAGCTGGCGGGGGCGGGCAGCTACCGGGCGGCCGGGCGATTGCATCCTTTCAGCATTCGAGGCTGGGGATCGGTGATGGGAGGGAGGAGGAAGGTTAGAGAGAAAGTTCCAAGCGAGGAGGAATCTTTGTAAACGCAAGACGGAACCTTTGGTCGAGTCAATGGGAGTTTTGCTTGTTGGCTACAGAAGAGATGGTCGTCTCAGGGGAGGTCTGAGATTTTGGCTCATGGTATGTCAACTGGTCAATGGTGACTATCTTTCCATTATGGGGGAAAGACATCTTGCGAAAGACCGTGGATGGGACAACAGACATATCATAGGTGTAGCTTCGCCCCAATAGAATGTTGTAATCTAATGGGGCGTCGATGACTTCGACGTCAACGCAAACGGTCTTACCGGCGAGGGTGATAGGGCAATTACGAAACAGGCCAATGGGCTGGGAGGCATGACCGTCCCACACTCGAAGGGTGATCGTGGAAGGGGCCAGCTCAGGAGATCCGAGTTGCTTCCAAACCGAAGCGAACATCACGCATGTGGATGCCCCCTCATCAATTATGCATCGAGACACGTTGGCGTTCCGGATTTTGACTGGGATTTGGAAAGCGACGGAAGGAGGAAGGAGATGGGTAGGGTGGTGGCGTTGAAAACAATCATTTGGTCATCAGCAGGATCTACAGTGCCCACGGCAGATAGTAGAGCCTTATTTTGGGAAGGGCACGACTGGAGAAGTTCTAGTGTGGAAATGGCAGCAGGAGATTGCGCCAAATCATCTACTATGCTATACAAATGAGTAGCTCGACCGGAAGTAGCTTTTTGACATAATGGTACCTTAGGAATCTTGGTATGAACCTCAACTTTGGGTTGAGGGATATGTAAGGGGCCACTGGATGTCGAAAGAGGCTCTGTAGAACCTGAAGAAGGAGGCTCGAGGGCAGACTGAGTAGGAGGCTTGGGGTACTGGCGAGACTGAGTTTGAAGGTGAAGGTCGACGGTCGAGGAAGGATCGGAGTGCATCGTAAGGATCGTTAGTATTAGGAGGAACGAAAATGGAAGGGGGTTTTTATCGTGCATCGAGGGCGGTTTGGGTAGCCACGAATCTGTGAGGGAAAGGATCGGTAAACACGGTGGGTACAGGTAGTGGTCACATTAGGAGGAGCATATGAGGGGAGGCGTCTTTGTCCGCGCAACGTGGCTTGAGACTCCCATATCTGCCGCATCTGAGGTAAGAGAGGACAAGCGTGGGTGTAATGACCATAAACACCGCAACATGAACATGGCTTGTTTGTGCGAAGTGGCCTGTCCGGCTTGGGCTGAATGCCCTGTTGCTGGTTGCCAGTGTTAGTTTCCACACCAGAATTGGGTCCTCGGGAACCAGGGGCAGATTGGTTTTGGTTGCCTCTCCACCTTCTTTGAGAAGAAGGGGGATTAGTCACGCCCTGCTGTGCAAATACTTGCCCTGGAGGGGGCTGTAGGTGCTGGTGCTGGGGTTGAGGAGGCAAGGGAGGAGGAAGCGCATATGCTGGAGGAGCTGGCGCACCAGGCTGCGGATAAGGGTAATGGGTAGGTTGGGCAACATTGAGGTAAGCAGGAGGTTGGGCAAAAGGAGGAGGCATGCCGTATCCTGGATAGATGCTACCGGGAGGGGGAAGAGTGCTGGAGGAGCTGGCCCCTCCCTGAGGGAGACCATAGCCCATAGGAGGTTGAGCATATGGATGGGAAAGGGCTCCAATGATACCGTCGGCGGAATGAGATGCCCCCGGGGCATTAGCGCCACCGGGCCTGGGGAGGTCAGGAAGAACGGTATAAACATAACCAGATTGAGCGTAGATCAGGTCATATTTCAAGGCTATTTGGAGGGCGGCTTCTTCAGTTTGAGGAAAATGAGAGGCGACATCTTGCTGATGGGAGCGGGAAGGGTGCGAAGGAACCAGTCCATGTAAACCCGATCTTTGAAGGGAGGGGCTCGACATAAGCTCCGTCTTCTTTGCCATTCCTAAACATGGGCGGAAAGGCGTGTTGAAGAGGATTGCTTAAAGGAAGTCAAGAGCTCCGTGCCAGTATCGTATCGGAGAGGGAGCTGGAAGTACGACAAAAATGCTTGGGCAAGAGTCTCAAAGGTGGTATGGGTAGAGGTGGCTTGTTCGACATACCATTTAGAAGCTTCGCCGGTAAGCGTGCGTTGGAACAAACGAAGACGGATGGAGTCATCGGTAATGGAATTGGAGGAACACCACATGTGGAAAGATCAGACATGATTAGTTGGATCTTCTCCATTAAGGCCCTCAAACTTAGGGATGTCTGAGGGGAGCTTGGTTGGCATAGCGGGCCAGTTAGCATTGTGGTGAATGGGGTCATTGATCAACTGATGGAAATCGGGGAGGCTGAGGCCTGCAATGTACGGCAGCACAGGGGTGGCCGGAGTAGTTCCTGTGGCGGTTCCACTAGTAGTAGGGCCGACATTGGGGCCGGGAGAACCGCTAGCGTTAGGCCCTGATCCGGACATGGTGAAGGTAAAAGGGGGAGAACCGGAAGGAGAAGGGGGACCCGATGAATCGGGAGAGGAGTCGGAGTGCGGACTCGAAGGTGGACTGGCTCGACGACGGCGGTGCGGAGCAGGTCGATCAACCGGAAACTGAGGGTGAAGGCCAAGAAGTCTCCGGGAAAGGCGCCTTGGGGGCGCAATGATGACAGGAAGAAGGAAACCGACAAGGGCAGAAAGGGACAGAATCAAGTAATGTCAAGGGCGGATAAGGTGCAGTGACAATTGATTTTAGAGTCTTTGCCAGGCGGTGTTAACCAGGCGCTTCTTCACTTAGGGTCAGTGTGTGGCGTGCGTTAATTTTAATTTTTAAACCCTTTCCGTTTTGAGAGCAAGAAAAAAGTGTGCTGCATAGCTGAAAATAAACCTACAGAGAACAGTATATAATGATGAAATAACAGAAAAATAACAGCTACTTGTGCATCTATCTAACCCAAGAAGGTGGGTCTCTCAAAACTAATCTGAAAAGAAAGGGAAAAATCTATGTAAAACACACGGAAAAGGGGCCAATAGATCTAAGGTCAAAAGGGACAGGGATCTAAAGGATAAAGCTGCTGAAAAGAGGTGCAGATCACAGCCAAGAGACAGAGGCAAGGTGGCTGGAAAAGGGAGGAAATCAGCAAAAACCGAAGGGGGCAAGGCGGAGGCCTTCAAAGGAGGTCCAAACAAAACGACAGGAGGTGATTTGAAAGAAAGAAAGGCTGATTTTAAAGGATCTGAAAGGGAGGTAACAGATCTGGAAAACAGGGAGGCTGAAGCTCTGAAAAACAGACGGCTGAAACAGCTAAAACTCTTCCACAAAAAGTGGAGGGCACTAAATCCCTAGGGGGCTAGGTTCCCACTTAGATGAGTAAAAACATATCAGAACTTGGTCAAGGCGGGCTGAGACAGAGGCTGGAAGACCCTGACAGAAGCTGCAGCAAAACCCAGAAAAATTGCAGAAAAATCACTGAAAAAATGGCAGGTCGCAGTTTCTGACCTGATTTCAGTGCAGGTCGCAGGAAACGGGCTGAAAAGTGCGACCTGGAGGTCCAGGTCGTAGGTCTAGGGCCAAAAAGTGCGACCCCCCGTTCCGGTTGTCTTGGCGACAGATTTTCAGAAAAGTTGTCGTCTCAGTTGCGGCTGGTGTCGCTTACCTGCGCAATAGGGCCAGAAACACACGGAAGTTAGAAATTTTGACGTTTTAGGGTTTTATGTGATAAAAACAACATGAAACTAGGAAAAATAAATAGCTAAAAAGAAACCCTAGGGTCTGAAGTAGCTGGATATGCAGGAATATGAAAAACGACAGCGGTCGTAATTTAAAACCCGTGTGGAGTCGCCATTTGTTAGTATGAATCCTTTGTCGAAGTGTACGAAAAAGGACCACTTTAGCTATGCATAACTAATAGCCCTAACAACAAAAGTGGTTGCCAATATCTTCAGATCTGCGGTTAGTTATACAAGAAAAGAGCTGCAAAATACCAGATCTATGCATGGAAAGACATTAAGCAGTAAAAACAAGGGTTTGCTCCATATACCAATAGACAAGACAAGAACAATTTTTGAAAGAATTTTTGTATTAATGGGGCACCTGTGAGGAAAACTAGAAGGAGTATCCAATTCCCCTCGGTGGGATGGGTTCTTGGAAGTCCTCAGCACTTCAGATCTAAGATTTCTCTCTTTAGTTGATGTAGAAAACCCAATGCAAAGAGTAGAGCTCAATGGGAGCAAATGATGGAGATATGTGACCAAGTGTATAGATCCAGAGTGATCTAATAGGCAACAAAAGGTGAAGAATGGTAGGAAAAACCCTTCTATTTATAACAAAATATTGGGTCATTCTAGATCTTGGTGCACGGGTTAACCAGATCTAGATCCACCTTTTATGGGATCTTTTATTATATTTGTTGGAGGGAAAAGGTATTTGACTTGGGTCAAATCCCTTAATTTGTCAAAAATAAATAAATAAATGATTTATTTATCTTTTTAAGGAAGCGGTTAGAAGATAATCAAATAAATAATGATTTATTTAATTATTTAAGTGGTTGAAAGATAATTAAATAAATAGTGATTTATTTAATTATTTGTGGGTGATTTGGTCATATTTAACAAGGAATATCATCTAAATAAGGTTTAAATGGTTATTCCTAGAAATAATAAGATAAATAAAGGTTTATCTAATTAATTTCTTTGATTTTGGGTTAAACATGACTGGGAATAATAATTAAATTATGGTTTAATTAATTATTCCATGAGGAAAATCAAACAAATATGGGTTTGTTTAATATTTCCTTTTGGGGTTTCCTGTTTTAACATAGTGAGAGCGGTTTTACTTAGGGTAAAACTGGTCTTACATGGTGTACTTGGGTCCATCTAATGATAATAAGTTAGATGACCAAAAAATGGTGTAACAATGAAGTCAGGGCTTATCAATACTGGTGTTTCAGTTAAGGCCCTTTTAATTAGTTCAAAAGATTTTTTGGCTTCTATAGTCCATTTAACCCCGACCTCCTTTTTTAACATATTTGTGATATCTTTCAGGAGTTCAGCAAGGTTTAGGATGAATCTTCTTAAGAAATTTATCTTTCTGATAAAGGACTGTAACTCCTTTATGTTTCTGGGGTGACTTATTTGTAAAATACCTTCGATTCTCTGGGGGTCTATCTTAATTCCTTCTTCTGAAATAATGTGACCTAGGAGTTTTCCTTCCTCTAGACCGAAAAGTGTTTTCGTGGGGTTTAGGGATAAACCATACTTTCTGCATTTGTTGAAAACTTTTCTTAAGTGTGCTAGGTGTTCTTCATCTGATTTAGAATATACCGTTATATCGTCAAGATATATGACTATGAAAACACCTATGTCTTCTGAGAAGGCTATGTCCATGGCTCTTTGAAATGTGGCACCAGCATTCATCAGTCCAAAAGGCATTTTAACGTACATAAAAGTGCCCCAAGGGGTGGTGAAAGTTGTCTTATGTTGATCGGTAGGGTAAACCAACACTTGGTTATAACTAGAAAAACCATCAAGCAATGAGATTCTTTTAGCGCCTACTACCTTCTGAAGTATGTGGTCCATTTTGGGCAGAGGATAGTTATCTTTCAGACATGCCCTATTTTGGTTTCAGAAATCTATACAGAGTCTGATTTCACTAGTCTTTTTCCTAACTGATACTAGATTTGAGACCCACTCAGAGTACCGGAGAGACACTATTATCCCGGCATCATACATCTTTTTAATTTCCTTTTCAACCAACGGTAGTAATACTGGGTTTATCCTTCTTAACTTCTGTTTGAAAGGCTTTTGGTTTTCTTTGAGGGGAATTTTATGTTGGATGATGCTGGTGTCATATGATTTCGAATCTTGGTATCCCCATGCAAACACATCTTTAAATTATTTAAACAACTCAATGTATTTATGTTTTATATGAGGTGGGAGGGTTTTGGACAGTTTGACCTTTCTAGGTTCCTCCGAGATTCCTATGTTATATTCTTTTATGTCGACTTCAGTGGATTCCATTTTTAGCTTTTTGGCCACATCGTTAAAATCGAACAATTCCTCTAGAGGTGCAAGCCCTCTGGGTATGGTGTCATTTTCACAATGTAAGACTTCGAGTTCTCTTGGTTCAACATCCTCTCCTATCTTAGTTTTAGATGAAATGTTTATCAGATTTAGATCTGTCAAAGAAGACAGATTTAGCTCTTGGTCTTGATTGTGTCTATATTCCCTTTCTTCATTTCCTAAGTTTTTTCTGGTTTCTTCAAATTCATTCTTAGATTGTAATAAATCATCAATTTGATCATCATCTTTGAATATTTGCCAATGATTAATATTATCTGGTACAGTAGGGCGATGTTTAACTTGAATTTCATATTGCTCACTTAGACATGGTGTTTGGCTATTGCTTGCAGCAAAGGCGAGCTCATTTGCTAGACTATTTTGAATCCTAGGGATATAGGTGAGTTCATATTTCTCAAAGGTTTTAAGGATGTCCAAAGCTGCATTCCTATATTCTCTTAGTCTTGGATTCTTTGCCGAATATTCCCCCTTGATTTGCCTCATCACAAGCTTGGAATCTCCCTGGGCAGATACTTTCTTGGCACCTAAGTCCTTAAGTATGTGCAGACCAAGGAGAAGGGCTTCATATTCAGCAATGTTGTTAGTACACTGGAATTCTAATCTGAAAGAATAACCTTTACTAGTATTGTGTATCTAGATACCAGCCCCTGAACCAGTTTTGCCACAAGAACCATCAAAACTTATACTCTAAAGAGCTTCTTTTTCATATGTGACACTAAGCTGTTTTTCAGGTTTCTTGGGGTTATGATCATTAATTTCTTCATTTAGTAATGGTTCGGGACCTTCTTCATTTTCTTTTATCTGTTTGTTTATATTGCTTTCATTATATAAGATAAAAGAATCCAGATTAGAATGAATGGAATAAATAGGAGTGTTGTTTGGCTTATCTCGGTTGCTAACCATGTATTTCATGTGAGTTTCTCGGTATAATCTCCTAGTTTGGTTGAAAACTGGGATGGTAGCGAACGACATATCCATTTGGAGACTACCTTGTATTTTGGCAGCCCATGCCCTTGATAGTAGCATTCCATACTTAGGAGGGATATCGGCTACTACTACGTCCATGACCAAGTTTTTCGCTGGTAACTGTGTTAGAGAAAAATCTAGGTTTTTTATCAGACCTAAACATTTGACTTGACTTGAGTCAAAGGAATACATGTTTTTGTAAGGTTGAGTTACTTCTAGTCCCAGGTTTTCCATGACCGCTCTAGGCATTAGGTTATGGGAGGCACTAGAATCTAACATGGCATTATGTAGTATCTTGTCCCGTATGTTCAGACTTACATAGAAAGGGGAGACAAATCCCTCTTGGTATTGACCTTCTATCTTCGGGCCAAATAGGAGCTCAGGCTTGTCATCAGTTAGATTCAAAGTATCTGCCTCGCTTCCTATGTCAAAAAAATTGAAGACTTGAGATCTATACCTATCTATAGTTATTAGTTCAGTAAGGGGTATGGTAATTTTTATTTTGGAAATTTCCCCTTCGAAACTAAAAGGATATTGTGGGCTAGGATGGTGAGACAAATCGATTCTCTACTCTCTTCTAAGTTTGACTTAGGATTTTGAGAGTTCCTATGGATGGCCTAGGATGTTTTGACTCAAAGTCCCACTGCATCGCCATTATGTTAGGTGCCGTGATTTGGTCATTGATCGGGACAAGCCAAATGACAAGTGTAACATCAAACCAAGCTTTGGAGCCCGAGGACCCTAGCCTTCTCGGATTCGTAGAGGGATCTTTATATGTAAAGTGATATCTATGTGTTTTTCTTATCGTGTTCGATTTAGGTTTATTGCCGTTATGGAGTATGTGTTTTGGTTTTGGTTTTTTAAGTTGTGAGGGATGAAACTGATCAAAGATATGAAATAGGTAACAAGATGTTAGATTAACTGGGCTATGGGGTCAAAAGGCCAAGAAATCTATTGGATGACGATGCAAGGCTGTTGAAGGGCCGATTTGATTTCAAGGTAGAAAGGATCTTTGGGCAAAATGGAGTAAATGGAAATCAAGTTTGTGAACAACAAAGAGTTTCAAGCATCACTGGTTTAATAGATAACATAAACATGGTAAAGAAAACCCTTAATCATGCAAAATGTAACTATAAACTAATCAACACATAGAAACAAACATTCAAGCCATGCATAGAAGTATAAGACCCTCTAACTTTGGGAAATGGCTATTAGACTTTGGGGAAAACACATAAGACGAACTAACAACTCAAAATACTATGTCGGAATGCCTAAACACAGTCTTTAAGTTATTGGGCACTTTGACAAACAAGCTTTCATAGTTTTAGGCAAAGGGCTAGATCGGGACTAGGCCTCCTTGGTTCAACAAGATGATAATCTAATCAGTCAAAGAGATAGTTTCATGGACAGAACTATGGACAGTCATAGGTAAGCAAGGCACACCATACATCCTACTCAATATGCATAGAACTTATGAATAAAACTAGCAACAATATCCTTAAGTTACTAAAGAGCAGTTAAGAATTCTTTAGTGCAACTAAGGAAGAAGAAAACATAAAAGCTATGAAGATTCAATAATTTTGAGGTGCCTCCATGGGCATATCTCAAACTTAATCTCTACTGATCTATAGCAAGCAAGAAACATGTATCATGAATGAAAACTAGAAGACAACAACAAAGCAAGAAACACTATACCATTCTACCATGTCATGGAATCCATCAAAAATCCTTCATCATCCATCCAAGAACATTCAAGAGGCAATCCAAAAGCATAGCACAAGTATTTTCTCCAAAGCTCATTTGACCAATATATTTCTTCTCTTCTCAAATTCAACCTTGTTTACAATCGAGCTTGTGGAATAAATAGGCTCTAGTCCAACAACAAAGGACTAGATGGAATGACAAGTACATGTCAAGAAATTCTAGGAAAGTAGTGATATGAAGTTAATGAAGAAGAATTTTTCTTCTTCATCAACTTAAGTGAATTTTCTGAAGTCAGATATTGAAAAAAAATAAAAAAATAAAAAAAATAAAGTATAAACATGAAAACCAATCACTGATTGGCATGTTTATACAGAAAAGGTGGAGTGAAAATCAGAATCTTTCTGACACTCTAACTTTTCAAATTTGTTCTTTCTGCAAGTAGTTATTACAAAATCATAAGTGCAAATTCATTTCACTTATGGTCCATCTCATTTCATCCATCCATACTCCATCTCATTCATTCATCCACACTTCATTCATTTCACTCCATGGTCCACCTCATTTCCATTCCATATTTTTAAAGTTTGATGTCTTTCTGCAAATGAATAATACATATCATGAATTGTAGGCCACTTCTCATACTTCACTCCATTTCATAAGATGTGATCCATTCCACTCCATTACTCACTTCATTCATATTCCATTACACCATATTTTATTATCCATCCTCACTCATTCCATACAACATTCCATTCATGCTCCAAACCATTCCATTTCATATTTCAAGTTCTCTACAGGTACATTCTGAAATCAATCAGACATTCTGCAGCCAGTTAGACATTCTGCAGCCAGTCAGACATTCTACTGCCAGAGATCCTGAAAGCACTGTCTAGTAATCACCTGATCTGCAATAAAATGATCCTGCATATCCATGACAACAAGAAAAATCAAGAAGGTTATGAAGACTCAAAAATTAATGATTTTCAGGAGAGAACAAAGCATATGAAGAACAAAAAAAAAATCAGAGGAAAGGCAAAGGTAAAAGTTCTGATTATAATGACATATCATGAAAGATTTTAGTATAGTTAAGTTATGAATAATTCAAAAAGTTGTTTTAATTAATTTTGTTGATCATGCCTAACCAACCTCCCGCAAGAACTTTGGATAAAACTCCTTTTATTCCACCATTTCAAATCCCATATTCGATCATCATTTAATCTAAACGGTTAAAGTGCTGAAGTGATTGGATTAGTCATGTCACTAGGCCAAAGCATTTAATGATGATTTTGAATTCGTTACAAAATATCTCCGCGGTCTTTTCTGCCGTGATATCTTTCAACTCATATACATCATCCTCACCTCATTATATTCATTCCACAATCACTCCATATCATTCTTTCCCGTAGCCAACTCTTAACCATTTCAGTCTGTAAAACAGAGGAAACATCTGTGGGGCAAAAACATCTCTGTAACAGCTGTTGTCACCGTGAACAGAGGAGCAACAATTTGAAGGTTGGAAAGCAGAGTTATGGGTCTTATAGTGAGGACTGAACCGGTTGGCACTAAGTACTTGGAAGGTTATCCTCAAGTCATAGAAATGTTACAACAAGCAGGGTGGTTGCAATTCTTTGAAAAATTCAGTGGGTTTCACAAAGAGGTGACCAAAACGTTTGCAAGATCCTTCAAAGGAGCTGAGGTCGAGATAGGAGATATTAAATTCACCATTACAGAAGCTTCCATTGCAGAAGCAACCGAATTTCCCAGACAATGAGAAAGGTGGTTCAAGAATAGAGAATTTCATAACGAAGCATGGAAGCAGATACTCAAGTCACCAGGTATGGACGTTACCATTTTTAAAAAGGGTATCCCTAGCTCTGCACTAAAGAAAAAATGGAGGAACATGTTGCTTATCTTGCAAAAATTCATCACTTGTGAAGGAAGATATGGTACTTTCTATGTCTATCATATTCGGTTGATAATGCATTTCCTAGAAGAAGAACTTAATTTTCCCTTTTTCTTGCTTCAAAGTTTAAAGAAAATGGCCTCAAGTGTTCAAAAGAGAATTCAATTTCTGGAAACAACCTTATACCACCATGGCTTAGTCAAAATTTTGATTGAACATCATTTGAGAAAAATGGGAGATAATTGGGAAGACTTCTTAGTGAGAAATCACTTTGAGGAACCCAAGGAACCTCCACCTGAAGACAAACCTACAAAAAGAAGCAGAAGATGGAAAACCTCCAAAACTGAAACTAGTAAAACAATACAAGAAAGCAGTGAAGAAATGATTTCTGAGAAATTGACTCAGATTAAGAAGCAGCTTAAGAAAGAGAGGATAATAAGAAAATTTGCCAGAGAGAAAGGAGAAGGGCCATCTCAACCGAGAAGGAGCCATAGACTTAGAGGGATACTAAAGAAAACAAAGGTTAAAAAAACTGGAGTCATAAACATAGAAGATGAAGAAACACCTACTGAGGAGGATTTTGATGAAGAAGTTCCAGAAATTGACCCAGCACAGCAACAAGTTTACAATTATATTGAGTCATTAGAGAGGAGAGCTTCAGAATCTAGAGACAGAACTCCTAGCCCACCAAAGTATGAAATTGATATGCTAAGAAGAGATAGGTATGAGTTAGAAGTACTCAACAGGCATATCAAGAATGAGAATGAAATTCTGAGAGAGCAGGTTAAATTGAAAACTGATATGAATTCAACTCTGTCTCTACAAATGCAAAAGTTATACAAGGCCAGTGAAAAATTGAAGAAGAGAAATAAAAAGTTAACCAGGGCACTCACAAATTTGAGATTTAAGTTAGTCATAAGAAATCCCAGAAGGCCTTTGACTGCCAGGCAAAGCAGAAGAAGAGGGTTGGATGTCCTTGCAGAGGTCTCAGAGTTCATGGAATAGTTGCATGAGGACATGCAAGAACCTAGCAGTGGGGGTATGTTGAGCTCCAAAGATGTTCTTTCTTCCACCACAT
Source organism: Pinus albicaulis (assembly GCA_034641835.2). Lineage (NCBI taxonomy): Eukaryota > Viridiplantae > Streptophyta > Pinopsida > Pinales > Pinaceae > Pinus > Pinus albicaulis. The sequence goes on from CM076580.1 coordinate 1,303,786,879, forward strand.
TCCACTCCATTTTCTTTGTCCATTACTAATTATAGGCTCAAATGATCAATAGAATTAGTTAAAATTTCTTTAAGAATGAATATCATGACTAACTTGCTATGTTTTTATGATTTTGTCATTGTAGTACTTTTTGAACTAGATCTAGCTACAGAATGCAGACATTCTGTAGCTAGTTTCCGATTCTGCAGCTGTCTTCATGTCTACGCAGGTTCCAGGTGTCATCTTGGAGAAAAACACATATGGGCATATTCCACATCATTCCCTCATCATTTTTTGCTCTCCACGAAGTTTGAACGGAATTCTGTAGGCAGTTATGTACGTGGGAACTCAAACTAGGAGAGAGACTCCTAATAGGACAAGGATAGTCCAGATGTCCTTAATTCTATTATGTGACCACCATCAGAGTCCTAGTTTGGTTTTTATTTGGAAAGAAAATTATCCCTAGGTTATCTCAAGACAGTTATGTAATTTTGATTATAAATATGGCTCGGGAAACCGAGGGACAAGGTTAGATTTTGTGATTGATTGCTAGATTTCAGAAGTCCAAAAACACTCTGTTTTGAAGTAATTTCTCTCTAATGCAAGAAGTATCACTTTATTGAAAGCACTGAGTCAATATTGAAGTAGATTTTGCATGCTACTCCAGTGGTAGAGGGCCCCTGCCTCCTGAGCAACCTTGTTTATACGGTTTAGATAAGTATTTTAGTCTCGTTTTTCATTTCTAGATTAAGCACGTTTCTGAAGTTTATGTTTCATGCTTGTTTACATTGATCATCACAGCTAGACTTACTCTTATAAACTCTTCCAAAATATCATCACAATGAATAAGGCATAGCTGTGGTGTTGTAGGTTTTAGTTGCATTTCCTTTCGAATTTTATGATTTATGCTTGTTTACACTAAGTGTCACAGCCGGTCCTACTCCTACAAACTCTTCCAAAACATCATTAACAATGAATAAGAAACAACTGTGGTATCTTAGATTTTAATTGTATTTGCTTTCAAATCTTATGTTTATGTTTAATTGCATTGAATAATACAACCAGAATTGTTTTTACAAACTCTTCCAAAATATCATTCACATTGAACAAGATGGGCTGTAGAATTCCAATAGACTAGCTGCATGTTAGTTTAGTCATAACACTCCGGAGGATGATTTCATTTAGTTCAACTCTGTCACTACATTTCAAGTTTGATAATGGCATTTTAATTTAACTCTGTTCACTGTACTTCAAGTAGATTAGTAGCATTCTAGTTTAGTTTTAGCTCACTGTATTAGCATTCCATTTTAGTTGTTATCCATTGCATTTTAAATTGTATTAGTTGTTAAATTTAGATACCACGGTCTTCATTATTTACAAAAACTTCTTTTGTTCCAACCTCATATTAATACATAATCATCTGGACAGAAGCTAGTATCAGTCTAAGGCCTGGAGTATTTTGCAACCTTTTTACCATTTCACAAATAAGCCTTTTCTCAAGGACTATTCTAAAAAAAACCTATAACTTTTGAGTGAGGCCTAGTGGTGCTAAATTGAGTTGCAGAACAGAATTAGAAGTTAGTTTAGAGTAAAAATATTATTGTGCTACAATTGTTCTTTTCCAAATATGTTCCAATAAACCTTTAATCATGGATGAGATGTTGTAACATTGTAAGTTGATTGTTTATTTAGGAGAACTTCATTCACACTTAACTTGTCCATTTCTCAAGCTCTTCCAACACATCTTTAATGAATGAATTGGATAAGTTCAAGCTCATGTTGTGATTTATTTTCTTACAATGAAGTCATTATCAAGATTTGCATTTGTTGTTTGCCAGCCATAGTTTAGGCCTTGTTCTGTTTTAGTATTTGCATTTGTTGTTTGCCACCCATAGTTTAGGCCTTGTTCTGCTTTAATATAACCAATAGCTTCTTTTCACCAGCATTTAGTTCTTTCCCTTTTCAAACATAAAAACATAAAACCAAAAACATCAGAAAACACTAAACACAACGTAGTGAGAAACAAATACCTAGGCACATATAGTGCACCACACTTCAGCAGTTTACTAACCCTGGTTGAAAATTAATGAAATCAATTTAGTAACACTAAGTTGAGCACAAAAAGTACCCAAGAAGCAGTCGAAACCGCCCCCGCAAGGGAAATTCCCATTGTGAAACCGGTGACCACGACCAAAAAAATCGCCAAGAAAGGAAAGAAAGTGGTGACTCCCACCATGAAAAGGGAGTCATCAGCATGCGCTATATGTGATGTCACAGGACACCCTACCCACATATGCCCGGAGTTGGACGAATTAAAACCACTCCTCGGCTGCGAGGCGGGCACCTTGACACAGCGTTCCCATAACAAGGAACTTGCCACAAAAAGTACAAGCAAACCGCTGCGTACCAATCACGCATGTGCTCTCTGTGAAACCTATGGGCACTATACCCACCATTGTCCAGAAATACCATGATATAGGGACGCCCTACATGCAGTCTAGCGATCCTATCAAGAGGATCCCTCCATCCAGTCTATCAATGATGAGCCGCGTACCATCCTATACTTACAAGAGGAGCACCGATTCATAGAGCGCCCCCCAGTAATGCCCATTATACGTTGCACACTATGTAATGAACGTGGCCACTACCTCGAAGAGTGTGTCACATTGCAACTCATTCACAGATGGTATCCAATCGAAAGAGTTTACTACGTGGGGCTACGAGCAACACAATTCACATGGTCGTCATGTGCTGACAATCACCTTTTGGAATATTGTCACTACATACCTAGCTTCCGGCTAGCCCTTGCTAGTCTCCGCTTAGCCATAGCTCGTATTTCCCAATAAGATGATATGGATGCCGAATCCATCGGCAGATCCATGACCCAAGCAGAAGAGATGAGCACATCTATCATGTTCTTGTCAGCCGAAGAATGACCTAGCAGGGAACCCATAGTTATCCCTAAAGGCACTTCATGAAACCCACCCGCATGCACGTTATGCAAGTAGACGGACCATATAATAGTCCGCTTCCCTGACTTAGCAGCATTGCGACGTTGGTACCCCGCCTGGCCTCAGACCAAGCATGATGGGACCCCCATATCACGGATATTTTTCCTGATATGTCAGGGTAATCATGATGATCGACATTGTACTTATGTCTCACATATCCGTCCCACTATCGACATGATTAATGACGTATAAAAGAGGACGAGCGATCTCCAAGAATGGCATAAAATATATATCGCCGGATCAATGTCCCCACCACCGCAGTGGTGTGTCAAGCCTGATAAGACCACACACCAACCACGTATACCCCAAGCCAAGTCTAGGATAACATGCGGCCTATGTGATCTAAACGTTCACCGAGTCAACCAATGGAGAGAACTCAAACCCCTTGCAAACAGTCTCTGCATAATCTCGCCTCTTCCTTAAAACTTCTCTCTAATCAAGAGAATATTACACGCACTTATTGCCAAATTTTCTCACACTTTCATCATACTTTTAAGTGTACGCATCTCCCCAAGTTGAGAGAAGCTTGAGAGGCATTAAGGCAACCACCCACCAAAAAGGGAGGCAAGTCTCAACCTACGACGCCAAAATGTAAGCAGAAGACTACTTGGTCCACAACCGGCCCTTTCCAAGCGTCCACATCAGGAACATTGAGTAGTGTAGAATCTCATACTATCTACTCTGTCAACACTGTGATACCATGCACCATTTGCACCAGTCATGATTACGCGCTAGAGGTATGCCCGCTGCCAAAAGAGTTCAGGCACCTCTGTGATAAAAAAAGCTTCCACCTACCGGAAATTGACTATCCTAGCGGGAAATCCAACTTTAGGCTCACATAGGACTCCGTTGCTGAGATCCTTCCCCTGCTTCATGCCAGTGACACAATACGACTTGTATCATCGCACACCCGAGACAGGATTTCAACCACCCCCACGTCACAGGAACCCCGTTTTATTCATGTCGCAAAATACCAAGGCACCTTACTCTTTTGCATAGATTTCCGCAAGATACCAAACTTGCATACCACCATCGAACTCCTTAATGACACCCAACCTCTTGAACAACGCCTAGTACAACTAGAGCTAGTTGACGAAAGTAGGAGACAATCACTGCAACACAATGAGGCCTATAAAAAAATGGTAAAATCATCATTCGACCGCCACATCACCCCTCGCTCATTTACCGAGGGAGAGTTAGTATTTCGCTATGATGTCACAAAAGAAGCCTTAGGTTTAGGAAAGTTCGAAACCTTGTGAAAAGGGCCCTATATCATCAAACATTGTCTCCGGTAGGAGGCATACATCTTTATGGAATCAGACGGGACCTACCTCACTAACCTCGTCAACGGCCTTTACCTCAAGAAGTTCTACCCATAAGGGCCCCAGTAGCCCTTATCCCCTAGAGTTAGAGTACACAAAAATCCCAATACCAACATATTTTTGACCCAAAGACCTAAACGCACTCAAAGTAATACCATGGATCACCAAATTGAACCCTATTTCAGATTTGCTGATGGAGCATCGTGATGGTCTCAAAACTTAGCTGCAGCTGCCTGGGTCATCTACCACCCTGACCGATCACCACTGTGTTCAAACAGTGTGTGCATCGGATCAACAACCAACAATCAGGAAGAGTATGACGCCGTTATCAGAATTTTGTGCGAGGCCCTCCATCAGGGCATCCGCCATATGCATGTCTACCTAGATTCCCAGTTAGTGGCATCACAGTTAAACTAAACATTTGAAACCAGAGACACAAACATGTTTAGAAAATATTTGCATGCCAAAATATTAAGCAGACAATTTGATTACATTACATTCTCACATGTATCAAGGAATCAAAACCAAGCAGTTGATCGCATAGCTAACAATATCCTAGATTGGAATGCATCGCGAATAAACCACCATACATAAAAAACCAAAAACATAGATATCCATCAGCATAACATAAAATAGATAAACCAAAATAGATCGCACACCATGTAGAGCCGCAAAAAGATCTCTAATATATATATCAAAAAATATGTGTATCTGAGTACAAAAATAGTATCATTGGCCCATTGGCGAGCCCAAAAATACAACAATCATAAAAAATAAGGGAAGCATCCTCATAACGAGTGCTTTCCCTATGTACAAAACTACTCTAGGGGTGTGCCCCCTATGGAGGAGCACCTGGGCCCACCACTGCTCCTGGTGCCACCATCGGAGTTGCTGTCGCCACTGCAATAGCTACCTGTCGTAGAGTGGGTTGATAATCCCTCTCAGGTGCCATCACCATCTCTAGCCAAGCCTCCTCGAAGTTTTCCATGAAACCATGAGCAGGCATCCCTTGGGTCAAGTGGTCCACTCGACCCCGGAAGTCCTCTAGAGCGGCCACCTGAGCCATAAGTACAATGATGCGCGCCTTAGCTGCATCAACATGAGCTCGCTCGGCCACTACCTCAGCTACAGACGAGCTATTTCCCTCACTAGAAAGGCCAGCACCATCCTCGCCAGGTCCACCAGCACCACCCGGTCCACCTGCAACACCTCCTCCCCAACCACCCAGCGGTCGTGGCAGAGGATCATGACCCACCAATCGGGCCACTATGCGTCCCACCTCGCCAACATCTACATGTGTAACCAAAATCATGTCAGTGTCAATAAAAAACACTAAAGTACATAAAAAATCGAAGAAATGCAGAAATATAGCACATACCTGCTGGACCCCAAATATAACCAAAAGGGAGACCGATATCTGGATCACCCTGAAAGTCCATCCCCGCGTACGGGTATGGAAAACAAATCTGCGGATTGGCCTTGAACCAAACCTCCATCGTGTCATTCCAATAACGACCCACCATGCCACCACCGCCGCGTGGCATCACTGGAGCCCACCTCCTCATGCGTGGCTCCCTCGGCCCCCCAATAGGCACAACCACAACGGGCCTCAGCAGCACAACCCTCTCGTACATAATGCTGCATAGGATGCTAGCATACGCAAATGATTTGGATCCATGTTGGTTCCTTTTCAGTTGGGACACCATACCATCAAAACAGAAGCGGGAAAAATCGAAAAAATGCCTGTTCCTCAAATGGCGTAAAACTCCCACCTGTGGGCCCGATGCTTGATGTGGCACAAACGACCTCGCCAGTCATACAATAATGGCCAGAGCACACCGCTCGGCCACATCTGTCACTGATGCAATATTGATGCACCCCTCCGTAAGAGGCGCACCACCACAATGCCTCCTCTAGAACCTGTTCATGTTCACTCGTCCAGCAGGGAGTGGATACCTCAGCGCCTCGCCCTGAGGCAGTAATCCGGTCACAAAGTATATATCCGTATTTGGACGGATAATCAAGTTCGTCCCCCTCAGGACAAACATATTGTGCCTCCTACGCCAATGCCGTATGATATAACGTAACAATCGGTCCTATGATCAAAAGAACTCGTTCTTAGCAAATTTTAAAAGGCCCCATGCGGCCAAATGTCGGTGCGCCCCAGTATCAGCAGCCAGAGCGGTCCGGATCTCGAGCCAATCTCACTATCTCCACACCAACCTGCCAAGCAACAAGCACCCATTGGTACAGAGGAGAAACATCAAAAGGGACAACAAAAACCCTGCCCTTGCGCGCCTGTTTTGTTCACAGGCGTGTCCTTGCGCAAAAAAAGGAGGGAACAGCACGCCTTCGCGTGGCTGTCCCTCGAAAATAAGTGCAAAGTGGGGCGCCTCTTTGCCTAGATCACACACACAATATAGGACAAAAATCCCCTTTGAGGCCATACAAACCCAATTTGTATGGCCACCGGCATCACCAAACTGAAAAAATTGAAATGCAGGACATCATGGAAGTTACCTTAGCATAATATCGCTAATCCCCGGTACACAGGCTAACCGCAACGGAAAGAAAGGCTCTGCAATCACCTATGATCTCCCAAAACTCATAAAGTACAAATGAATAGGATTAGGGCCATAATCCCATATTTATCACCCTTTTACAGAACTTCAGAGGTCCATAATAGGAGATCAGAAGGTCCGTTCTACAAACCGTAAGTTGCACCATCATCAGTATACCATGACGAACGAAAGCGATGCCCCACATTCGCTTTTCGGAAAAATATTTTTTCAAGCGCTAGAAGGTATGCACTCTCCCATCTTCCTTTCCAAAATTCATGTTTTTCAATAATATTGGATGAAAATAAGATGCTTTCACTTGAGGTAGTTGTTTTTTGCAGGAAGAACCCGCAAACCGTTCACAGCACCATCCACTGAAAGTTCCAGAGCAGGTATCATTCTACCCTCCGCATGATAGAGTCCCAGAGAACTTTGCATATCTAGACATCATTTTTCCATTAGAAATAAACCATAGGGTCCTCATACCTGACCACGTTTATCATCACCTCACCCTGCATATGATAAATGCCCATGATGGTCGGTAGAGCCTCCCCTCCATGGCGATCATCCTCCAAAGTAAACCATTCATCACCCCGCAAGTGACGCCATGGCCATACCATTTTAGTATGGGAAGCACCCCATGACCATCCACATATCATGCATGATTTCAATTTCACCATTTAAACTCAACCCCCTTCCCGGCGATCAGGTTGTACAGGAAGATTGAAAGCGCACCTCCGCGCACCGCATTTTGCCCACCATACCTCCATCAACATAATCCCATCTGCGACATCTTCCGCTTCATCAACCCCACACATGAGACAAACCAATGGGACTCCTCTACCCTCAACAAAACACCATTCTCACACCTTCAGTGAGTGACCCTCTTTCATGTTTTGGGGTACTCGTCTTTGTGTTTTGTACAAACCAAACCCCATTATTTTATTATTTTGGTAAGTGTACAAAGACCACAAACGATGCCCTTCGCCACTTCCCCCTCATATTTCACCTTTTCTCCCATGGCAACAGTCCCCCATCTCCCTTGGTCGAAGTATTTCACCACCCATGCACGCACCATTACGACAATCATATTCGGTTCACTCCCACCCTGGAAATCCTACTGACTCCAAGGATTTTTCCTTCAAAAATACCTATGACTGCCGCCAAGCTGCTCAAGTATACTTCTAACTCGGGCCACTGAATCACCATCATCCGTTTTCAGCCACCGCTTAGCAACATGCCTATGTTAAACCCATCATATCCTGATCCCCGAACGCTCAGGTTGGTGACTCATGGTTCAGTTAAGGCTTCATTTTTGTTGACCTCAACACCTCTTTTCTAAAAAGGAAGCGGTACATTGGATGACCCCTCCCGATGCAAAGGGGTATCCTCAGGTGGCACTGTAGGAGACATCATTGTCCACAGATGTCATCGATCCTCTTGACATTCGACTACATCAAAAGCTTTCATGTCACGATGGTATTGTACCTTACAACCATTGCACTTTGATCAAGATCCGTCAAAGACCCGTGCCTTCATAAGTGTCTCTGACAACAATGCTTATATAGGAAGGTCCTAGCCAGTACATATGCGCACATGGCACAGTGATATGCCATATCAGGATTACGCCTATGGGTACCACATTCCACCTATCGTCAAAGAAAAAAATGCCCCTGAAGGGCATCAACAGTCATCGTCAACAACCACTAGCATCACTACCATAGTTGTGGCACAAACATCACATGTATCTGTCAATTTTGTTTAACTAGCCATAACATTGCGAGCATGGGACATGCCCGCCTTGTTGAAATTTTGTAAATATGTTGTATATTTTGTCTGCTTGCAGGGGGTCCCTTAGGCCATGGTTATCTCAGAAATGGTGCAAGGTGTTGCCAATTCCAAGATACACGCATACCTCTCTCTCTCTCTCTCTCTCTCTCTCTCTCTGCGTACGATACAAAAAAGAAACTATAATGTATTTCGGCTATACAGTTCTTCCTAGACCTCACACATTAGGGGGAAACTGTTAACACTGTAAAATCGTGCAACAAAAGAAGACATCAATTAATGTCGAGCCCAAGGATTTACAGGACAAGAATACATTATGGAATCAATAAGTATTTAAAATCTCTAAGGTTTTAAGAAAATCAGATTTGAACTAGTCATAAATGCTCAAGTGCGTGCTTTTTCCTTCGAAAAGAGCGCCTTCTGCGTGCCTTTTTGCTCGATAAGCACGCATTCATGGAAATGGAAAAAAGTCACTTTCTGGGACCACAACAAGCAAAGGACAGTTACTCATGTGAAAGCCGCCTAAGGACATCCACCAGCACCTCCTTAGACATTATGTGAGCAAAAAAAAGAATATTTGAGCACACAATGGAATCACACCTCTCCCTTGGGTCACCATCCATCATGTACCGAGGGAGGGAAGGAGGATTTGAAGCTCACCTATATAAACCCACCAAGAGATGAAAAAATGGTGATCACAAGGTTATGCTGGCCAAAGTTTCCCAAGCAACACCAACATTGTGTGTGACCCAGAGTTGGAGCTAAAGAGGACTCGATAGTTGGCCACCAAAAATCTTAGTCCACCACAGTAGAGAGAGAGAGTGAGACTGCATCAGAGGCAGAGCTTGGAAGGAAACATCCTTGCATCGGGACCTAGGGCCATTTCCTAGGTGCCATTTGGCAAGTGGGTAAAATTTCTTCTCCATTTCGAAAATTTAATAAGAAGAGGCCATCGAGCCATCGTTTGCATTATTATTGTTTGGAACTCTCTATATAGCTTCGGTATATTTGTGTTTTTTAGTTTTAGTTTAACCAGAGCATACTTCAACATACTATTTCCATTAAGTTTTATGATTTTGAGCTCCCCCACTTTCTTCCTGTTACCAATAGTTTAGAGAGTAGACCACACTCTTTAAGCTAATGTGATTTCGTACACCCGTGCGACTAATCTAGAACAATAATAAGTATTTTCAATTATTATGGATGGTTAAGACTCTGTTTTTGGAGAATCCCACTTACACGAGGATTACTGTTTTTAGATTAGAACATCATAAGCTAGTTCATGCTCCAAAGACAAATGTTGAACTCTAGAGAAAATGTAGAGCATGGATGTTCAATATTCCTCAAGACACATCAGCAACAAATGGTACTCATAAAACCATGTCAGCAACAAAGGATACTCAGAAGAAAACATAATCTTTATATTTATTATTGTATTTTATTTTTTGTTCACTATAAGGAAAAGACCCTCTAGCGGATGTTTTTGAGGAACCCCTTATAAAAATACCCCAGATATTTTTTTGTAGAGGAGGTTAATGGGTGGAGGTTTTTGCGGATGTTTTTCGTCCGGTGGACTTATCATCCTAAACCGCACCAATGCGTTCAACAAGAGAAAGCACCAGTGTGTTCAAAAAGAGAAAGCACCGGTGCAAAAAAAAATTGGCACACTGGAGATTGAGCGCTCTGTACACACCTGCCTGGTGCGTCTTATTACTGTAGCGCACCAGTGCTTTATAAAGATTCCACACCGGTGCGTCCTAAAACCCCGCGCCAAAACTAAAACCACGAGGTGTGGTCTTAAGAAACCACATTGGTGCGCCTATAAAAGCCTGCGCACTGGAACATGATTAAATAAAAAAACATTATGGCCAATAAACTGCATTTTTCACTTTTCAGTGCTCTAGAGCTCTCAAGCACCGGTGCAACTTATCCTTGTCTGAGCCGCCCTGACATCGGTGCTTCCATTGCACCCATTGCGCGCATTGCTGCTGTGCATTTCCCACCAATCTCCATTTTGAAGTTTGCAAAATGGTGGGAAAATTTACTTTTGCAAATTCTATAGCCAATATGCCTCCTAGACGACCAAATGTATAGGTATTTTTCTTGTTTTTCCATAATTAAGCCTTTTAGCGGATTATAATTGTAAATTAGATTACCATCTAAAAAAATAAAATTTCCCATGCCGTGTGCTCGAGCCATTCAGCTCGCACCAGTTCGCAGTGCTGCCTGTTAATTTACAGGCTACACCCCAACCAGTGCTAACGATATCTGCATTGGTTCCGGGGTGGTACCGAAAGGTGAACCGTGATATTTTAAAATTTAAAAAAGGTGCAGTGCGGTCGGTTACCCAGCCGCACTGTTGACCTTGTGGAATAGCGGCAATGCGGTGCATTGACTGAAATATCCGCCTTGGGGCGGGTAATTTTGTCAGCACACCGCATTCCAGCATATCAACATGGTCAACGGTGCACCCTGGTAAAATACCGCACCGTTGAATATGTAATGATGTCAGGAGGTTAGTGCGTTGACCAAACTCTATGCCTCGGGGCATATAGTTTGGACAGCGGACCGCCCTCCCGACACTGGTCCATAGTCAACGGTGTGGTCTGTTATACCACCGCACTATTGACTTATGAACAATGCTAGGAGGGTGGTGTGCTGAAAATTTTGGGGTGCACCGCCTCTGGTGCGCTGCAAATTTTCTGGTGCACCACCATTGGTGCACGACAAAAAAAGATGCACCATGAACGGTGCATGCCTATTTTTTGTGGTGCACCGACTGTTTTTTTTTTTCTTTTTTTTCAAAAAAATTTATATATGTATATTCCTAAATAAATGTCTCATTTAATAAAAAATTTGTATTTAATATGTCAATCATTTAGATATGTGAAAGGAGAGAAGAGAGGGAACAACAACAACAACAAGCGGACCAATATAACATAGTTTGCCTGTGGGAGGTACGAGAGAGGGAGAGAGATGCGTACCCTCGCCCTATTATAGTAGCTACCCAGGGGCTCCTAAGGCAGGCAGGCCTCCTTAAGTTCTATGTGGAGGATACTTCCATAAAGGGCCATGGTTTGTTTTTGCGGCATCTTATTCACAGGTGGAATGCCCACCTACAAGCTTTTTGGGTTGGTCCTAGCCAGTGGTACACGTCCACTGAGGAGGACATCTATTTCATTACAGGGCTATCAAGGAGAATGGTGGATTTTCCCTCGTTCGCAGAGGTTCCAATTGGCTATCCAGCAGGGATTCAGTTGGTGTAATCCCAGAGATACATTAGCGCGGATATACTTTCTCCTTCAAATTTTTATGTCTCCGGAGGTGACTTACATATTGCTGCATTTGGTAGTGAGGAGTTGAGGTGAATCTCACTTCAGATTTTGACCATTTCACACAACACCAACGACGGGAAACACATTAGTTGCCCGCTTCTATATTATGTTGATTCTTTAGTACATGAGCCACGACTTGTCAGGTGGTCTGCCATTTTTTTGTAGCACTTCTGTACAACCTTAGATAGATGTCGTGCTCATGCACAAGGGAGGTTCAACTTCCATTTTGCTTTAGAGTTTTTTTGTTTATTTTTTGAGAGGTTTCTAGGGACGAGGCCTACTTTTTTTCGGCAGCCTCGTAGGCCGATGTTGGATGCACAGATGCACATGTGGGGACAGATGATGACCAAGAGGGGTGAGTCTGAGTTTTTCGCGAGGATATCACATGATACAATGGAGTTGCTAGCCAGTGTTGACGATCATCACTTCATTATGGTCCCCTGTCCTTATGATGGTTTGGATTGGCGAGGGTGTGCCAACATCCTCTTCATAGATGATGAGTCGCCGGATGATAGAGGTGATATTACTGTTTTATTTAAATTTATTCTAATATGTTCTTTAACTTGTTTTTATTAAATTGTGTAATGAAATTGTCTAAATATTGTTGTGTACTTGTATATATTTTGCAGATATTGGGTCTTTTGATGGCGAGGACATATCAACGCCACCAAATGATCTAGGTGTGAATCCTGATGACGATTTGGATATGCCAGATGCCAAGGATCATGAGGCCAGTGTAGAGAGACCTGCTCCTACTGGTGCGTCGGTACCCCCTTTTTCTAGGCACGGTAGGCTTGATAGAAGATTGAGGATGGATTTGGGAGACCAACTCAGTGCATTGATTGTTGAGGCATGAGTCAGGCCCACTACTATGAGAGACATATAGGCTGATGGTAGGCTGGTACATATGTGGAGAGGCATGCTGCGTGACATGTATAGCCTGATGCGACATGTCGTAGGAGCTACGACCTTAGTTACGTGGCTGAGGAGGACCCTTGCACGTTATAGGTGTGGTCGAGACACAACACATGATCAATAGTCTGCGAGTAGCGACGCATCATATGATGATCACGATCAGGGGAGTGATCATCGTTCACCTCGTGCCGCACCAGATGAGCAACCTCCACTAGCATTGACCAATAGCGATCATGGAGAGCAGGCTGGACCATCGACCACGTCGAGTCAGCAACCTGCAACATCCAGCAGTACTCATGATCATGAGCAGGCTAGACCATAGACCATTTTGAGTCATCACGATGAGCAACCGACAGTTGATCTTGATGAGCATGAGGCACTGGTACCAGATCAACAGGCACGTGATGATCAGAATGTATCTGAGCTTGTCGAGGCTGCACCATTGACTGAGCAAGCCTCGAATAGTACTACTATTGATGATGTACCACCAGCTAATATATATATATATATGGTCCATGTATTTTATGTTCATGTTGCAGTTGTACTTAATTTACATGTTGGTGATCATAATGATGTGTATATTGTTAGGTCATGTTAGATATGTTCATTTAATGTGCAACTTGCAGATAGATGTGTATGTGATAACAGTTATTTCACATGAGATGTATATTTTATGTTTGTGTTGTGATAATGTTATACAATGCTAATTGTGTTTTGTTATATGATCATGATCATGATGATGTTAGCGAATTTGAATGTGTTTTTTAGTCGAATATGATTTTTGTACGATGGTTATCATGATCATGATGTTTATTAATTAATTTAATATTAAATGAACATGATAGTGTAAAATTGTAATACTAGTAATTCTAATTGTATGTAAAATTCTAAAATTGTAATTGTAATTTTAATTGTAATTGTATGTAAAATATTTGTAAAATTTTAATTGTAATTGTAATATTTAATTTATTGTGAAATGATTGTAATTGTAATTTTAATTGTAAATGTATATATGTAAAATTGTAAAATTGTAATTGTAATTCTAATTGTACGTAAAATTGTAAAATTGTAATTGTAATGGTATATATGTAAATTTGTAAAATTGTAATTGTAATTGTAAATTTTAAATTTGTAAAATTGTAATTATATATATGTAAAATTCTAAAATTGTAATTGTAATTATAATTGTACGTAAAATTGTAAAATTGTAATTGTAATTCTAATTCTATGTAAAATATTCATAAAATTTTAATTGTATTACTGTGAAATGATTGTAATTGTAAAATTATAATTGTAATCGTAATTGTATGTAAAGTTCTAAAATTGTAACTGTAATTGTAATTGTATGTCAAATTGTAAAATTGTGATTGTAATTGTATGTAAAATATTTATAAAATTTTAATTGTATTAATGTGAAATGATTTTATTAAAATTTTTAAATTTGTAAATTTGTAAAATTTTAAATAATTGTAAAATAATAAATCTAGAATAATATGAATTTTTGTAACATAATAAAGTTTAGAAAATAATGCAAATAAATTCATGTACTTTAGAATTATCATTATTTTATTATGATCTTACATACAAAAAAAAAGAACTTTATATAGTATGCCATTTTTTTTGAGATCAACATAATTGCAAATTATCAAGTGAAATATTGATTTTAACATTAACACAATGCAAATTACCAATTAATTCAAAATATATATTATAATGTTTCTAAAAACCCATCTTAAAAAGTATAAATATTGATGAAATAACACATGTACCATATCACTCTCGGTTCTCATGATCACCCTCATTATCTTCTAGCTCGCATGGCATGATAACACTATTGTTTTCAAAAATATGTTTTGATCTAGGTTCATGTATCAATACGGACCACCAATCCCTATCCAAAACATATGGGTAAAAAAACACCTAGTTGCAGTGTTTGGGGAAAACCTTAGCTTCATCCCACATATTTCTAGAGTTGATACATATCAGCCTATTATCACGATATTCCTTTACATTATTCCGATCAAAGGTTTCCCACCACTTGCACCTAGAAATAACACATTGGAAAGAAGAGAAATCCACTTCAATGATCTCTTGTATGTTTATGATGTAACCTAACATCCCTTGTACTAGGTTTTGATCACGGTGGCTAGATCGAATAGATTGATCAAACTCGACTTCTACTCCACAGTCTTGTGTGATGTTTCCATCATCGACATTTTCTGTGCGAAAATGGTGTCCATATGCCCACATAGATGGGAACAAATGCACCTATTATAAAAAAGTTAAAAAAATCATATTGTCATGTGTTTTATAATAACCCAACAGTTAAAATATGAAATATAAATTTAATTACATTTGGAAGATGCATTATTAAGTTTCAAATGTACATATAAAATAAATAGATTATTACCGAGTTGTTGCACCCAATCCCTACGTCTAGCGCATCCTCTTCAACATGCGGGTAACGACCGGTTGCACTGTATTTCTCTATGACTTGGTCAGCAACCCAACTGTTGGGGCATATTTTTGGCATATTTTCTTTTAAATGATTGGGATAAGGCACAGTTCTACCATTCAACTGTCTGAATTCTTTCCTTTCACTATCTGATTTCATCCTTTTTTGCTCGTACAATGCGACCCACGGTTGTGTCGCTTCAGAATTGTAAAGAACAAATTTATTGATTGCTTCAATTTCTGCATTCGCTGATGAAATCAAACCAAAATTATATAGTACATAGAGATCAAAATATACACTATATCTAAGTTCAACATGAATATTTAATTTGTGTAAATTTGAAAATTATAAGTCGCTTACTCTTCATCAAGCGTTTTTTTCCACTCATTTGGAGCAACTCCCCTTCTCTATTGTCTTCATCCCTTTCATCGTCCTAAATCACCGCACCTGGTATGTTGTTGATCAACTTGATGTACTCACTGGCATATTAGAAAGACTCATACGATAGGTACCCCTCTGCCATAAACCCCTCGGGTTTTTCCCTTTGTCAAACAAAAAATTTCAGTTTCTTCATGTACCTCTCTAAGAAGAACATCCAACGACAAGAAACCACCCTAACTAATTCAACCTCATCTACTAGGTGGATTAGAAGATGAGCCTGCAAGTCCATGAAACTCGTCGACAATTCCTTCTCAAACTTACAAACAATATCAACTATCTCTTGATGCCACCGTGGAATGCTAGCCACATGAATCTCCTTTTACATGATCTAACGTACAAATGCAAATAATTTAGATATGGCACATCCTAGGTCTTGAGGGAATTCATGTTTCACACACCCATGCATGAAAAAAGGATAATGACACTACAAAGTAATAAACACGTGCAATAATATACAAAATTAGTTATGTTTTATGATCCCTGCATGGGATAAATTTTATTAATATAACAAATAATAAAATCATGCTTTTGAATTTATACATACTCTTAGAAGATTCATATGGTCATGCAATTTCAACCCTTAAAAATGGTCATCCACGGTGAAGCAGCACCGTAGTGAAGACCCGTATGAAGATGGCACCCTCACACCCATTATAACTTCCTTTGCTAAAGAAATATCATCTTTTAAAAAAATCCATGGGACATCACCTTCTTTAAAATACCATGAATTAGAGGGACCATCGCCTGTCTTTGATCCTGCACTTTCTAATTGTCTTGGCCAATGTTTCTTTTTAGTTTTTGAAGTAATAAGATCTTTCCTAACAACCAATGTGTCACTTTGTTTCGATGATATGTTCCTCCATAAAGAATATGAAACATTTTTTAATATATGCATGGGATCTAATAAGTGGGTAATCTTAAGACACTCCCAATATGAGAGGTTATAAAATATAGATGTCCTTTTCTTCCCAATGGGAAATTTCTCAACATAGGTGTCGAAGAATTCTGGATCATCGAACATAGGCTCCCCATTTTAATCGAACATTTCTATGAACTCCTCCTTCTCACTCTCATATTCTCTTAGCCATTCAACTGGTGTCGTTATTGGAGGCCTTTGGGTTCTTTCTCGTTTACCATTGAAAGCGGATGCTGCTCTTCTGTAAGGGTGTTCTTTTGGGAAGAATACCCTGGAGCAATCATACATTGGCTTTCGTAGGTCCTTGGACCATATAGCTTTCAGAGAAGCTCCACAACATTTACATCCAAAATACCCTTTTGTTACAAGACCTGCGAGATTATTGTATACAATTAATATGCACGGTAAATTAAATAATATCATGAAGATTAGAACATTTACAATGAATTAAATAACTAATATGTGAAATAATATTGTTAAGTATCTAAACAAATCAATTAAATTAAACATGTAATTTACCAGAGAAAAATCCTAAGCCTGGATAATCATGTGTCATGTAAGCACATATGCCATACATTGTAAAACTCCTCTCTGCTATGATGAGTCTTGATACATCGTATACATTTATCCCATCCCATAATTCCTTCAATTCATCTACTAGTGGTTGTAATTAGACATCCATATTATTCACTTGTCTTCTACCAGGGATTATGAGAGCCAACATAAGATGTTCATTCTTCACGGACAACCATGGGGGGATATTGTTATTGATCACTACTACAATCCAAACAGAATATTTGGTGTTCCGGAGGGAATATGGCTATGCTGAGTCGTAGGCTTCCTACTTCATCCTTGAATTTTTCGGGCCATGTATCCTCTATATGCTTCATGTATATTGAATCAGTCAGGATTTGCATAACTCCCAACTCACTTCTATGTGAGGCATGCCATCCCTGCAACATAGCTAATTCTTTATAATGAAAGAGCCTTTGAATCCTTGGGATTGTAGGCATGTGCCTCAATATCTTAAAAGGAGGACCACTACGTGATTTACCCTTCTTTTTTTATTTATCATACCTGTCATCACCACATTTCAGATATATCTCTTTATCTGCATGTTCTCCTCTATATAGAATATAATCATTTGGAAATGCATGATATGATATGTACTCAACACCCAAAATTTTCAACAATTTCTTTGCCTCTTCGCAGCTACTGGGAAAGACATTATCACTCGGAAGAACATTATCTTTGAATAACCTGTAGTTGGTGATCATGGAAAAATATATTAATAAATGTATATTAATGCCGATATAATTATTAGCGTTCATAAAATTTACCATTTGTAATGTTCATTGTGTATTGATTATATTTCCCAAATTTATATAAGGGAGGAATTTATGGTAACTTACCTCAAAATTTCTGAGAAACATGCATTCGACAAGCCAAAATTTTATTTCAAGTTGTACAGTAACATCGTTTTCCCCAAATGGGTAGAATTTGACTGACCGCCAGGTCCAAAGAGAGGGGTGGTGGAAGCAAATTTAAGGCTTTCGAAAAAGGTGTCAGCGATATGAGCATCATCCCTTAGCTGATCATCAATTTGGAATGCATATAACAACATTTCTCCATGGTAGTCGTATCCCTTAAGTAATCATCCATACCAACCTCTATTTTATTGCCTCCATTGCCAGCTTGTGAAGAACTACTATTGCTGTAGTCATTCCTGATTGGTGAATTTGGACGTAGCGGGAATTGAATCGGTGGTTGATTCAACCATTCTTGGTATCGTTCCTCTCCAATTTTTTCTCTTAATTCAGTATTTTCTTGATTTTACATTGTCCTGGGGTGCAACGAAAGATGGTAGGTAGGTCGCTCATCATCACTAGAATCCTAATAATTTAAAAAAAATATATATTTGAACATGATTAGTACAAAATATATGATATCAATTAGTAAGCACGTTGACAATATTGCATGATTAATTCGTTTGACGTTGAAATAGTTACATTAATCAATATACCAAACAATTATAATTATTACCATCATTGTCCCAGGATTGTGGCTAGAATATGCAATATTGTTACAATTCGCAGGGTGAAGCAGCTGTCCATTTTCATCTACCAAACGTGCCTTGTAGTATACTACTCCTGATAAGAGCTTCCGATGTTTTGGAGCTGTTTGAATATTTTGTGCATCTGAACTCGATTATGAATCTGCATGAACTTACAAATTTGTATACATTATAAATTTAATTAAGTTGTGCATGATTGACATGGATAAAAAACATAAATTTAATTAGATAATGAAAATATAAATAAGATATGAAGTAAATATTACGTCTCGAGATGGATAGGAAGAACTCTGCGATGGAATTTGAGAAATATTATGGAACGAGCTAGATTTTGAAGAATTTTCCATTCGATATAATTGTGATATTTTCTCCCTGCATTTGAGAAAAATCAACAATAAATTTTGGTGTACACAACTAAAATTAATTTCCGTACCTTAAAAATGGAATTTTTGTTATCGATGCTAATGTACAAATAACTGCATTGGTGTGTTTTAGTTACTGCGTGCTGGCGCCATGTTATCAACAGACACACCAGTGCGGTGCTATTAAGTGAGGCACCGATGATGAATAACCACAAATAAAAAACCACAACTCTATTTTCTTTAAGTGAAAAAAAAGAGGTAAATTGAAAAATGGGTGGCAAAATATTTTTGAAAATCTAATTTCATAAATTTTTTTTTTTAAATACTAAACACTTTTCATTATTTCACTATTTTTGCAAAAATTTTCAGGTAGAGATTTGCAGGAGACATGCCTGGAGCAAGAGAGCACGAGAGCACTGTAGAGCAGTGAAATACGTTTGAACAAAAGTATTCAAACAATCAGAATTCTAAACCTCTGGTGATTCAAACCCTATAGCATAGAATTCCAAATGATCTTGCGATTAAATTTTATTGTTTTTTTTTTTGAATAAATAAAATAAAATCCATTTTTACCCTAAACCCTTCATTCTTTTTGTTTCTGCCCTTTCTTCTCCCTGTTTCTGTGATTTTAGAATTAGGGCTTTTGATTTTAGATTTATAGGGTTTGTATTGCTATATATAGGCCTATGACATCCAACCCACGGGATGACTTGCATAGTCGGATATCAATCCATGTCGACCCTTATGTGAATTTAAAAAAAACATAATTTTTATTTTATCGGTGCGCCAGACATAACCTAGCGCATTGATGCACTGGATTATCCCAGCACACTGCATAAGTACTGTGTGATAAAAAATTTAAAACAATATATATATATATATATATATGTAACATATAACACACCGCACCAAGTCTCCTAGTTGATAGAGAGCACCGTATGGTGGTCCCTTGTTTGCGCAGGGCGTTTATGCTACAAAATATAACACTACATGATTTCTATTATTTTGTATGTGTTAATCGGTGCAATGGTTAACATGTAATGCACCGATGCTCCTTGTTGACTTAGAGCACCGTACGGTGTATTATACTGTTTTTGCGGTGCATTTATAAGACCACCACACATCGACGTCGGTGCGTATACCATTAATTGCGCACCAGTTTCTTGAGAATTTTTTTTTATCTGAAAAGTTGACAATTTATTTATAAAATATATTAATGACTGATATGGTAGAGGTTTCATATTGATAAAGAAATGGCTGAAAAGAGATCAAGTAAAAAAAATACTGATAACACATCAAGAAAAGAAAAAAAGGCAAGTTATTTGTAAATTCTTTACAAAAAATATTATTTTTGAACTATATGTAAGTTTAACTAATATTTATTGTTTACTGTGTATCATGCAGAGCCACAAAATGACGAATCTCGATAAGATTATTTCTGATCTAGGACTAGAAGAGCGTAAAATATTGATGGAAAAATTGCAAAAGGATGAATTAGGTGAATGAAAAAATACTATCGATCCAATATGAGTTTCTTTTTTTAATTTTCATTAATAATATACTTAAAATTATTAGATAACATGTGTCAAACAATATATTAATTCACATCTATTTAATTTTCTACAGGGACCAACGACTCAGAAAAGGAATGTTGTTCTAAGAAAATAAAAAAAATAGAACATGAAAATGAAAATGAATTGCTCCTTAGCTCATCTGGAGTGGTGCTAGAGGTTAATGAAAGGGGCAAATTTTTTTACAAAAGTTTGAGGGATGTAGTGGAACAAATGTATAGAATTTCTTTCAAATTACAATACAAAAATCAATCCAATGATTCCAAGAACCAAATTTTATCTAAACTACAGGAAGAGTTTCCAGAGAATTGGTCAATGAGACATGTTAAACTTTTAATATTAAAAACGTACAAAAAAAAGAAGAAGGAATTAAAAAGTAATATTCCTTTAAATGTTTGTCTATAATTATTTAAAAATATCACTTTTGTTAGATTTAATTTTCATATATCAATATAAAAATTACATAGATTATTGTCATGCTACATTTTCAGGAATGTTATGAAAATCTCAAAAGATGAACGAGCTGATATTAGAAATATGCCAGTAGGAATGTCCAAAAAGTTGTACAAGGAGATGGTCAAAGAAACAGACAAAATTGCATCGCAGGGGGAGCCATCTCAACAAAAACGTGCTTCAAATGTAATATGTAATCATTGATTTTTTCGATCATTAGGTACACTAAATAGACAATTTAGCATTAAATATTAATTTTTGAGTATTTTCTTGCAAAAAAGAAAATAAAATGGAACCCATTAAACACATAAAACAAGATGGCAAGGAAGAAAAGGGTTGATATCTAAGTTTGTGAGTAATTGTTACTTCCTTATAACAACTTAACTAGATTTCATTTTTTTATTTTTTAAGTTTTTTTACAAAAATCATCATTGAATGTCTTCAAATAGGTGCTAACATACAAAAAAGAACCATCAGATGAATTGATTGACATTGAGTTAAATATGGGTTGTGAGTATATGTTGGCATATTAGAAATTAATTGTGGAATTTGTAAGCATATACCGATCTTGTTTTACTTAGCTCCATCTATAATTAATATAACAAAAAACTCTTTTATATTAAATATATGGTTTGTTATGGGGTATAAAATTTGCAGGAAACAAAGTATGAAAATGTGCCAACAGATGAAATGTTGAAAGATGGCATGCTACATGGTTTTGAAATAATGTGTATAGTTCATGAGTTAATTGTTGCTATGGTACATCATTTCTTTTCGATTTACATTGATGTATATTATTTAATATTTTAATTTTCATTATTCTCACCAATGTATATACACTCATTACAATTTATTTTTATATTTGTAGATGGAAGGTGAAGAAGAAGAAAACAATCAACACTGTGAACAAAACATTCCTGAAAAAAACTGTGTCATGGAACTAGCTCTAGTAGTGACAAGAGTTCAAGCGAAGAATGATGATCACTATGTTTGGATATCAATGCAAGGCGTTGTATTTTTTGAAATATTTGTTTGTGAAATCAGACATTTTGTTTAATGTAATGGACATATTGTCCCAATTAAAAGACAAAGGGATACCAACAACTGTCCCATTTTGTATGACAGAGACTGTCTTATATATATGTTTTAATTTATTCTATTGCATTCTCCACTATCGCTATGAAATGTAACACCACTGATTAAATTTATGGATGATTAAATATTATAATGAAGAGGTGAAATTTGATGATATGATATAACAAATTAATCCAAACATCACATTCAAATGCACTAATAAAAATTTAATTCATATGAATACTGTTATAAGATATGTGTCGTCTTTTGATGAATAATGAATTTAAAAAAATCACACTAATTATGATATGATATAACAAATTATTCCAAACATCACATTCAAATGCATTAATAAAAATTTAATTAATATGAATACTGTTATAAGATGTGTCGACTTTTGATGAATAATGAATTTAAAAAAATCACAATAATTGTACTGTCACAGGTCGATGTTTCTAAAAAATACAAAATGAACACTGGTGCGTGTTAGTTACTGTACACCGATGTGTTTGTATGATACAATGCACCGGTGCATTTCTACGACCTATAGGCACTGCACAAATAACAAATTCCCATTATAAATATCGGTGCGTTTGTGCGATACTGCACACCAGTGCGTTTATGTGAGACTACACACCAGTGCGTTTATGTGAGACTACGCACCGGTGCATTTGTACGACCTATGGGCACCATACAAATAACAATACCAATTATAAATATCGATGCGTTTGTGCAATAATGCACACTGGTGCATTTATCTGAGACTACGCACTGGTGCATTTGTACGACCTATGGGCACTGCACAAATACCAATACGAATTAGAACAATTGGTGCATTTGGATGATACTGCGCACCAGTGCGTTTCTATAAGTCTACGTACCAGTGCGTTGAGATGACCTATAGGCATCACAAAAATCCCAAGACCAATTAGAACGATGCCGTGCGTTGTATCATCAACACTGTGCCCGATGCGGTTTTATACCTTGACGACTTGGTGCATGCACCTTCGACCGCCCCGGGCCACCTTCTAGATGACACACACTGGTGCATTGACACCTTAGGAGTGCACTGATGAAAAAAACATCCGTAATAACCTCCGGGTGCCCAATTTTTTTTAGTTGTGTTGAAATTCCATTAAAACCTCTGCCAAAACCTCCGTAACCATAAACCCAAATGTGTTTTTGACAATTTTGGCCAATTTTATAACACTAAAAACCTCCTTTATAACCTCTGCTAGAGGTATTTTCCTTGTAGTGGTTTTTCTTATAAGAACGAGGTGGTAATGTTACCCTCGATTGTAATGAAAGTAGTTTATAGAAGAAATAAGTAGTTTGAGTAGTTTTAAGAAGTTTTCACAGTTACAAACTACTTTTGAATGTATTTAAGAAAGACAAAAATGAAGAAGAGGGGTTCGAAGTTTTTGGGGGAACCTCCGGAAGATTATATTTTTGTACTTATTTATCTGAAGAGTTAATGAAAGAAAGCTCAAGTTTCCTACAATTGTTGATGGTGGTTTGTCTTTCTTAGTGTCATCTTGTGTTATTTATTCTAATGAATGAAGTGAAGTAATGAAGCTGCAGGTCTTTGAATTACATTTGTAAGTAAGAGTTAAATATCCTTAAATGCACTCCTTCACTCCAACTCCTCTCAGTTCATAAATTCTTTCTAAAACTAAAGTTAATAGATCATGTGTTTACAACATATTATCTTAAGTTTCCCTGCAGTTCTTCTTTTTCATTCACATTTCAGGAATTAAAGGCATTGTGTAATATTTTATTTACTCTAGGGCATTAAGGGTTTAAAAACTAATTTCCAAAAGAATAAAACAAAGATTGGATGATAAACACCATTTCTAAAAAACACTGTTAAAATGTCTTAAGCACTGATTCCTTTCCACAACCAAGGGATTGTCTCTTAAGAACCAACAACGCCTTTCCTTCCTTATTCTATTTCTCCTCTTGGTCCCTTCTTCTAAGCTCCCGTTCTTCCTTCAATTCTTGTTTTCCTCTCTGCATTGCTTCTTCCAAGTGTTGCTTCTCTATAATTCCTTCGCTTTTCTCTATGTTTCCTCTGATTCCTCTTTGCTTCGATTTCCAAAGCTTGTTTCTTAGTGAGAGGATATGATTTCATCTTACACCTTTGTTACTCTTCTGTATTGTCATATATCTTCCTCTTTCCTTTGTCCCGCATTAGAACGTTTCCTGCTGTTGCTGCTTCTTCCAGAACTGCTATTGTATGTGGAAAAATTTGAGAAGTTCCAGCTGTACTAATCGACTCATGAGGTCGGGAGGAGTTATAGTAATTATTACATGGTTCATGCTTCGACCAACGAAATATCCTGCTGACCCAGGTGTAGTATACTCTCACATAGTGGTCTTTGCAAATTCCCCTCTAATCATATAGATTGTAACTCTTTGTGCCAAACTCGAATTTGAATATTGATTTTTTGACATCTGCGAATTTGAGGTTCTTAATCTCATATAATCCAAGATGCAAAGGAAGATTTTGCCACGGTTCCTTCTTCGTCCTATGTAGTGTTGTTGAAATCCTGTCGAGATATGATAATATACTCTTGCATGACCATTTTTTTGGTGGCATATCTTGGAAAAAGATGTGGCGACTTCTTCCCTCCGAATACTCTGATCAATGTGCCATATGGTAAGGTGAACCAATCTTTAATATTTGATATCGCCTCCATAACTGTTCTTGACATGCAATGTGGGTTCTCCTGAAATATGAGCTTGTAAATCAGGATGATGAAGTGATCAATAAGCTGCTTCAGGACTAGAATCCGAAAGCATCTTGCAATAGATATGTGTGATAGTTTCTCTCGGTGTCCATGTCTAGTTCATGCCAGGAAACTAATTCTGTGCACAGATTTCATCCAGTACTTATGCAAACATGTAGAAGTGTGCTTGATCGGCCTTGGGTGGATTTCGAGCTTGTGTGACATGGACTCTCAGCTGATGAACCCACATATCTGACAAGTTGAATGACTTCCCATCATTCAATACCTAGTTCAATAAGATAACCCACCCCTTAGGAAAGGTCTATGTGTCTTTTTAGTCATATATTCTGTAAGCTAGCATTACCAAAAGATGATAGACATTCTTGATTACTTTTATCTTGTACATGTGGTTTGGTGTCTGTCTAAACTTATTTGGATCCTTCACCTAGATCTTGATGATATCTCTTGTGTTCATGTAGATGTGAGTGGCATAGAGCAATGAGTCCATGTTCTTCACTGGCTCAGGAAGATGGTACATCTACTGAAGATATGTTGCTGGGAATGTATCAAGCTTCTTCCCATTGGCGTTTCTCAATGTCATAGTTTTCTCATCAGTGTTTGAGACAACCCAACTGATCACATCCACACATGGGAAGGCTAAATACCTGCATGAAACCTTGTAAAGCCCTGACTTCTTGATGCTGAGATACAGCTACCGGTACTCTAAGTCTGCCTGAAATTCCTTTCTGAACTCATCTTTGATCTATTTCCATGTCAGTTTTGATCCCTTCTCTACAAACAATTGAGTGTCTGCCTAAACTAGAAAATT
Source organism: Pinus albicaulis (assembly GCA_034641835.2). NCBI lineage: Eukaryota > Viridiplantae > Streptophyta > Pinopsida > Pinales > Pinaceae > Pinus > Pinus albicaulis. The sequence continues at coordinate 1,303,812,691 of CM076580.1, forward strand.
GACCGGAACTTGTTCAACTGCTTCCCCAATACTGGTTTCAATGGTTTCCTTTGAGGAATATCTCTTTGGTGCCATTGTGAAAGTGAATGCTAGATAGATGCTCAACAACTGCTGTACTCGCGGGACGAAAAAAACATCGACGATAAGAAAATATCAGTTATAAGAAAAACTACTTTCCAGACATGTTCATGTAGCACACCGAGAAATTGACTGGAAGGATTATACAATTCTTGTTGGGAAGAGGGACTAACTAGCTAAGTGTAATATGTGCTGTGCAACCCTATCATCTAGTGTCGAAGCTTGAGACTTGATACTGCATAATGCATAGTTCAATTTGGGCAACGAGCTGGGAAAGACTGCTCATTGCGCAGTCTCAATGGTCAAGGATGCAGGCTGAGGCCTGGGACTACACAATGCACAGTTGGGCCAACCCATACTGCGCATTGCATAATTATAGAGGCCAAGATATAAGCTTGGGCCTCAATATTGTGCAATTCCATACTAGGAAAAATGAATTCTGGCCAAGGGAAACGCTGATTTGCCCAAGGGAAGTGTGAAAAATGAGAAAATATAAGAGATGGTGAAGGCGTGAGTGTAGATATGACTAAGTGTGACTGAAACAAGACAAATTGAGTGCAAAAACTAAACAAACAAGAAATGAATGATATCGATGAGGAGAGTCACCGCAACGATGACCATCGGTGAAAAATGAAGAAGCTGATGTGAAACTTGTAAAAGGAAAACGATAACTTGAAACAACACTTATCCATGCTAAATAAAGTTAAAAAACCAACATGCATGCAAATAAAAAAGAAAAAAATATAGGATAAAGGAGTTTTATAGAAAATAATATGGGAGGTTGCACGATGGAGCGCAAAGGATCTAGGGCTTGCAGGTCTAGGTACTATGGTGGGGCGGCGGCGGTCACTCAAGGACATGAACCAGGAAACAATGAAGGATCGGGCCACACGGTTCCGGTCCTAAGGAAAATACGAAGGCTGATTAGGGGCTCTGGCGCCTGTAATGGCGTTGCTGCAGGAGTTAAACAAATTTACGATTATTTGGGCCAGAGAACTAGTCCATCCAGGAAAACCTTTATGCCGAGAGGATGGCGGCTGGTGCTTGCTAGAGGAGGAGGGTCAAGGATATATATTTCACGTGGGTATGGAGACAATGATGTAAGGATTCACAGAAGGCACTGTTGCAGAAGGCAGGCGTTCAAAGACCCAGTCGTCGATCGATGTGTTAATGTGTTTCATTGGAGCAGAGGGGACAGGAGGCAAAGGGATATTGGAAATGGGGGACTCGATCTATAGTCTCATCTCAATGGGCCCATTCTGGACCACAAACAATTGGTAATAACCTATCGAAATTTATGCTATGTCTTTCAAGTTTTAGGATTCTTTTTTTATAGCTAGTTAAAAGCTGGAGGGAGGCCCTGGTCCTGCGATAAGGCAGTGAGGGGGTTTGAAAATAAATGCTTCCTTGCAAGGCATAGAAACTGGGTGGAGGGTGTGGTGGCACCCGATTATGGGGAATTACTTTATTCCCTCCAAATAACCTTGAGACAACAAGGTAGAAACAGCTTGGGGAATCCCATCCCACACAACCGAACAGGGGGATTTGTTACCCAGGCCCGCTTTTAGATTTTTTTAAAAAATTTAGATGGGAAAACAAAATCCCTTTGGGTACAGGAGGAGGAATTGGTCATAGATCTGAAGCACAAGATTCAAGAGGCTACGGGAATCCTGGAAACCAAACAAAGCCTGATCTTCTTAGGGAAAGTATTACAGGTAGATGCCCATCTTAAAGAATACCACATCCAAAGAAACTCTTCTATTGTCCTGAACTTGAGACTCAAAGGAGGATCTCCAAGAATAAAAACATCCGCCATAGCTGAACATATCAGAAATACAGGCTAATGAAGGGTGCCAATACGAAAAAATCCGGCACCTCAAATGGACCCTCATACAGGAACATTCTGCAAGGGAAAAACATAGCACCAACAACTTCAGATCCAACTGAGAATACTGCAAAACCCTACATTGTGGAGCAATTGAATAGTGTAATAGAACTGAATATTAAGGCATCAGAGATCAATGAACATCGCTCTTCATTTGAATCACAGACAGTAGTATGTAGGTTTAACTGCTTCTAGCCTAAACCAATGTAGCTTTTCCATTGGATTTTCACTAATTGGACTATGGATTGTGACATCCATCTCTGTTCCAAGGGGTTTTTTATTGTCAAGTTTACCTCTACAGAAGATAGAGATATCATTCTTAGGGTGGGACCATGGTTCTGGGGATCCACAGAACTCTTTATCACACCTTGGTTCCCTGATTTTGATGCAAACAATATGGAGATTAGCAGAATGCTGGTATGGGTCTGGCTCTATAATCTCCCGCTACATTTCTGGAATGAACTCGTTCTAGAAGGTATTGGAAAAACTATAGGAAGATACATCAAAACAGACATCTAGAGGCTGGAGAATATTCACTTTTTCATGCATCTACGTTGAAGTGGATCTCAACAAAGGGTTACCAGAAAGTATACATCTGATTCACAACCAAATCAAATGGAAGCAACACCTTTACTATGAGAACACAACATTTAGGTTGACTATGAGACATCTACAAAATACTTGCCTAGAAGGCAAAAGAGAGAATAGGAAAAATAAGACCAGGAAAGTATCCAAGGGATGGAAATTCCCTGTGGGTGGCCCAGAACAAGAAACAAAAGATGAAGGGGAATCCCCATCCTGAATGAAGGTCCTCAGGTTGTCTCCAATCTAGGAGCACCAGACCAAGTTGAACAAGACCCAATAATGTCTAACACGACACCTCAGCCAGTGGCCACAGGGGACATTACGTCCACGAGGGAGGTTTCTGCTTTATATTCAGGAGTGAACAAAAGATCGCATGTCTCAGAAAGTTTAGATTTGGAGAAAGAAAATTCCATGAGGTATAATGAGGCTGCCTTGGTTCCTTCATCCCTGCACTCAGGGACTTGGCAGATAGTTCAAAAGAGAAAAGGCAAGCGTGAAAAGCCCAACCCTGCTAGAAATTTGTAATTTTAATGGGTAGCCTAGCTACTAAGACAAGTGTGCTTGAGCACAAGGGCCCTTTGGGCGTCTTAAATGCTAAATAGAATCTTATCAATGTAAATTTTTATTTCTGATTAATAGAAATTTGCTGATTTTTTCCCTGGAAAAAAAACAAGCAAAACATCACTCATGCAAGCCAAATGGAAAAAAAATGACAGAAAAAGTGACTAAAAGAGATAAATTAAAAAATCACCCAAAAAAGCGATGAGAATCGTATTAAAGGTTCCTTGATATCCTCGGGAATGCTAGAGCTCCAAGATTGAGTGTGAGAATGAGCTCTAGGGGCATCGATAAAATAGATTTGAGAAATTAGGGTTTATGAAGTGTATGCCACTAGTCAAGGGAAAAGTGACACATGGTGGCAATTTCCAAAAATAGCACGTGTGCTTACTTCAGGTTACTAAAAATAGATCACTAAATTTTAGGGATGTTTTTTTTCTTTTTTCTTCTTTTCTACTTTTTCTGAGAAAAATTGCCATGCACATCACCGGGAAGAATTGCGCAGTTCCAAAGAACTGTGATCTGATTTATTAAAAATGTATTATTGAAATCTATGTGAGCAACTTATGTTAATTAGTGCAATAGAACTAAAATATTGCGAATAACATAAACAACATAAGAAAATGAAAACACATCAACACAACAAGAATTTAATAACAGAGTTCACCAGACTTCCTGGTTACGTCTCCGGGTCCTTAGCTTCCAGTGATGACCACTTTATTTTGTCTTCAAAATGATTTTACAGGTATGAGCTCAAAAACAGAAGCTCAAATGAGAAAATGGACCTCACCATTGCGACCGGCTCGAAATTTCGGTTAAAACAAATATAAACTTGCCTATATTCCGCCACTATGACCTCCAGACCCCCTGGAGAAATTCAAAACCACCTCTGCCTTCTTGACAACCACTTATCTTGCACAAAACTGCCTTAGTGCGCATGCTGGTGGTTTCCACTGGTTCGAATCTGCGCTGAGTATAATTATAAATTTGGTGGCTTGTATCACAAGCTCCACCACTTGGTCTAATGACTGGCATACTTATGTGAAAGCGCTGTTATGTATTGTGTTTTGGAAGGTCGGTAGGTTGAAACCCCCGCCCGACCCTTCCGTCCTTACTCCGGCGGTTGTGTTACATATATAGTAACATATAATATGATATGATATATATATCACAACGTTTATGATAAGGTTCGACAGTATATGGTAACAGTTATATGTGCGGAATTAAACCTTGGATAAGGTTCCGACATATATCCCGTCGGCTGCATTGACATATCTGGTGGTTATGATAACATTTGGCAACGTGCATTGTGTATAATTTATGCGGCTTGATAACATTAAAGGTCCAGCAGTCGTGGGGTTGACCTCGACCGTCCGGCCTTTTTCTGGTGGCTACAAACTCGTTACACATAAATACATTATTTTTGCATTTAATACCAACTAACATGTTAGCTCATCCAATGAGCAGATTCCGATTAAATTGTAGCCTTTCTGGGAGGTCAGGGGTTGGATCCTCCCTGATCCCCAAAATTTTGGAAATAAGGCCAAATTGGGAAAAATTCGCACTGCCACGTGTCAGCCCCGGATTGGCCCATTCCAACGAGTCAAATTATGACACGTCAGTGATCCTGTTGACATCAGCCTGGACATGTGGCATATTCTCGGGATGACATGTGTCCTGCTGAAATCATCTGACTGTTGACTTGACCATTGACTTTGACCGTTGACTTTGACTTTTTGTCATTTTGCCGTAATTTGTCATAAACTTTGTCTGGCCACATATTCTTCATACGAATTTGGTTTTACGCACTGTTCACACCATTTGAATCCTGTTGACGATAAATTCAAATTGATCCTATTTTCATTTTCATTTGAAGAATTTGATCTAGAGGAAAAACTGAATCCATTTTGGATCAAACTGGCAGCTCTCGACTCAATGCAATGTGAAGTTTCTGAGCTCAGCTAGGGATTGCGCAGTTTCTAGGTTCAATGCTGGGCTACCAGTCATGACTGTACAATTCTAAACATCAAGGTCAAGTCTAGATACATGAATTGCATAGTTTCTAGAGGCAAGCCCAAAACTGTTGCACAAGGCTTAGACAATAGGTTAGCTTGTGACTAGAAAATATCTGCTAATGAAAAGAAAGTGAACACAAGCATAAATAAAATATAAGAATTAGTCAAAGCATGGATACCTTATAGCAGTGAAAGGTAAGCTTCTGTGAAAGAACGTTAGGCTCCAAAATCTAGGCAATGGAAAAATTTTGGAGGCTGGTTGTAGTTGCTACAACATTGGCGACACATTGGTAAAAATCCAACTCTTTGAATGAATATTGTTTTGTGTGAAATCGGTATCACCCTTACAGAAGTATTGTTCAATTCATTGATTATCACAAATTCCTCACTTAGTTTGAGTTAAATACATAGCCCCTTCCATCCTCTTCATTGGTGGAACACTAACCAAGCCAAGTCACACTGAGTTGTTTCGATTGGGGATGAGGAGTATTTAAGTGCACATGAAGTAAAAGAAAAATGCCAGAGTCTTTATTTCATCTCTGGCGTTGCTCTGCTGCCAGCAGACCTGGACAGTACCTCGACGAAGTCACTTCAGGAAACAAACATTGCTCCGATGCTAGAAAGCCTGGAAACACCCCAATAGAGTTGCATGCTTCACGTCTCTGTGCATGAAGCCTTTCTCTTCTTTTGTCCTTTATTTTTTTCATTTTCTCATCTTTTCATAGGACTGTGCATAACCTACTTATTTATTTCATGGGGTGGAAGAGGGATCCCAACTTATTAAGAGCATAAGAGGTTTTCCCTTCAGAGAAGAATGTTTATATACACCTCTGAAATACTTGTGAAGGTTTTCCTCCCCTCCTTACTCTACAAGACTAGAGCGACAAGGATTAATCGAAAAAATAAAAATCAATTAGAGTAGGTGGAACGAGTTAAAACCCAACATCATTATTTCACTGTGACTCTCTATGATAAGGAACATATTTTCCATCTGAGTGTCATTAAAAAAAAAAAAAAAACAAGATTCACACAAAGAGAGGGAATAGATAGAAAACCAATTGTTGGTATAAGAACAACTTCCACTTGGATTTCACTATGCTTTATTCAGAATCCAAACACGGTCTCATGTAGAAACTAACCTAAGACTGAAAAAAAAAAAACAAAGGAAATAAGAAGAATGAAAAACAAATGAATGCAAATTAAAGCAAAAAAATAATGAAAATCAAACACTACTCCTACTCCTAACCTAAGAAGAACATAGGTCAGAATCATGTGAAGTGATACTTCCAATGTATCCATCGGTGCATTGGTTGGCCTACGTGTGCAAGGGAATACATGTCAAGAAATATAATCAATCAAATCATGCAACATGAAAGATAAGACAATTTAAACCAAAAAGTTTGAAGTTTGAAAGAATGCGCGGAAAAGTAAGAGTGAAAAGCACAAGGAAGAAATTCCGCGATTGTGTCATGGTGTTATGACACACTGCGAGCCAAAGACTTACACATGAAAACTTTCAAACTATGAGGTTGATAAAACATAAAGAAAGAATGAATTTTTTTCGGCACGGTGCTCGCCAAGTACGACTCCACCAAAGATTGAGTGATAGGATTGTGAAAAATAGATGGAGGATGCAGAAATTGTAAAACAAAAGGATTTTTAATATGTGCGGTAGAGTGATGAGTAGCCTCGACAGATTAAAAATTCTTCTGATCAGAGATGGAACTGAACTCAACGCTACGATAACCTGACATAACCATCAACTAGGGATGAAGTGTCTCAACAACTTGAGGAAGCTCCAACTAGTCGGAAGGTAGATCATCACAGATAGGTGGCTTGGAAAAATTGATAGTGGAAAAATCAACATCGTGACCAGATGAATCAAAGAACACATCATGACGACCACGATCAGAAAATTCAAGATCACCAACAAATGCATTCTCATGATCTGATGAATCATATAGAGGGGAAGATGAAAAACAAGAAATTTGACCCTCTATGTTTCCAGAAAGGTATGAGGAGGAGTTGGGAAGATCTGTGATAGATGTTGAAGAATGTAACTAGGTTTGGTCTTCATAATTATCATATTTTTCAAAATAATTTATTATTTTTAAATGAATTATTAAAGAATGGGTTTCATTCTCGGGTCATATTTAGATTAAGGTCCCAATTGTGGACTTCTAGGTTAGTCATTACAGATTTAAATTGATCCATCTTGGGATTTTAAATCATGTAATATTAGGATGGTCAAAATGGATCCTCCATCAAGTCATCTTCTTTAAGGTCATCATCGTCGGTCTTCAACAAAATATACTTCAAAGATCAACGTTCAAGCTAAATGATACAAGCCTCCAAAGAAGCCTCCTTAGGCCAGCCTCAAACCATCTTCAAGTCAGCTCAAAATAGGACACACCTATTCACAATGCTCATGTTGGCTCATTTATGGACAAAATCATTAGGAGAATTTTGAGGTCTAAAATGGGACTCCTAAGGAAATAATAAAATAATAGTTAAAGCAATAAAATAATATTTATGAATTTGAAATTCATTTTTTGCACCACAATCCATGTAACCATAGTTAAATTCAATTCAAAAGTTGTACCAAAATAAAATTAATAAAAAAATTGTATTGATGTGATTATAAATAAGAATGAGTTTTTGAAGAAAAATTCATTATCATTGAACAACTAATGCATTTTTCCTTTGTACTTGAATAACTTAAAATAAAATATAAATATAAATTCATAAATTATTAATTATAGTATATGATATTGATTAAAATTTATATTATTTAAATTGTATAATAACATGTAATTAATATATTATATAAAAATAATATAATATAATATACTAAATGTAATATATTATTTTATGTATGAGTTTTATATTACATATTAAATTGATTTGATTTATAACATAAGACGAAATAATATATAATATAAAAAAGAATATAATATATATTTTATAACAATTATATTATTTTTCATAATATTATATATAATAATATATAATATTAATATAATCACAATGAAATGAATTGAGTTGCATTTAAAATTAAAGAAAAAAAATATTGAAATAAATTTAATTTATATTTATAAGTATAATATAAGATTTATATACATTGAAATTTAGCTTTTCTTGCCTCAAACTATGTTGAACCTAATATAACGTTTTTCAACATACAAAACTAATATACATTTTTTCATCATACAAAAATAAAATGTTTTTTTTGTTTAATTTTAATATTTTTTTATTGTTATTAATATTATAATAATATTATTTATAGATTCGATCTATCCTAAAATTACAGGGTTACATTTTTATTTATTTTGATTTCATATGTATAGATATTAACTTATAATTAATTTGAAATTGTAATATAAATATTATGAGATGAATATATAATTTTAAAATAAATATATGAAAACATACAAATATAATATTTATTGAAAAGTGTATAAATACATGAAGATTGTGTAGGGATATGCATTGTTTCTTTCAAGAAATATGAAATGACAATAATAATATTTTATTCAAAAAGTGTGAAATGACATTTATTATGAGTACTTTACTTTATGACTTTAAAAGTACTTAGAGCACTACCATGGTTAGCCATGAATTTTTATCCACCATTGAGAATGTGTCAAGTACCTTTAACTCAACTAATACTACCTCAACCATTATGGATGATGTCATCCCCTAAAATGTGATTGGTTCTCATAAAGTGAATTTTTATTGTACATTTTCCTTAGTAGGTCCATTTTAGACCTCAAAATTCCCCTAATGAATATATATATAATTAGTTGTGGTTTCGCATTTTCTCACTCAGATTCAGTTCATCTTTTGCAGTTTGGATAAATTTAGAAGGTTGAGAAATTATAGGGGTTACAATTCAGATCACATTACAGGTTCGTTGCAAATTTTAGTGGTACAGTGGCTTAGTGCTAGTTCAGGTGCAAGTTCACAATGGAACTGTTATCACTTCGTAATTTCGAAGGCTAAGGACATAACTACGAAGGGAAACATCAAACCGCTTTGGAATCCAGGACCTAGCCTTCCTGGACTCAGAGAGGGCTCTCTTTGTTAGATATAGCTTTGTTTATAGGGGCATTTAAGGCTAGCTATTAGTGCATAGGTGTTGGTTTGAAGATTTATGGTTGAGACAGTAGAAGGGGGCCATTGGGCTATGGAGTCAAACATGTGCAAACAGATTCAAATGGATGAACAACTGAGGTTAGGTGCAACTAGGAAAGCTAGCCATGTCAATGGATCTTTACAGCTTATGAAATGGAAAAGAGGAGGAGATTAAGGTTCAACGAGAATGCATAGCAGACCATCTCTGAATTCTACATTCTGGTCTCAGAGGAAAACATAATGTACTGTTTCAAGACTGAGCATGGTACCCCATGGTAAAACCTACACAAAAATTTCTATCCGCAGTAAAGAAAATAAAACAGTATGTAAAACAGAAGAATCACAAATTACATAGGATAAGCACTTCACCGTAGATCATAACACAAGAATCTGGAAAACAACATAAGCCTTCATTCATTCAATAAAGAGTGCTTACAACCAGATGAGTCTATTACAATGGTTTTTCCCTTCCACCCCTTCATACTGCTAATGTATGGAGTATTTATATAAAATCTTAAGTCGGTTCCTCTATCTGTTTCAATAATAGTCATTGTTGGGAATAATGAGAGGTGGGGTGAATCAATATTCCTTTCAATTAGAGAATTAGTTAATCTTCAATTATTATCAGTGTTTGTATAATGATAGCAGTAAACAAAAGGAACACAAATGCACATAATTTTTAAGGTGGAAACCCACTCCGGGACAAAAACCTCCTAATGCTTTTCTAATAATTCTTTAATATTCAACTCCAATTGAAAATAAAGCTCCAACTTCCTATAATCTAGAAAAGCATTCTTCTCCAGCTCCCACTGGATGGACACTCCAATGCCCGAGATTCTTCAGTAGTCAACTGAACGGATGCCCCAACACTTAATGAGCTACAACTCACCCTAGCACCACCCTATCACCTTATAGAAGAATAAAAGAAGAATTGACTCTCGTACCAAGGAAAATGGTCCACTTTACAATGATATAGAATGATGTATAAGAATAAGACACACTAGACCATAACCCCAACCATGACACAACCACCTAATGATGATCCTAGACCTCTTGACACTGCCTCTTCAACTCTTGGCAGATAGACTCTAGTACAATTTTTACAATAATGTATCTACAATGACTTAGTACAATGATACCTTTGTAACAATGACTATATGTAGTGCTTCCCACTTGAAGACTTCATGTGATGAAATTCTTGCTGCTATTATGCACCTTGATTGCTGCTCTTGTCATGCTACCCTCTACTACACCTTGCTTTTCTTTGCTTCCCTAGAAAGTCTGGTCCTTTGTAGCCCTTGACAACACATGATCTAGATTTTTATTGCCTTCTAGGAGCTCTATATTGAATCTGGTGTATCTCTGTTATTTCAGATCCCTAATATGTGATTTTTGGTCATGTAGTATTCCTCTGAGTTTTCTTTCCAATTCCACAATTCTGACCCAATTTGGATTCTTCAAGAGAGAGTTATGCCCAATTTCTCACAATGCCCTAATTATGGACTGTTTCAGTAGAGCGAATTTGTATGGAATGCCACGTGTCACTTTTCTTCATTCGACTCTAAAATTGATAGAGATAAAACTACAGTCCGTGCACTATCTGCCACTTTTTATAGAATTCCAATCTGATACTCAGAGATAGAGTTATGATGATTTTCCCAAGGTCACTTCTTTGAGATGAATTTCAGGAGCCTGCAAAAAATTGACTTTCAAAAATCATATCTCTGAAAATATTGTGAAAATTGATCTGAAAGTTTTGCTGGATCTTCCTCAAGATTTCAGCTTCGCCTCATCAAAATTTTAGCTTCTAAACCTTCGTAGAAAAAATGTTAGAGCGAAAATTCCACGATGACCTGTTTCAGATGGCGAAATCCCTTACATAAGGAGGATACGAAGATCACAATTTATATAAATGCTTAGGTTGAGAGGGGCTTCAAAAAGTGAACATGGGAGGGATTTTAGGAGATCAAAAAATATTAATTATGACTTTTCAATGACCAATGCCACAACCCCATGGGGTTTTAGCCCACTAACTGGGGGTACAAAATTTAAACATGAATATCTCTCAAACCGTGAAGAATTACGTGGAATGACATATATCAACGGAAAAATCTCGACAAGTAGAAACCATAAAAATAATTATTGACCTAGAATATATTAATTTGGTAGGTCAAAATTCCCATGAAATATTGGGGTAGCCCCTGGTGCTGCTTGGGTTGACATCAATGACAGCCGATGATCAAAAAACTCCCCCTTTGGCATTGATAGAAACACAAGTACTCCCCCTGCGATCATGACACCTCTTCCCACAAAATTCTCTTCCCCTTTGACATAAATGGCAAAGGGTAACTCCCCCTGCGATCATGACACCTCTTCCTACAAAATTCTCTTCCCCTTTGACATAAATGGCAAAGGGTAACTCCCCTTGACACACAACCATCTTGCAGACCTGTACACACTTCCACTCCCCCTTTATATTATGAATAAGGAAAATTTAATGAGAACTTGGGAGAATCCCAAGCTTCTGGTGAAGATATTCAAATGCTTCACGAGGTAAAGGTTTAGTGAAGATATCATCGATTTTTTCTTTTGTACCAACATACTCAATTTTGATATTCTTTTGAACGACTTTTTCTCTAAGAAAATGATATTTGATCGGAATGTGTTTTGTTTTTTAATGCATGATAGGATTCTTGGAGATGCTGATGGCACTGGTGTTATCACAGAATATGGGAATAGGTTCACTGAATTGTACTTGAAGATCTTGAAAAGTTCGTTTCATGCAAAGGAATTGAGTACAACATGCTGCCACTACAATGTATTCTAATTCTGCTGTAGATAACGAGATTGATGTTTGCTTTTTGCTCAACCATGATACAAGACAACCACCTAGATAGAATGCTGCTCCACTAGTACTATCATCAATGCTTCCTACCCAATCTGCATTTGTAAAGGCTTGAATAATGAGATTGTTACCCTTGGGATACCACAAGCCATATTCTTCTGTGCCCTTTAGATATCGAAGAATTCTTTTGACAAAAATAATATGTGATTCTTTTGGTGCTACTTGGAATCTTGCTACTTGTCTAACTGCTTGCATAACATCTGGTCGGGAAGTTGTTACATATAGAAGACTACCAATCATCGATATGTATAGCCTCTGATCCACATCCTTATATGAGTCATCTATGCTCAATTTGTAACCTGTTACCATTGAAGTAAGGACGGGTTTGAAATCTTCCATTTTGAATTTCTTGAGCATTTCCTTGATGTACTTCGCTTGACATATAAATATTCCTTTCTCTTGCTGAGATATTTGAAGCCCTAAGAAGTATGTCAACTCACCAAGTAAAGACATCTCGAACTCACTTTGCATATTTGTAGAAAAATTCTTACTTAGTTGATCATTATTTCTACCAAATATTATATCATCCACATATACCTCAATGATTGTTAAATTATCTTTATCTATTTTTATATAAAGATTGCTATCAACAGTACCTTTCTTGAACCATTGCTGATATAGATATCCATTAAGACAAGCATACCATGCTCTGGGAGCCTGATTGAGACCATATATAGCCTTCTTTAAACTGCAAACATATAAATATTTTTCTGATAATAGAAAACCTTTAGGTTGTTCGATGTAAACTTCTTCTTCTAATTCTCCATTCAGAAATGCTGACTTAACATCCATTTGGTAGACTTTGATTTTTCTTGAACATGAATAGGCAAGAAACATTCAGATGGCTTCCATTCTGGCAACTGGTGCAAATGTTTCATCGAAATCAATTCCTTCCACTTGTGCATAGCCTTTGCAAACCAATCTTGCTTTGTTTTTGGTAACCTGTCCATCTTCATTCAATTTTTTCCCGAACACCCATTTAGTCCCAATGACATTTTTATCTTTTGGTCGTGGAACTAATTCCCAGGTGTTATTCTTCTCGATTTTATCCAATTCTTCATTCATAGCTACTACCCAATGTTCATTCTGGCTAGCTTCCTCAAAACTACTAGGCCCAAAGGTTGCTAGAAAAGCAATGTGAGCTTGTTGTGACGAATGAAGCTGTCGACCTTCATTTATGTCACCAATGATTTGATTTTATGAATGGTTCTTTTGAATCCATTATTTTGTTCTCTTTGGAGGACCTTCTTGTTGTCGTTCTGGTATACCTTGATGATCATTATTAAATTCTTCCTGGTTGATAGTTGCTTCTTGTTCTAGAATTTTATCTGTGTCTTTTTCAGCCTCCGTCTCAAGTTTCAAAGATTCTAGATCCTCATCATTATTCGTTAGAACAACATCTTCATCAAATGTTACATTTATTCTCTCCACTATATGTTTTCGTCTTAGACTATAACATTTATAGGCCTTTCTTTTGCGTGAGTAAGCAACAAAGATACCTTCATCAACACATGATTCAAACTTACCCAAATTTTGATCTTATCTTTTGATATAACATTTGCTTCCAAAGATTCTGAAATATTTTACATTAGCTGGTTTTCCTTTCCATAATTCATATGGGGTATTGTTGCAATTATTTTTGAGAAGACTTCGGTTGATAATGAAGACTGCCATATCAATTGCTTGAACCCATAATTTTTCATCCAATTTTGAGACCTTTAACATTGTTTTAACGTTTCCTGTACGGTTATGTTCTTTCTTTCAACAACTCCATTTTTCTGAGGTGTTCGTGATGTTGAAAATTTTCTTTTTATTCCATTTTCGTCACAGTATTTTTGAAATAATTTGGAAGTGAAATCTCCACCATTATCTGATCTTAGACACTTTATTTCAAATCAGTTTCATTTTTGACCAACTCCTTGTAGACCTTAAAGCACTCAAATGCTTCATATTTTTTCTTTAGGAAACTGACGGCTGTCATCCTGGTATAGTCATCTATCATTAACATGAAATATAATTCTCCATCTAAGCCTTTTGTTCTCACAGGACCACATAGATCAGTATGTATCAATTCCAATGGATGTGATGCAAAGTGTTATTTTGTTTTAAATTGGACTTTTGTCTGCTTGCCATGCCGACAGGCCTCACATAGTGTGTTGAAAGGTTTTGAGATTTTCAGCATTTCTCGTACTGCTTCATTTTTTCTTATCTGGACATTATTGTCAAAGTTTACGTGAACCATTCATTTGTGCCATAACCAGCTTTCATATTCTTTAGCTAGTAGACATGCTTTAGTTGCTTCATCTAGAACATATATGTTGTTTGGAGCTCGACTTCCTGTAGCCACAATTTTACCATACCTGCCTTTCCGGATTTCACATTTTGTGGATTTGAATAGCATCGTGTGTCCTTGATCACACATTTGTCCAACACTGAGCTGATTGTGATTCATGTTTTAAACTAATAGAACATTCTAGGCTATAACATTTTTTCTTCCGAGAGTGATGGTACCTGATCCTATAAAATTTGAAGATCCATCATTTCCAAAGGATACGGTTCCATCCTTATTCTCTTTCAGAGATAGAAATTTCCTTCTATCTCCAGTCATATGCGTTGAGAAACCACTGTCAACATACCACACATCTTTGTTGTTTTGAGCCTTGAGGGCGAGAGCACAATTATCAATCTTCTTCTCCTTCCATGTTCATTAATTATGTGGCTTCGAAGATTCTTCTAGAGGATTTTCAAGTTTGCAGTCTCTAGCTATGTGTCCAAAGTTCTGAGATTTGTAACATTCCATATTATTTCTTAAATGTTCAAATCTATTGATGTTTCGTTGAGCCCTGGGAGGTTCATATTTGAAGGATCTCCTGGAATTGTATTGGTTCCTAGGGTATGTGCGACATTATACAACTTTATGACTAAATTTTCCACATGAATAACAGTATCCATAAAAAATATGTTGGTACCTGGATGGAAATATTCGTCGAGGAATCGTCTTCCAAGGATGTTCTTGCGAATCTTGTCCAATGAAGTCTACATGCATGTCAGATCTCATAGGTTCATTGTATTTTGTTGTAGAAGTTCATGCTTCTTCTTCTTTGTAACCGAGGCCAGTTCTATCGTTGTAAGATAGTTGATTGTTGATGATTTCTTCCAATGTCCTTGAGCTATTGGCATAGTTTTGGACAGTTTTTCCTCTCTTCACTTCCTTACGCAGCGAGAATAATTCAGCTTCTAATGCTTCCCTTTCTTGGTTGCTTTCTTCCAACTTCTTTTGAAGTGACTCTTCAATACATTTGTGTTCTTCAACTTCAATTTTGATACCTTGAACTTGTTCTTCAAGAGTATTGGAATAAATTTTCTCAGCCTTGAGCTCTTTTATAAGCATGATTGCCTCATTAGAAAATTCTTCTATGATCAACCCTTCTTCTTCATTGTTTGATACCTCTTGTTTATTGTGCTTGCCCATAAAAAATACTTTCTCATTGGCTTCTTCTTCGCTATTACTGTCTTCATCAGATGATGAGCTATCTTCTTTAGAGAGAAAGTTACTTTTGGATCCTTTCCTTTTTTCTTGCTTGTTGAATTTATTAAAGTATTTCTTTCCTTTTGAGTTGCCGTCACTTCTGTTTGGACATTTTTCTGCGAAATGCCCAACCTCACCATAGCTGAAACATATAAATGGAAGTTTACCTTTGAATTTTCCCTTACCAATTTTTAGTTTTCTCGTAAAGTAAGCATATTCTTCTCCGGAAAGACCTTCTCCATCATCTCCCTTTTCTTCACACTTGCAGGTGCATGTCTTTTCAATTGAAGGTTGTTTGTCCTTATTAGTTTTCTTAGATGCAACGAACGTAGTTTCTAGATGCGAAGTACCCTCTTCTTCATCAAGTCTCATTTCATATTCTATGAGAACTCCATGTAATTCCTCTTTGCTGAGTTTTTCAAGATTTGCACTGTATTCTAAGACTGATACCTTTGGGTTGAATCTCCCTGGTAACGTTCTAAGAATCTTTCGTATAATATTCTTCTCGTCAATTGGCTTTCCCAATCCTTCCAGAGTATTGGTTATTTCATCAACATATTGGAAGTAGGCAACAATGTTGCAATCTTCTTTCATTCTGAGTTGCTCAAATTTTGCTCTACAGATTTGAAGCTTTGCTTCTTTGAAATTTGAGTCACCTGCATATATATTCTCAAGCTTGTCCCATACATTTTTGGCGGTTTTACAATCCAACACCTTATGATAAGAAGATTCAATAAGTCCACTGATAATAATACTCTTTGCTTTTGCATCATTTACCAAATTATTCTTACCTTGTTCATCCGCGGTTGGTTTAAATCCATTTTGAACAGTGTCCCATACTTCGTAACCTTGCACCAAGAGATAGACCTCCATTCTTCCTTTCCAGAGTGAATAACTATTTTTATTGAACATAGGTACACCATTCTTGGTATGCTACATGACCTCCTTCCAGTTGTTAAACTACTATTGAAGGAACCAAGCTCCGATACCAATTGTTGGAAATACTGAGAGGGGGGTGAATCAATATTTCTTTCAATTAGAGCATTAGTTAATCTTCAATTATTATCAGTGTTTGTACAATGATATAAGTAAACAAAAAAAAACACAAATGCACACAGTTTTTAAGGTGGAAACCCACTCCGGGATAAAAACCACCTAATGCTTTTCTAATAATTCTTTAATATTCAACTCCAATTGAAAATAAAGCTCCAACTTCCTAGAATCTAGAAAAGCATTCTTCTCCAGCTCCCACTGGATGGACACTCCAACACCCGAGATTCTTTAGTAGTCAACTGAATGGATGCCCCAACACCCAATGAGCTACAACTTACCCTAGCACCACCCTACCACCCTGTAGAAGAATGGACTCTCGTACTAGGGAAAATGGTCCACTTTACAATGATATAGAATGATGTAGAAGAAGAAGACACACTAGACCATAACCCCAACTATGGCACAACCACCTAATGATGATCCTAGACCTCCTGACATTTCCTTTTCAACTCTTGGCAAATAGACACTAGTACAATTTTTACAATAATGTGTTTACAATGACTTAGTACAATGATACCTTTACAATGACTGTATGCAGTGCTGCCCACTTGAAGACTTAATGTGATGAAATTCTTGCTGCTGTTCTGCACCTTGGTTACTGCTCTTGTCATGCTACCCTCTGCTGCACCTTTCTTTGCTTTTTTGCCCTAGAAAATTTGGTCCTTTGCAACCCTTGTCAACACATGATCTAGCTTTTTCTTGCCTTCTAGGAGCTCTATATTGAATCTGGTGTATCTATGTTATTTCAGATCCCCAATATGTGATTTTTGGTCCTGTAGTAGTCCTATGAGTCTTCTTTCCAATGCCACAAGTCTAACCCAATTTGGATTCTTCAAGAGAGAGTTATGCCCAATCTCTCACAATTCCCTAATTATGGAGTGTTTCAGTAGAGAAAAATTGTACGTCATGCCACATATCATTGTTTATTCATTCAACTCTAAAATTCATAGAGAGAAATTTTTTTTTTGTGCAATATCTTCCAATTTTTACAGAATTCCAATCCGATACTCAGAGAGAGAGTTATGACGATTTTCCCAAGGTCACTTCTTTGGGATGAATTTCAGGAGCCTGCAAAAACACTGACTTCCACAAACCATATCTCCAAAAAAATTTTGTACCTTGATCTTAAATTTTTACAGGAGATTCCTCAGGATTTCGGCTTCGCCTCATAAAAATTTCAGCTTCTGAACCTTCGTAAAAAAAACGTTAGAGTGAAAATTCCACGATGACCTGTTTCAGATGGCGAAATCCCTTACATAAGGAGGATATGAGGATCACAATTTATATAGATTCTTAGGTTGAGAGGGGCTTCAACAAGTGAACGTGGGAGGGATTTTAGGAGCTTAAAAATATTAATTATGACTTTTCAATGACCCATGCCACAACCTCATGGGGTTTTAGCCCATCAACTGGGGGTACAAACTTCAAACATGAATATCTCTTAAACCGTGAAGAATTACGTGGCGTGCCATATATAAATGGAAACATATCGACAATTAGAAACCATCAAAATCATTCTTGACCAAGAATATAATAATTTGGTAGGTAAAAATTCCCATGCAATATTGGGGTAGCCCCTCGTGCTGCTTGGGTTAACATCAATGACAACCACTGATCAATAGTCATTAATTACATTCAAGCTAAACTTTTTCCAAGTGGACCATTGCAGGCGGTGATAAAACAAGTTCGGTCATAACAGTGGTTTTAGCAATCCATTATTAATTGTGCAATGATAAGGATCTAGCTAGTGTGATTCCGAAGAGGCGAGGAAGGCCCTGACACCTTGGATCTTCATCTTGAGAAAACCGTCTTTGGTTGATTAAATTGATGAGGTGCTTGGATCAGTAGCTGTGCTGACATGTTCGCTACCCTTTCTGCTCTTGCAGTTATAATATGATCATCTTTGCACAAACGTCTTTGCCCAACTTGACCCTTTTTGTCTATCTCCATTCTACCATGACGTTCTGTATTAATCAACCTTTTTTTTCCTTTTCGGTACTTACCCAAGTCCTCCCGCTGTGTGGAAAAATAACGCACAAACCCATAAGCCCAGATGTGGAGGGATGATGGTTGGCGGATGTGGAAAGATGATGGAGGATGTGGTGCAGTGACATTGGCAATGGTCATAGGGTGGAAATGGTTTAGAGGATAGTGGAAACATATTTTCGGAGGGGGTCTCAAGTGGTAAGCTGTAACGGAGAGGGGGGTGCGAAATGACGAGAGGAAGACATGTGGAGGAGTGGGAGGTAATGGATACCGCCAATTTCAGACTCCCCCCTCATGATAAAGTTCTAATGCTGCAGGGGGGCCGAAACTAGATAAGGGCCGTCAGATGTGGGGAAGAGGAGCAGAGAAGGAGGAAAGGTGGAGGGTGATTAGAGGTGGAATGATGTAGCACATAGGTGGGACCCAACCCACATCACAAATCGTAAGTCAGAAGCTTTAGCTTATAAAAGGCGGGGGTAAACTATAAAACTTGAGAAGTGCGAAGTGTGGGGAGAGGGAGGTGACATGGTGGGGATGGGTCTCACGGATATCGCACATTGTAAATCAGCGGATTTAGTTATGAGCGGATGAGGTAAACAATAAAAATGGCAAAGTGAAAAGTGCGGGGAGGGGGAGGTGACATGGCAGGGAAGGTGGGCCTCGACCCGCATCACAATCGCAAGTCGGAAGGTTTTGTTATGTGTGACGGAGGTAAGTACTAAACCTTGGGAAGTGCGATGTGTGGTGAGGATGGAGGTGACGTGGAAAAGAGAGGTGGGCCCGCCCAGAGCCTGAAAATCGTAGAATTTACCTATTTCTTAGCGTTAACCCTTTAAAATTGTGAAGTGCGATATGCGATCGGGTCCCACCCGTATCGCACATCATAGAGTTTATATTTTATCGCATACCACAACATTTAAAGTTTATCGCACATCATCGATTGCAAGATTTAATGGTGGGCGGAAATGTGATAAGTTATTTTATTTGCGATGCGATGTAGGGAAAAAGGTGACGTGGTTGGAAGGGTCCCATTATATCGCGTCGGTAGAGTTATAAGGTGACGAACTTGGCCGCGAAATGGTAAAGAGTGCGAATGCGAAAAGGGAAAGGAGGGGGTAAGGTATATGGTATAATGTTATATGCCACGACTGTTTGATGGGTGGGCGGAGCTATAGTATTAAGACTTCAGACTTTGATATATGTGGGTTTATAGAGTGATAAGTCCGAAAGGTTATGTATGTGGGTCTAGGGGTCAAAATGGGATTCATAGCATTGGAGTTCAAAATTTGGAAAAGTGAAGGGTAAGAAGAGGGTAGATGGAATGAATGAGGGAATTATGGAGTTTTCTTACCATCACACTTAATTACCAACACTTTCCTCTTTCAACTGAACTAAAGGTAGATAGATTCAGTTGATGCTCTTGATAGTTAGGATTTCCCTTTTTTCCTGAAAATAAATGATAGCCATGGAATATTATTTTTAGTATGAAAGACCTGAGAAAATAATCAGTCACCTTGTGATACTGTGAAATACAGGAGTATAACAGGAACTATGGCTCGTTGCTAGTTTAGGTGCAAAGTACAGTGGTACAATAGTTCAAAAGTATTATGCTATGATCAGTATCATCTATATGCATGGTGATATGATATTTATGCTCGGTAGTATAATGATGTTCATATATTTTATGCTAAAATGTTGTGTGATACATGGATTCAGTTCCATATCAACGACACATGAACTCAGTGCTATAAGATGACACCTCTATTTAGTGTCATCTCAGTCATGAAGTTTGATGCTACTATGATGATGTTCACTGCTATGTTGCCATGAGAATAAAGTTTAAGTGCAAGGAATGGAGATATTGGTGTCATGTAGATCTCGGTGCTAACACTGTGAAGGGATGACTTGATGGAGGAAGTCTATAATCTAAGAGTCTTGGTCCTCTCATCTTGAAACTATTGAAGGAAGAATTTGACCGGGTTTTCCACAAAGAGTGGGGTTTTTTCCTCACACGTGCCTACATCTTGTGTCCTCTTCTATTTGTTATTTGACATTAGTCTTGATGATAAGAAAATATAAAATGAAAGAACACATAAAAATAACAAGAAACATTATAATATAATGTCATGATAATAGAGTAATTCATCACCATTTCTCTAACAATAGAAAATTCATCCTTTCCGCATTTAGATGAAAAACTGGCATTCCACGAATTCTACGAATGATTGGAAGTATGGGTAGCATCAGAAACTGAATTCTCACATGAATCAAACAAAATTATAGGATCGTGGAAAATGCTAGGATAATGCGGAAGAGATGCGGAAGCAAGAGTGTCATCCTCCATCACAGATTCTTGTTCTACTCTTGACTCCCATACATACTCATCGTAAATAACATCGCAGGTTAGATGCTCAAGAAAAAATCCATCTAACACATGATCCTCATGAACATCAAAGGAGATATTTGAAAGAAATGAACACACAAAGTAATAATTCAGAGTATTAGAGGGACCGAAGATGGAGGATGCAGAGAAAAATATTCATCACACTCATCAGGTTTGCAGTCCAAAACTACATAGAGGTTATGAGTATGTAAGGTGGGAAGAGGTGATGACAGTTTAACATGAAATTTCTAAATTTTTCCCACCTCAACCTGTGGTACTAGAGATATTTGATGAGAATAGGACGAAGGGTCACTTGGAACAACAACCTTATTTGCCGCAGATTTTGGAACTATAGCCTTGAGATAAGCTGGGAGTGACTTGAAAAATTCTAAGTCTTGAGGAGTTAGTGAAATGCGAACAAGATGTATAAATTTTTAGGTTAAGATATCCCAATCAACTTAATTTTCTGGAAATTGACAACAAATATGTAAAAAGTGATCGTTAAAATGATGTAATGATTCATTGGGTGATTTTCACAAGTCTAAAATTTTATGGCACAAATGTTCGTGATCATATCCGTTAAAATCATGGAATAGTTATGTGACAAAGTGTTCAAAAGAGTGAATGGAGGCATCGATCAATGTGTGACGCCATTGCCTTACGCGCCCTTCGAATGTGAGAATGAATAACCTACAACCAACATCCTCAAGAGGGATGTTGTGCTCTATGAAAAATTGAATAAGGCGATCAGTATGTTCAAGCAAGGTTGTTCACCCTCACCATGAAATTTAAGGTACAACATGTCATAAACAATATCTTTCGACACTTGTAATATTGGGTTACTTAAAAAACATGCCGGGAGTATGATTGTGGGAGAAGTCATGAAATGAGTGCATAAATTTAAAAAAGACTTCAAGGGATCAACTTTTCATCTGGCCCTCCTTCTAGCGCCAGAAATATTGATGGTGCTGGACCCGACAACATTTAGGGGATCTACCTGATATGAAGTCCCAACTAGACCTCACACCATTTGGAGTAGGAGTCCCATCAGTGGGGTGTTTAATGATGTGACTTGGATTGCAAAAAACATAGAGTGGAGCAGAGTGTATTTGGTTAAAGAAAATGTGTGACCTTGCAGAAATTCAGTATGATGCATGAGTGGTTATAAAGAATGAAGGGAAAATGAAGTGCACTCCTTGGAAGCCTGTAATAGTATGCAGCTTGAAAGGAACACACAAGATGAAAGACATTACACAAACTAACAAGAAAAATAGGCCACAAGATAAAGGTGATGGGTGAAAACATGATCACACATTCAACGAGATTCATACAAATGCAAATAGAATAGTTCATAAGAATATGCGTAAGTTAAAAAACATATATCAAAAATATAATAAGAATAGTCCTACTACAATCACAATATATGCATGAATATGTGCCTAGTCCGATTTTATTATAAGTGAAAGTTCCATTCATACATACAACATGACAAACCACTTTCCTCAATAGTGGAACATGAAGTCAACAACACATGATCTGTAATATTCCCAATTAGCTCAAGCTAATGGGAATATACAATTTTTTTTTCATTTTCTTGTTGCAAGAATAAAATTGTAAAGGAGGATAAATTAAACTCCTCAAACAGCAAAATAAATCAATGCCCATGTGAAAAAGGCTAAATCTGGGCTACCTTAATGAAAATCCCTTATGTGTGAAAGGGATTGAGACAATTGACTAGGTCAACAGGACCAAATCCACAACGATGTCTAGATGCAATGTACCTCCTAGATACACAACGCAGTTCTAGTTGGAGGCTACACATGTGAAAGGGGCTAAAAATTTGAGACAATTGACTGGGTCAATAGGACCAAATCCACAGTGCTGTCTAGATGCAATGTATCTCCTAGATACACAACGCAATTCTAGTTGGAGGCTACACATGTGAAAGGGGCTAAACCTTTGACATGGTTTAGGGTTTTTCAAGGCTTTTATCCTATAAAAGGAAGAGGAGAACATCAGAAGAGGGTTGTTGAACATATTTTTTTGGACGAACATGTCTGTTTAGACATTTCTCATTCTCTTGGCTGTTTAGCAGAGAATAGTGCTGTTTAGCACTGGGTGTTCCTAATCAGGAATCCCACCTCTTTCCTTGAGAGGCCTCTTGGAAGAGTCTTGCATTTATTGTCCACTAACAGGCATTTGACCAAGCTTCTACTTCCAACTACAACAAATATCCTGTTGAGGGTTTGGTTGTCTTTGTAAGCTGCAGCAAGTGGAGGCTAGATTTATTCAGATCTAAGCCATTCTAGTGCCTCTTTTCAGTGGGAAAGCCTTCCATCCCCCTGGAAAGAGTGTATTGGATCATTGGAGCTTCAGATTCATACCTTGGCATCAGGCCAAACTGTTCATCAAGTCTACAACATAGTTTATATTCCAGGACTGCATTATCTGCAAGAGGAAAGTTGCAGGGAGTTTTGGCAAACTTCGAGGAGTGATCTCGAGTGATGGGAATCTGCCTCTCACTGTGGTGATCCATGGATTTCTGTTCTTATCCATGTCATATTCAGATCTGATCCGAATACTCTTTTATATGCTTCAAAAATCCTGAAGAAATATACAGATCTGCTGCTTGAGATCTCAGATCTACTCCATATGCTTCATGTTTTGCTGAAAACCCCAAGGGGTATGTAAAATAGAGAAAATATAGTGTACAGATCTGATATAGATCTAATATTTTGTACACAGATCCATTATAGATCTTATTTGTAACCTACAACTGCTGGATGCTCAATAAAATTACGTTGTCAAGCCTTTTGCAGTGAACTACATTGTTGGAACACCTCTTTTAAAGGGTTTTCTCATGAAAGTCTTTCATATTTCTCTTGTACATTGAATGGGCCACATTGTAAATCTGATTTGCTGATGTATAAGCTATTTATGAACCTCCATATTTGTTTCTTTCTCTTACTCTATTTAACTGCGTTATTTTCTGAGCAGTGTTGTTAAATATTGCTG
This sequence comes from Pinus albicaulis, assembly GCA_034641835.2. Lineage (NCBI taxonomy): Eukaryota > Viridiplantae > Streptophyta > Pinopsida > Pinales > Pinaceae > Pinus > Pinus albicaulis. The sequence continues at coordinate 1,303,836,817 of CM076580.1, forward strand.
TAGTCCCTTCCTTGGGCATTTTCCAACTGCACTAGGTGTGGGGAGATATGTTTAACCCACCTATAAGGATTTTTTTTTGAATACCTCTTGGATTTATGTTTTAGATTGTCAGATCTAAGGGATCCAAGGGTTGTTTTCCAATCTTGTAACATACATTCTTGAAAAATGTGTTTTTCAGGCATGCCTTACTAGCAGTCCAAATTTGGGAATATTATAGTGGTATCAGAGAAACTATCTTGGCAAAAACTATGCTTATTGAAGAGAAAATATGCATTTTCATGGAATGAAAAGATTGATGATGGAGTGTGGTTACACTGAAGACACAAAATAAAAGGGTAATATCCATGTAACTGAAAGTTTGCAAAGAGAAGAGTTCTCTAAAACTCTTTCTCAAGCTATGTATGAACTGAAAGAAGAAATACAGGGAATGAAGAGGGAAAGACATGCAGATACCTCAGGAGGATTTTTACATCAAGAAAGCCCCAGTAATTCTTACTATGTGTGTGAGCATTCAACCACACAACCTGATCTGCAACGTTGGAGCATTCCTGCTTTCTTGTCAAAGGAAGAAGGAAAAGGAGGAACACCAAAGGAGGAATCTCTTGGTGATTATCTCCAAGAATATGAGTCTCTATTAGAGACATTCAAAGAGAATCTCAGTTTCCCAGAGTTCTGTCAACTTAAAGAAGAAATATCCAATAGCTACAGTAGAAGAAGAGGGTGCCTGCAACACACTTTGGGTAGATTATCTCTACCTAATTTTGTGTTAGAAAATTAAATATTACAGAGTAATGCAACACATAAAATATGTGGAAAATAAAAGCACACAAAAACACATAAAACTAGAGAGACACAGATATACGTGGTTCACCCAGTTTGGGCTACGTCCACCCCGAACACCCAATCCTTCCTTTTTATTATCCAACAAAAAATGAAGAGACAAAACCTACAGTAGATCTGCTGTAATATCCTCTGTTCTCTCTCACAGTCTCCCTCTCTGTTTCTCGCTCCGAGAATACACATACAATGCACAGCCGCAATACAATGCCCTCATAAAAGCGAGGGGTTGCCTTGGGGGAAAAACTAATCTAATATAACACCATCTGAGATCATTTGCCTAATGAACGGCCCGGATTGACTAAGAAATTCTTATGCTACAGTAGGGTGCATGTTTTAACTTTGGGGGCAACACTTTGCCCCAGAAAACCCCAGGGGGCTCAAAAAGCGCTTCCGCCCCCTGGACCCCCACGGTAGTGATAATTACGGGCGCGTTGCCGCCCTTTTGGAAATACGGGTCCAATGTTGTGATACAAAGTAAACAAGATAATCGGGCTCCACACCCAACAATCTCCCACTTGGAGACTGATTGTAGCAACTCCACCGCTGCTTCATTTGCTAGAAAATGACTCCTCTTTGGACCTGGCTGTTCCTCATCTTCATCGTCATCCTTGAAGACCAATTGAAATTGAGCATGTTCTCAGTTTCTCCATGGTTACAAATTTTGTTAGCATATCTGCAGGATTCTGGCTAGTGTGTATCTTTTCCAGCTTCAACTCTCCATCTTCCAATATTGACCGTATGAAATGGTACTTGAGATGTATGTGTTTAGTCCTAGAATGAAATGATGAGTTATTTGCAAGATGAATAGCACTTTGGCTATCACTGTATAACATGCCCATATCATGCTTCTTACCCAATTCACCCATAAACCTTGTAACCAAATCATTTCTTTACTAGCCTCTGTAGCAGCAACATACTCGGCTTCTGCTGTTGAAATTGCAACAACACTTTGGATTTTTGAAACCCAACTAACAGTTGTTCCACCTACAGTAAATACATATCCTGTAGTGCTTCTCCTGTTATCTATGTCACCTGCCATATATGCATCAACATATCCCTGTAAAGCAATGTTTGAACCACCAAAACATAATGCTTGATTTGTGGTACCTCTCAAATATCTGAGAATCCATTTTACTGCCATCCAATGTTCTTTTCCTGGATTGTTCATGTACCTACTTACAACTCCCACTGCATGTGCAATATTAGGCCTTGTGCAGACGATTGCATACATTAAGCTTCCAACTGCTGATGCATATGGAACTTTAGACATATAATCCATGTCTTCTTAGGTCTTTGGGCACATCTCCTTACTAAGTTTGAAATGGCTAGCAAAAGGTGTACTAACTGGTTTTTCATTCTGCATATTAAATGTTTTCAACACCTTCTCTATGTACTCATTTTGAGACAGTGTTAATTTGCGATTTTTCTTGTCTCTACTTATCCTCATACCAAGGATTTGTTTTGCAGCTCACAAATACTTCATTGCAAATGAATTTGCCAATTTTATTTTGAGCACATTTATTTCCTGCATGTTAGACCCTGCAACAAGCATGTCATCTACTTACAATAAAAATATAATATAGCTGCCATCATTTTTCCTTTTTAGATAAACACAATGATCAGAGTGGCATCTAGTATAACCTTGTTCAGACATGAACTTGTCAAATTTTAGATACCACTGCCTTGGAGCCTGTTTTAAGCCATACAAGCTCTTCTTTAACCTGCACACCAATTTTTCTTTCCCTTTTACCTCATATCCCTCTGGTTGCTGCATGTATATCTCTTCCTCCAAATCTCCATGGAGAAATGATGTCTTTACATCTAACTGTTCAAGATGTAAATCTTCTGCTGCTATAAGACTTAAAATAGTTCTGATTGAATTCATTTTAACAACAGGAGAAAATATTTCATCAAAATCAATACCTTTCTTCAATGCAAACCCCTTCACCACAAGTCTAGCTTTGTACCTTTGTTTTCCTCCATCTTCTTCCTTCAGCCTGTAAACCCATTTATTCTGCAATGTAGTTTTACTTGCAGGCAACCTGACTAAGTCCCAAGTATGGTTATGCATTAAGGATTCCATCTCTTCTTCCATGGCTAGCTCCCACTTCTTCCTGCTTTCAACCTGCATTGCTTCTTCATAACATTCAGGTTCACCAGAATCAGTCAGCAATAAATAATATAATGAAGGAGAGTATCGTTCAGGGGGTCTACTTATCCCGGTAGATCTTCTAACACCACTTTCAGGTGTTTGAGGTGCCTGTTGCTATTGTGGTGGTTGCTGCTGCTGTGGTTGTTGATTATTATTATTTTCAGGCACCTTTACTTTTTCAGATATCTCATCAAGAACCGCGTATTCCTTGCTTTCTTTTTCCTATTTCTTTTCCTGCAACTGATTCTTATACAAGACCTTTTCATTGAATATTACATCTCTGCTCCTAATGATTTTGTGATTTTCATAATCATATAAGCGATAACCAAAATCATTAGCGCCATATCCAATAAATGTACATTTCTTTGATTTTGCCTCAAGCTTTGTTCTGTTTTCTTTATTAATATGGACAAAGGCCTCACAACCAAAAGGCTTTAAAAAAGAGTAGTTTACCTTTTTACCTGTCCATGCTTCCTCTGGAATACCACCATCCAAGGAAATTGAAGGCCCTCTGTTTATTAGATAAACAACAGTATCTACAGCATCTGCCCAAAATTGTAAAGGCAATCCCGCATGCAATCTCATGCACCTTGCACACTCCATGATTGTTCTGTTCATCCTTTCTGACACACCATTTTCTTGTGGTGTTCTTGGAACTGTCTTCTCTCTACGAATTCCATGCTCTGAACAATACCTATCAAACTCTTTGCTTCAATATTCACCTCCATTGTCTGATCTGAGACACTTCAACTTCTTTCCTGTCTCAATCTCAACCAAAGCTTTCCATTTCTTGAAAGTATCAAATACATCAGATTTATTCTGAATACAATAAATCCATGTTTTTCTAGTTGCATCATCAATAAAAGTAACATAATAATGAGAGCTACCGAGAGATGATACTTGAGCAGGTCCTCATACATCTGTATGCACAAGCTCCAATTTTTCGCTCTTCTTTTCTTTCCCAACTCTGAGAAATCTGACTCTCTTTTGTTTTCCATAAATGCAATTCTCACAAAAATCCAAATCAACATTCTTCAAACCTGGCAACAAATTTCTTGAGTGAAGAATCTTCATTCCCTTCTCACTCATGTGTCCGAGCCTATGATGCCATAATGCTGCATCTGCTCCTTTGGAAGTTAAAGCATTAATAGAGTTAGAAATACCATTGCATAAATACAATGTACCAACCTTTTCACCTTTTGCTATTACCAGCGCTCCTTTTGTGACCTTCCAAGTTTTATCTGTGAAAGTTGTCACACAACCTTCACTGCCTAACTGCCCTGTTGAAATCAGATTTTTCTTCAGATCTGGAACATGCCTTACCTCCTTTAGTAGCTATTGGTTTCCATTCTGTTGTTTTACAAGAACTTTACCCATTCCAACAATTTTACAGGGTTTATCATCACCCAAACGAACTTGTCCAAAATCTCCTTGAACATAGTCATGAAAATATTTCTTATCATGTGTGGCATGGAATGAAGCCCCTGAATCTACAACCCAAGAATCAGTAACATTTTCGAAAGAAAGAATCAAAGCATCTTGTAACACATCACCTGTCACATTTGCTTCATGATTTTTTTCTTGTTGTGTGTCTCCTTCTTTTCCCTTCTGAGATCTACAGTATTTCTTTAGGTGTCCTTTCTTTCCGCAATTTCAACACACTATCCCCGATCTGGAGTTGGATCTGCCTTTCCTTGATTTACTGCGATATCCCGAGCTCTTTCCTCTTTCCATTCTTCTTCCCCTAGAATCTGCACTCAAAGCATTACCTGATGTCTCACCGGAGCTTTTCCGTCACATTTCCTCGCTGGGGATAGCACCAACAACATCATCAAAATTTAAAGTACTAGATCCAGAGACATAGTTACTAATGGCCATTACTAAACCATTCCAACTCTTTGGCAATGAGCACAAGAATAACAGAGCTCTAACTTCATCATCAAAGTTTACCCCTACAGAACTTAACTGACTGGTAACTGTATTAAAATCATTTAAATGGTCTGCAATAGATCCACCTTCCGACATCTTCATATTAAATAGTCGTTTCATAAGAAATACCTTGTTTGAGGCCGAGGGTTTTTCATATAGTTTCGCCAACGTCTGCATCAAACCCTCTGTTGTTGTTTCCTTCGAAATATTGAAGGCGACTGACGCAGCAAGGCACAACCGTACTGTTCCGAGTGCCTTTCTATCGAGAATGTTCCATTCTGCGTCTGTCATGGCCGCCGACTTCTTTGTTTTTCCGCTCAATGGTAGGTACAGATCTTTCTGATACAGATAATATTCCATTTGCATCTTCCACAACGGGAAGTTTTGGCCATTAAATTTATCGACCCTAAACTTACCATCTTCCGCCATTTCTCCCACTCGAACCAGGAACCCTTCTTTCCTGCGAGTTTATCAGCCAAATATACCTTCGGCTCTGATACTAGTTGTTAGAAAATTAAATATTACAGAGCAATGCAACACATAAAATATGCGGAAAATAAAAGAACAAAAAAACACATAAAACTAGAGAGACACAGTTATACATGGTTCACCCAGTTTGGGCTACGTCCACCCCGAACAGCCAGTCCTTCCTTTTTATTATCCAGCAAAAAATGAAGAGACAAAACCTACAGCAGATCCGCTGTAATATCCTCTGTTCTCTCTCACAGTCTCCCTCTCTGTTTCTCACTCCGAGAATACACATACAATGCACAGCCGCAATACAATGCCATCATAAAAGCGAGGGGTTGCCTTCTAGGGCAAAAAACCCTAATCTAAACATAAATTCTACCGTCAGATCATTTGCCTAATGAACGGCCCAGATTGACTAGAAATTACTATACTTTTACAAGGCAATTTTACATCTGTTTTTAGCTTCGGGGGCGCTGCCGCCCCCCCCTGGACCCCCCACGGCAGCAATTAATTACGGGCGGCGTTGCCGCCCCTTTTAAGGTACAGGGGTCCAATGCTATGATACAAAGTAAACAAGATAATCAGGCTCCACACCCAACATTTTGATGGATCACCTAAGAACTCAGCCAAGTCTTGGGTAAGAAAGCTTGACACATACTTCTAGATGTATCAGGTTTCAGAAGAAGAAGCCTTGAGAGTAGCAGTGCTGCATCTTCAAGGAAAGGCTTATGCCTGGTGGCTATTTGAGTCTTCTTCCTTGAAAGGGGTAAATATCTCTTCTTATGAAAAGTTCACTAGGAGACTAGTGAAAAGATTTGATGTAAGACATTCTAAGACTTCTTGGGGAAAACAAATCAAGCCCAAGAAATCTGAAACTTTGCATGAGTTGGAAGGATCCATAAAGCCAACTCCATTCCTGAACATTGTTTAAGGGGTTGATGATCTGCTGCATGATTTTCCAAAGGAAAAATCCCTACTTCAACAAGAACTCTCTTCCCAAAGGGAAGACATTAGGGTTCCTTATTCAATAAGAGATCAAGAAAAATGATCTCTTAATGATGAAGCATTCTCCAATGATGAAGAAAAGGGAGAGAAAGAGCAGAGAGGATCCTCCAGCGCTATTGTTGGTCCTCTAATTTTCACCCTTTTTGACCATTTTCCCCTTTCTAAATCGTAATCATTTACCCTGTTTTACCTATCTTATGTGCCCTCATCCTGCACTAGTGCGAGAACGATGACACATTTTGCATTAACTTCATATTTTACATATTTTAACTTAACTTAGCATTTATTAACTATTTATTATGTGATTTTCTACTTAGAATTAATTTTGTAACTCATCGTTACCTCCTATGTTATTTAATAGTTAAATGCTTACCTTGACCGCTGATTTTTAATGCAAAATAGATCTCACACCAGGGCTAGCACCGCGAATCTTGGCAGAAAATCCGGATCTCTTTGATTTCTGCCTAATTTTTTACCACCATATCTGAAGGTAGCCAAGTCCCAGTGATAATAGCAAGTCAAGTAGCGGAGATCAGACTTAGGAGGAACGAACAGTTGGAGATAGCCATGGCCCGTTTTATTAGAACGTTTAAATTTGAAGGCCGAAAGCTTATTCTTCAATCAGTTATGTAATTTTTTGTAACGATTTCTGTAATTGGCTATGTTATGGTTAAACGATAAGGAGAAATGTAAATAGGACAATATGTTCAATGTTTTGATAGAATTGAATAGATCGGAGAATAGAACCAGTGAGGCGGTAACAAGCCTGTCTTTTGTTATCGCCCAATCTGGGCTGGATATGTAATCACACATATTTTCTTTGAGGATTTAATAAGAAGAGCTCTGCCTTATGCTTCATGGATTTTATTTCTTCATGCTTAAACAGTTGATGAATTGATTCAATACTGAGTAGATTTTCCATTTCAAAGGGAAACACGCTGGTTGGCTAGGGCCCAGCCAACCCAGCACATTCTCCCTCCTTTCTATTCTTGCAATTTATGTCTGCTAAGTGTGATTTAATTTACAACATTTGAATTTCTATTTGAGTGAAAGCAGATCTGCAGTGTGAAGTAGTTAAATTTATTTTCCTGCATTTGAATTTAAATTTGCTTTCTCCACTTGGTTCGAACAGGAGAAATTACCTGTGCCAGTGCACATTGGTGTGCTATTCACTTTCTGCACATATGGTTTGTTTTCTCCGCTTGGTTTGAGTAGGATAAATTACCTACACCAATGCACGTTGGTGTGCTATTCACTTTCTGCACGTTTGGTTTATTTTCTCTGCCTAGTGCAAGCAGGAGAACTGTTTCTGCACCAGTGATGGATAGTGTGATGCAGCAAGTCTCTTTAGTTTACTTCTAACAAATTTCTTGCTTTCAGTTACATTTTAATTAAAAATATTTTTTCCTTATTCTCTATAGATATTCATCTTTCTGATAAGCAATTTGGTTTCATAACACTTATAGTAATTAATCATTGATTTCAAGGACTAAAAGTTAAAGTGTAAGAAGCTCAGATCAGGTACAAGAACCAGTTTCTTGGTACCAGATCTGAGTGCTGTGGACTTGAGAAAGTTCAGGGCCCTTGCACGAAGAAAATAATTGTTAGTACGGACATTACTTTACACCTTCTGCATGCATCGCTGTTCCTGCACTAGTGCAAGATCGATTCTTGTGGGAAGGATATCTTTACATGAGCAGGTTTGAAAGGGTCCATCTATTGAAGACTGCTAAGGTGTCTTTGCTAAAGAAAACACATTCTCAGTAGATGATCAATATCCTGCTAGATTAATTGCCTTATTTTTTATTTCCGAATCTCTCTTGCAAGTATATTTCTTCTTGTTCTAGCCTCAGATTGTTTTGATGGTTTGAGTTTCCTTCTTCTCTAAAGTTTGATTCTGTAATTTTTCCTTTAAAAAATAGGAGTTGATATTAGAAATATTCATACCATCTCTGGCATTGCCTGTGCTTCGTCTCTAAGTTTACGAATCCCTCGGGTTAACAATTTAAGTGTTGAGGACTTTACTTAAGTGTAATTCCCGCACCCAACATTTTGGCGCCGTTGCCGAGGAGGCGATTTGATTTGGTAAGAATTTTATGATTGTATAATAGAGGTAAGTTTCCTTTATTTCTTGCAAGTATTTTTGAAGGAGTTTTTACTGGTGTTGATTGATTTCTGACAACATTTTTACTAGAAATTGTTTTGATATTTTTCTTTATTTTTTGAAATGAATGTCTAGGAAAGGTAAGGGTTCAAATCCCACTAAGGGCCAAAAGAATTTTTCTCACATTGGGTCTCCTTCTGCAAGCAGGAAGCCCAATCCAATTCAAACCCATCATGCAGGAACAATCGACCTGGATTCTGGTAATAACAACTCAGGTGTGGATCAGCCTGTGGAGAGCGGTACAAGAAAGAAGGGAACAATGGCAGACCAAGGAGATCATTTGGAAGGAACTGGTGACAAACAGGTAAGTGAAGAAAAATCTACTTTTTTGTTTCAAATTTTGGATCCTGATACTGTGTCACAAATGAAGAATATTCCACCATCAGCTCTCCCTCATTTCCATGGTAAAGTTCATGAAGATCCTAACTCTTTTTTATTTGAGTTTTATATTTTGTGTAGAAGTTATGATTATGCAACGGAGGCTCAGAAGTTAAGATTATTTCCTGTTACCCTCAAGGAATAAACTTTATGCTGGTTTATGGGGTTAGGAGGAAACACCATAACTTCTTGGGATCAAATGAAGAGAGTATTTTTGTCTAAATATCAAGAATATTTCAAAACTCGGGACATGTAGGATGAATTTTTTATAATCATACAAGATGATGAAGAAATTCTTGAAGATTATTTGGAAAGATTTCTGTATATTTTACAAAGGTCAAAACTTAAGCTTGATCCCAACACTATTAGAACCTTGTTCTTAAGAGGACTTACTGATAATGCTAGAAACAATTTGAATCTGTTAAGACCAGGTGATATTTCTCAGCAAACTTTTGATCAAATTTGTGAATTATGCCGGAAATTTTCAAGAAACCAGTACAGATCCGGTAGAGGAACTCGAACTCGAAATAGAAAAACTGAATCTACTGATGCTATGATTATTGGACTAGAAAATAAACTGGAAAACATGAAAATTGATATAATGAACAATGTTACCAAATAGTTAGACTCCTTAAAATTTCAGCAGAAACTCATGAAGGAAAAAGAGTCACTATGTATTTTCTGTCCTAAATGTAGAGACAAGCATCCTCCTAAAGAATGTCCTCTTAACTTGAAAGATACTAATAAGTGTGCTATTTGTGCATAAGACCATATCACAGAAAAATGTCCCTCTATACACTTAAAGCTGTATTTACAGGGGGGCAGCCTGAAGCTGAACAATTGTATGCTATGGGAGAAAGAAGAAATTGGCCTCAAGTAGGTGCAGGTATGGCTCCTGAATTTCCTCCACACTATTTTGGTTATAATCCACATGCATATTCATATCCTAACTCTCATCAGCAGTGGCAGTATAGAAATCAATATCAGCATGGGAAACCTTCCCAACAATGGCAATAGGGTTGGAGAGGCCCAACTCATTCTCCATATTCCTACCAGCCACCTATGCAACCATATCCATCTACACATGTACCTTATCCAATGCCTCCCTTCCGAGTCAGACCACCCCATTACCTTTACCTCCACCCTTTTGACCTCCTCAGTTGCCTGCTCAACCTACACCCAATCCTTATAATAATAATAAAGCAGTGCAAATGATCCATGTAACAAACCCACCTTTACCATTTGAATACCAGTCTATTCCAGTTGGAGTTCATGATATTCAATTAAGATCGGGAAGGACTGTAATGCCAGAAAATAAGAAACAACCTATGGTGATTGTTGAAGAGAAAGGAGAAGAGGAAACACTTAACCATTCTTCGAAAGCTATCACTAAGCAGCCCTTACCCTCTGAGTCCTTGCCATCTCCTTCCAACCAGCCTCCCTTTCCAGAGAGGCTAGTAACGGAAAGAAGAGAGCCTGTTTCTGAGACTAGTTTGGCATCGAAACTTCAGAATATTTTCATTAAGATACCTTTGCTCCAAGCCATTAAAGAGATCCCCTTTTGTACCAATATTATTAGGGAACTCTGTCTCAAGAAACCTGGGAGGAAGAGATTGGAACCCAAAACTATTCAATTTGTTGGTAGGGCAGCAGAGTTGATGACGGGATGTGTGTCTGTGGAAAAATATACTGATCCCAGAAACCCTGCTGTCACAGTTCAGATTGGTAATGTACTTGTATCTAATGTCCTTATAGACCTAGGATCAACCATTAATGTAATGACTAAGAAAACCATGGATCAAATTCGGTTATATCATCTTCACCCTACTCCCACTATGCTTGAATTAGCGGATAGATCTAAAATTAAGCCTGAAGGAGTATTGGATGATGTGATCATCTCATTAGATTCTTGGGAATATCTCGCTGATTTCATTGTGCTTCAACCAAAGAACCTGATAGGAGAACATACCTTGATCTTGGGTCAACCATGGCTTGCTACGGCTGATGCATATATTGGATGTCGTTCCAGTGATATGTATATTTCACATGGAGATTCTAGGAAGAAAGTTACCTTATACCCCCCTGCCAAATCCATTCAGGACCTTCGAGATACTTTATGGTTGGAAAAAAGTAGTGATGAAGAGACTCAGTCTATTTTTCTTATTCATCATTATACTGGGTCTTCGCAAGAAGATGAGATTCAAGATTTCTTGAAAAATCTAGACACCATGCCTAACTTTGAGCCTTTGAGCCAGATTTTTAGCCTAGATTTCCAAGAAAACCATGATTCTCATTCTTCTATACCGCTATCTTTGACCACTCCCTTGAGTACTCTGGAGCATGATACTACTCTTTTTGAGATTAGCCTTGGTAAGTCCTTGCATATCAGCTCAGATTTAGACCCATCTCAGCAAGAGCAGCTTGTGAATTTGTTGCAAAACCATCTTAGTGCATTTGCTTGGGGCTATGAAGACATGAAGGGTATCCCTCCTGAAACTTGTACACATCATATCTATATTCAGGAAGGAACCCGACCTATTCGACAACCCCAAATATGAATGAATCTAGCTCTAAGAGATGTTGTGAAGGAAGAAATACAGAAACTCTTAGATGCTGGTTTTATCTATCCTATTTCTGATAGTCAGTGGGTCTCTCCATTAGTGCTAGTACCTAAGAAAGATGGAAGATGGCATATTTGTATTGATTATCATGAATTAAACAAATCCACTCTCAAAGATTGCTTACCTCTCCCTTTCATTGACCAGGTGCTTGATACCCTTGCATGAAAGAAATATTTCTCCTTTTTGGATGGTTTAAGTGGCTATAACCAGATACAGATTTCACCCGAAGATCAGGATAAAACTACTTTTACATGTCCATGGGGGACATTCGCTTACAAAGTGCTTCCCTTTGGTTTATGTAATGCCCCGACTACCTTTCAAAGGGCAGTATTGGCTATTTTTGCTGATCTTGAATTTATAGAAATTTATATGGATGACTTTTCTGTGTTTGGTAATTATTTTCAGGAAGCTCTCGAAAATTTGGAGAAAGTACTTCTTCGTTGTTAAGAAGCCCACCTTGCTTTGAGTGACAAGAAATGTAGATTAATGTGCAAAGCAGGAGTGGTACTTGGCCATCTGATTTCTGACAAAGGTATCCAGGTTGATCCAACAAAGATCGAAATTATTCTGCATCTTCCTGCACGCAAAACTAAAAGGGAAGTAAGAGGTTTTTTAGGACATGCTGGTTACTATAGAAGATTCATTGAAATTTTTTCTAAGACAGCTGCTCCTCTTTTTCGACTTCTAGCTAAGGATAGTGAGTTTTCTTGGTCCACGGCTTGCCAACAGTCTTTTGAAACATTGAAGGAAAAGTTGGTACATGCGCCAGTTTTGAGAGGTCCAAAATGGTCCCTACCCTTTCACATTTCCTCTGATGCTTCAGATCTGGCTGTTGGTGCAGCTTTGGGACAATATGAAGACAATAAATCCTATGCTATTTATTATATTAGTAATAATTTGTCTTCCGTTGAATTAAACTATACAGTTACAGAGAAAGAGTTTTTAGCTATAATATTTGCAATTAATAAGTTTAGACACTATATCACAGGATATGAAGTATTTGTTCATACTGATCATTCTGCGATTAAATATTTGATGAAAAAACCATTGACTAGCGGTAGAGTGACTAATTGGTTTCTATTGTTGCAGGAGTTCAATATTACTATTGTTGATAGACCAGGAAAATCTAATGTTGTAGAAGACTTTCTTGCTAGACTAGATAATCCTGGTGAAGTAACTCCTGTTAATGATTATTTTTCGGATGAACATATTTTTGCTGTGTCTACAGATTCTCCGTGGTTTGCTGACATTGCTAATTATTTGGTTACTGGAAAAACACCACCTCACTTGCCTGCCCGTGAAAAGTGGAACATTATTCAGAAAAGTGCTGCATACTCCTGGATTCAAGGAGACCTCTTTTACACTGGTCCAGACTTGATTATCCACAGATGTGTAAGAGAGGAGGAAGTGTTTGACATATTGAAATCTTCTCATGATGAACCTTGTGGAGGCTACTTCGTTGATAAGCGAACTGCATATAAAATATTACATTTTGGCTACTTTTGGCCTTCCTTGTTTAAGGATGCTAAGCAGTATGTCAGGTGATGTGATAGTTGTCAACGAATGGGCCAACCTAATAAAACCAATGAAATTCCTTTATGCCCTGAAGTTATGATTGAGCCATTTGAAAAATGGGCTATTGATTTTGTAGGGCCAATAAATCCAACATCACTAAGTAAGAAGCATATTTTGGTTTGTACAGATTTTGTTACAAAATCGGTAGAAGCTAAAGCTGTTTCTTTGGCTACCGAAAAAGTTGTTGTTGATTTTCTCTTTTTTGAAATATTTACTAGATTTGGTGTGCCTAGAGAAATTGTTTCTGACAATGGCCCGCATTTTATTTATAATTTGGTACAGGGAGTGATGGAGAAATACAAGATCTAGCACCAAAAATATACACCGCATCACCCACAAGCAAATGGTTAGGTGGAATCTACAAACAAGGTGATCGAGTCCATTCTTACAAAGACAGTGAATATGCATCGAAAAGATTGGGTTGAAAGATTATCAGAAGCTTTGTGGGCATACAGAACCACTTGGAGAAATAGTGCGGGGCACACACCATATGAGCTGGTATACGACAAATAGGTTCTGTTACCAATTGAATTCCATATCAAAACTTTTAGAATTGCAGTTCAGTTAGGGCTCAATCTCTCTGAGGCACAACAACAACGTCTTCTTTAGTTAAATGAGTTAGATGAATTTCGTAGAGATGTTGTTCAACAAAACATATTAATCCAGCAGCAACAGAAAAGGTGGCATGACAAGTCCATTTAGAAAAAGCAGTTCCAACCAGGTGATTAGGTACTCCTTTATGATTCTAGATTTAAAATTTTTAAAGGGAAATTCCATACACGTTGGATGGGGCCATATGAAGTAATCCGAGTATTTGAGAATGGAGCAGTAGAAGTCAAAACTATTGATGGACAGGATACAATATTCTTGGTAAATGGACATAGATTAAAGAAATATCTTCAACCACTTTCCAAGAAAGATTTTACACAGCAAGTTCAACAAAAATTTGGAACGATAGTGGTAAATGGTAATAGGAACCTCTTGAAAATTTGAATCCCTCTTCTTCATAAAAAATAAAAGAAAAAGAATTTTTTTTTAACAAAAATAAAAAAGTAAAGAAAAAACAATTTCCAGTAATTATTAAAATCAGTCCGCTGACATGATTGCAGAAGGATCAACCTAAAAACCAGCTTGCTAGCGGGAAGATAAAAAATTTCTAATAAAAATAGAATGTTGCTTGATCTTTATATATGCTAGTAACCATCGAAGTAAAATTAGGTTCAGCAGAGCCAACCTTTATACAATTGGGGAAATTAGCATGGATATTTTTTTTCCAAGTAACGCTTAATTCTCGCTGCAGTTATTTTTCTTGCACCAGTGCAGGCAGACATTCCAAAATTTTTTCTTCCTTTCTTCATATCCCATTTTTTAATTTTCCCTTAGCTTTCTTCTCAGAACCCTAGTATAATTAACCTTCCCATATTCTTCTAATTCACCCTATCCGTTGTAATGTTCCAAATGGGGAAAAATGGGTTCAGTAGGGAATATTTTAAGATATTCCACTATGGAATCACAGCAATATGGAATCACACCAATAGATATAAACCAACGATATACTGGTAGGGAATTTACTGGTTATATCACCTCTAAAGAGAGGGTGAAAACCAGAGGCTTCCTGGCCCGTTCCAGACTCTGTCTATAGAAGATTGGTGAAACACAGAAAGTGTGGGAATATCACACTCCTATTAGATTTTTCTGCCCTTAGGAACCTTAGATATAGATATCTAAAAGATGGATCCAAAATAGAAGCAAAAACCAAACAAGGAAGCAGCGGGAAATTCCACTCTCGGGAAAATCTGCAATAGGCTCAAGGAGGACACTGTATAAGAAATCCAGTGTTAAAATAACGTAGAATAGGGCTGGGTTCCCTTATTTTAGGCTGTGTGGGACCTCCATGTAGAGTTTCAACAAAAAAAAAATAGTTTAGAGACCTTAAACAAATCTCCCACAATCAACACTAGCTGAAAATCAGCTAAAGGAGAGGGTTGAGTTAATAGAGAAACCCTCCTTCAGGAATTGCACAGTTTCTACTGGAAGTCACTGGAAATCAGCCATTAAACTCATATTATAGTATGAAAGCAAGAAATCAGATCCATAATGAATTTCCCTTGTAGAAGCATCAGATTTACATGAAGCAAGAGCAAGGATTCTTCCGAAATTATAGCAGTAACACATGGAAAAGATACAGAAAGACTTAACAGCGTCCTATATGAGGAGCTTCAGCTGCTATAGGTTAAAAATAAGATATAAAACTGATAAATGGCTGAAACATCAGATCCATACCAGATCTGGAAGCTATTCAACCTTCTTAACAAGAACCCCTTGGGGTTTTATCAAAATAATGCATAACAAAGTGTAGATCTAGCTTTTAATACACTAAACTGCAAAAAACTTCAGAGATTTCTGAAGATGGATTTCATTACATTATATATAAGATCTGAATGTTAATATATCAGCAAACTAATTTACAAATCTTCAAGGGAGAGGCAAGCCTCAATCACCAGGAAGAAAGTACAATGGGAAATCTAAGCAACAGTGAAACATGTACATAGAAATAACACAGTTCCCTAAGGATAAAACGCAGTAGCTTGACTGAAATGTTACAACAGATAAAATTACAGATTTGAAATCAAAATGAGAGTGAGATCCTCTTCTGGGTGGTCACAAGACACCCTCCTTGAGAGAAATCTCCTCTAAACAACTAGATCTTGCAGATCTAGTTCACCCACTTCCTACAACTCACAAGCAGCTGCAAAACCCTCAACAGGACCAGCGCTGCTATAGATATGAGCTTGGCCTCAATGCTGGATAGTGGAGAGATACATCCCAATATCCTCCAAAGAGCTACTCCATGGGAGGAGAGAGGATTCCTAAACAGGAAATTCTCTTCCCTTAGGCTAACAACCAAGAGACTAGAGTTGCTGCAGCAACTTCTGAAATTTTTCAACAACCTTTGCTTGCTGCCTCTCCTTCTTTTTATAACATGAGGGTTTTCCAAAACCCTAAACCATATTCTTCAATTTATCCTCTTTCACACTAGAGATACTCTTCTAAAAGTACGTTGTGCTTGATGGATAAGCTTCCCTCCAAACTGCGCTGTAGGTGGGGCCAAGGTTGACCCATTCAAATGAATTTCCCCTTTTCACACTTAGGGGTGTTTAAGATAATAGCCTATATTTGTCCCTTTTCACATTGGGCTTGTATTTATTCTCAACTTAGGAGTTTAATAAACCTCCTTCGCATACTTTTATTCATGAACTAAGCAAACTGCAAATAAAATGCAATATTCCCATGAACTGCAAAAATTGGGAATATTACAGTCTCCCTCGGCAAAATGTTGATTGCCCTCAAGCAACTCTTATTGTAGATGCAAATCACCTACTCCCTTCCAAATGGCATCCAGATAAGGAAGGCTCCCTCCATTTACTGCAATAGGTTATGTATGTTTGGTTCCAAAGTTTTCTTCTACCCATGCATAAGATGACTTCCAACTGTGAAGTTAGATGTCCTCTCCTCACCATGAAGCACAAGATGACAAATACATGATGTCCAACACCATAAAAAACACATGAGAGACATAAAGTAAGGTAGCTCCTCCCATAAAGGAAATGCTTCATCATGTATAACATTCCTCCATCCCATGTTTGTGAACTTGAATAAGAATTGCTATGCCTCCATTCTTAGCCCTGTTGGCCTTGTTGGATCCAAACTCCATCATTTCAACGTTATGAAAAGAAGAAGGAAAGGAGTAATATGGGTAAACAAAAGATGTCAAACCATATTCTCCCAAAATCAACCACCATTGCAAGGCCCTTTGCTACCATCCTCCATCTCCTCCATGTAAGATGGTCAAGCCATGCTTCCCCAAAGATGATGTGCATGCCTTTCTTTGCTACAAGTTATCTTTGATACATAAGGCATGAACCAGAAAATTATGAGTCATGGGGTGGTCACCATAATCATTCAAAAGCATCAAAGCAACAAGGGATCTTGCTGCCCTCTTTCCTCCTCATGTGCATCATGAAACCAAACCATGCTAATGGACATATGATATGTCAAAGTACCATCATCAATGCACATCTTGAGATGATCATGCCAAATTTATCACCATGCAAAACACATAGACATAGGAGATGTCATGTGGTGGCCATACCTTCTCAAGTGAAACAAAATTGTACATGCCTTCTCTTGATGCAACATAACATTGGAATCCAAGGCATGATTCAGGAAATAATGAGCTATTGGGTAGCAAACATACTCACCCAAAAGCATCCAAAGCAATAAGGACTTTGCAGCCTTCTCGCCTCATCAACATGTGGGTCTTGGAGCAACAACACAATGATGAAAATGTAAAAGGCCTCATCAACATAGTACAAGCAAGCCCCTCATACCACATCATGTGGGATTCATTTCTCCTCCCAATCCAAAGTTCATGCACGAAATATACCTCCAACAGAAATGCATGTGGACATATGAGACATACTTCAAGCATAAGTGAATACATGGACATAAGATTTAACTTGTGATGTCCAACTCTCCCTCTAACAATCACATCATCCCTGCTTCCCCCTCATATGATCTACTAATGATGTACCAAGCATGAGATAAGAGAATGAGAATCCTTGGGTAGAGATCATGCTTACCTCAAGGCAACTAACGCTTCCATGCCTCCTTATACATTTCATAACTGCTCTTCAAGGCATAGAACAGGAAAATAGGTGCCTTTGGAGAGTGATAGGAGTCTCCCAAGGGAAACCAGTGTGACCAAGCTTGCTGGTCCATATATTTCTGCAAGTGATCATGTGACCTCTTTCTCACTATTCTCATCCACTCACTCAAATATGGAAGTTGAGTGATGTGCTGCAAAATCATGGCATTCTCCATTTGTAGAATACCATCTCCTTGAACCCACTGAAGAACTTTGCATCTCATGGAATACTGAAATGCATCTTTGTTGTGATCTCTTAGTGAGACCTTCTTCTCATGTATGGTCTTCCAAAACCAGTGAAGCTTTGGATTTGCAGCAATACCTCCAACATGCTCCAAGAATGATGAAGCCTCTTTGTCACAACCACTATGTGACAGTGTTGTGATATACTTTTGCTTCAAATCAGCATTTTGATCTAACCCTTGGCTATGCATATATCTTGAAATAATATGTGCTGAAATCTTATGCATACCTTGGATCAACTGATATGTGGGAACCTCTTGACAGAACACAAGAGTTCCTCCATCTAGATCAATGTTGCCTCCAACTACTGGTAAGAATATTGGCCTCCTTTCTTCAAGTATACCAGCGCTGGAATCTTTCTTCTCCTCCTCATGCATCTCTTGATTCATGCATGGGACCCCATATGATAAGGACTCAAGACTACCTTGCAAATATGCAAGTGCCTCTTCTCTAGATGCAAGTTCCTTAGCAGCAGATAGTGAAAATGGAGATCTCTTGCCCAAAGTGACAAGATTGAAATTCTCCTTTGTTTCCTTGGGAGATGTCTCTTTTTAGCTCATCTTCTTCCTCTCTTCCTCAAACCCCTTGATATTTTCTTCAAGACTCTTCAATTTTTGAAAAATAAGCAATGAGATCTCTTCTTCAGTCATTTTCCCTGCCTTGTGATGACAGGAAGTGTATGGTTCTTCCTCTTCATCTTGAAACCCTTTAGGAGTTTCTTTGCATCTCTTTTATTTATTGCTATACCTCTCACCTTCTTCAAAGAAAGTGGGTATAGTGGATCTATGAGGAGATCTAGGATTCTCCAGTCTTCTTCTTTGCTGATAGGAAGTTCTAGGGCTTCCTTCTTCTTTAAATCTCATGCAGCTCTTACTGCAACTTGATTCTTCTCGAAATCCTCTAGGAGTCTCGGTGCTTCTTCTTTCTCTCTTCTGATTGACCTATTGGGAGAGGCCCTTATTAGATCTGAAAAGTGATGAGAATAATCTCATCTACTCCATCAAACTGTTCTCTGCCTCTACTCTTTAATTCACCGGTAGCTTGATCTCACAGGCTGTGCCAGAGATCATGCTATGATACCACTGTAATGTTCCAAATGGGGAAAAATGGGCTCAGTAGGGAATATATTAAGATATTCCACTATGGAATCACAGAAATATGGAATCAAACCAATAGATCTAAACCAGAGATAGATTGGTAGGTAATTTATTGGTTATATCACCTCTAAAGAGAGGGTGAAAACTAGAGGCTTCCTGGCCCGTTCCAGACTTTGTCTATAGAAGATTGGTGAAACATAGAAAGTGTGGGAATATAACACTCCTCTTAGATTTTTATGCCCTTAGGAACCTTATATCTATAGATCTAAATTATAGAGCCAAAAGAGAAGCAAAAACCAAACAAGGAAGAGGCGGGAAATTCCACTCTCGGGAAAATATGCAATAGGCTCAGGGAGGACGCTGTATAAGAAATCCAGTGTTAAAATAATGCAGAACAGGGCTGGGTTACCTTATTTTATGTTTTGTGGGACCTCCATGCAGAGTTTAAGCAAAAAAAAAATAGTTTAGAGACCTTAAACAAATCTCCCACAATCAACACTAGCTGAAAATCAGCTAAAGGAGAGGGTTGAGTTAATAGAGAAACCCTCCTTCAGGAATTGCGTAGTTTCTACTGGAAGTCACTAGAAATCAGCCATTAAAATCATATTAAAATATGAAAACAAGAAATAATATCCATAATGAAGTTCCATTTTAGAAGCATTAGATTTACATGAAGCAAGAGCAAGAATTCTTCAGAAATTATAGCAGTAACACATGGAAAAGTTGCAGAAAGACTTGACAGCGTCCTATATGAGGAAATTCAGCTGCTGTAGGTTAAAATTCAGATCTAAAACTAATAAATGGATGAAAAATCAGATCCATACCAGATCTAGAAGCTAATAAACCTTCTTAACAAGATCCCCTTGGGGTTTTATCAAAATAATGCATAACAAAGTGTAGATCTAGCTTTTAGTACACTAAACTACAGAAAACTTCAGAGATTTCTGAAGATGGATTTCATTACATTATATATCAGATCTGAATGTGAATATATCAGCAAACTAATTTACAAATATTCAAGGGGGAGGCAAGCCTCAATCACTAGGAAGCAAGTACAATGGGAAATCTAAGCAATAGTGAAACATGTACATAGAAATAACGCAGTTCCCTAAGGAGACAATGCAGTAGCTTGAATGAAATGTTACAACAGATAAAATTACAGATCTGAAATCAAAATGAGAGTGAGATCCTCTTTCGAGTGGTCACAAGACACCCTCCCTAAGAGAAATCTCTTCTAAACAACTAGATCTTGCAGATCTAGTTCACCCACTTGCTGCAACTCACAAGCAGCTGAAAAACCCTCAACAGGACCAGCGCTGCTATAGAGATGAGCTTGGCCTCAATTCCGGATAGTGGAGAGATACATCCCAATATCCTCCAAAGAGCTACTCCATGGAAGGAGAGAGGATTCCTAAATAGGAAATCCTCTTCCCTTAGGATAAACAACCAAGAGACTAGAGTTGCTGCAGCAACTTCTAAAATTATTCAACAACCTTTGCTTGCTGCCTCTCCTTATTTTTATAACATGAGGGTTTTCCAACCCTAAACCATCTTC
Source organism: Pinus albicaulis (assembly GCA_034641835.2). Taxonomy (NCBI): domain Eukaryota; kingdom Viridiplantae; phylum Streptophyta; class Pinopsida; order Pinales; family Pinaceae; genus Pinus; species Pinus albicaulis. The sequence continues at coordinate 1,303,857,555 of CM076580.1, forward strand.
TTCAACTTATCCTCTTTCACACTAGAGATACTCTTCTAAAAGTACGTTGTGCTTGATGGATAAGCTTCCCTCCAAACTGCGCTGTAGGTGGGGCCAAGGTTGACCCATTCAAATGAATTTCCCCTTTTCACACTTAGGGGTGTTTAAGATAAATTGGAGCAACTTGTGACCAAAGCACAAGAGGAGAAAGAACAAAGCAGAGAAGAATTTATGGCAGAGCTCAAAAAAAAGAAAAGCGAGGTTAAAGTTTGGAAATATCAGGGTGGATGCTGTTCAGGCGGTTGAGAAAGGTAGCAAATAAGTTAAGGCACATCAAGAGGAGGAAGGCTGAAACAGTGCAGCCTGAGGACAACATGCCGAAACAGGACTGAGTTGGAGTATTCAAAATTTTAGTTTTTTGTAGAGGTAAAAAGTTGTGTGAGGACACACAACAGTTTAGGGATGGGAGGATGTTGGTCCTCTAATTTGCACCCTTTTTGACCATTTTTCCCTTTCCAAATCATAATCATTTACCCTGTTTTACTTATCTTATGCGCCCTCATCCTGCACTAGTGCGAGAACGATGACACATTTTGCATTAACTTCATATTTTACATATTTTAACTTAACTTAGCATTTATTAACTATTTATTATGTGATTTTGTACTTATAATTACTTTTGTAACTCATCGTTACCTCCTATGTTATTTAATAGTTAAATGCTTACCTTGACCACTGATTTTTAGTGCAGAATAGATCTCGCACTAGGGCCAGCACCGTGAATCTTGGCAGCAAATCTGGATCTCTTTGATTGCTGCCTAATTTTGTACCACCATATCTGAAGGCAGCCGAGTCCCAGTCATAACAGCAAGTCAAGTAGTGGAGATCGGACTTAGGAGGAACAAACAACTGGAGATAGCCACGACCCATTTTGTTAGACCATTTAACTTTGAAGGCCGAAAGCTTATTCTGCAATCAGTTATGTAATTTGTTGTAACGATTTCTGCAATTGGCTATGTAATGGTTAAACGATCCTTTTGGCCTGCGGCCAAAAGGATCTATATAAGGAGAAATGTAAATAGGACAAGATGTTCAATATTTTGATAGAATTGAATAGATCGGAGAATAGAACCAGTGAGGTGGTAACAAGCCTATCTTTTGTTATCGCCCAAATCTGGGCTAGATATGTAATCACGCATGTATTTTCTTTAAGGATTTAATAAGAAGAGCTCCGACTTATGCTTCATGGATTTTATTTCTTCATGCTTAAACAGTTGATGAATTTATTCAATAATGAGTAGCATTTCCATTTGAAAGGGAAACACGCTGGTTGGCTAGGGCCCAACCAACCCAGCACGTTCTCCCTCCTTTATGCTCTTTCAATTTATGTCTGCTAAGTGTGATTTGATTTACAACATTTGAATTTCTGTTTGAGTGAAAGCAGATATGCAGTGTGAAGTACTTAAATTTCTTTTTCTGCATCTAAATTTAATTTTCTTTCTCTGCCTGGTTCGAACAGGAGAAATTACCTGTGCCAATGCATGTTGGTGTGCTGTCACTTTCTGCACGTGTGGTTTTTTTTCTCCGCCTGGTTCGAGCAGGAGAAATTACCTGCAATAGTGCACGTTGTTGTGCTATTCACTTTCTGCACATTTGGTTTATTTTCTCTGCCTGGTGCAAGCAAGAGAACTGTTTCTGCACCAGTGCTAGATAGTGTGATGCAGCAAGTCTCTTTAGTTTACTTCTAACAACTTTCTTGCTTTCAGCTACATTTTAATTAAAAATATTGTTTCTTGCTTCTCTACAGATATTCATCTTTCTGATAAGCAATTTGGTTTCATAACACTTGCAGTAATTAATCATTGATTTCAAGGACTAAAAGTTAAAGTGAGAAGATCAGATCAGGTACAAGAACCAGTTTATTGGTACTAGATCTGAGTGCTGTGGACTTGAGAAAGTTCAGGGCCCTTGCACGAAGAAAATCATTTTTAGTATGGACATTACTTTACACCTTCTGCATAGATCGTTGTTCCTGCACTAGTGCAAGAAGAATGCACTAGTGCAAGATTGATTCTTGTGGGAAGGATATCTTTACATGAGCAGGTTTGAAAGGGCCCATCTGTTGAAGATTTCTAAGGTGTCTTTTCTAAAGAAAACACATTCTCAGTAGATGATCAATATCCCGCTAGAGTAATTTCCTTCTTTTTTTATTTCCGAATCTCTCTTGCAAGTATATTTCTTCTTGTTCTAGCATCAGATTGTTTTGATGGTTTGAGTTGCCTTCTTCTCTAAAGTTTGATTCTGCAATTTTTCCTTTAAAAGTAGGAGTTGATATTAGAAATATTCATACCATCTCTGGCATTGCCTGTGCTTCGTCTCTAAGTTTACAAATCCCTCGAGTTTACAATTTAAGTGTTGAGGACTTTACTTAAGCGTAATTCCTGCACCCAACAACTGTGATAGCAGGAGGAGATCTATTTTCATTAGGAGATGGAGATGAAGCAATGGCTTCCACTAGAGGGGTTCTTACATCTTTTCAAGGAGTTCCTAAGGATCTTCCATATGGAGGACATGAGCAGCATGTGTCTATGCTAAAAGACAATGAGACAAAAAAAAGGAGGGATCACAAAGCTGATCCACTATTAGAAGAGAATGGAACAAATGTTCCAATCAGAGGCACTCTTACACCACTAAGAGGGGTCTCCAAATTTCATGAGACTTCCACACATAAAACAGAGTTGAAATTGCGTAGTGGAAGCAGGGACATGAGGATCTTATCTATCATGCATATGAGAATGGTCCCTGAAATATATTTATCTAGTGGCAAACCACCTGGGAAGCCACCTGATTCAGATTTTGTGGGGAAGACCTCACAACTTGCTGCTCCAAAATTAGATCTAGGAGGGTTTGGAGCATTCGAAGACAAAGCTACAATATTGGGAGACTTGGGTAAGCTCAAGAAGGAGGGAAATCTTCTTCCCCTATCTTCATCACCCACTCTTCTTCCTGATCCTGTGCTGTGGGAGGAGAAGAAGGGAAGGAAAAACCTTCCAACACACACATTTGGCATAGGAGATGTCAATGGAAGGAATAGAAACATGACAGATACTTTGGTTGATGCATCATCAGCGTTGTAATTGTTTAGAAGTGTAGATTTGTATTGGAAATCCCAAATGCTAGTGGATTATTCCAAAGATCTTCACACATGTATGATACTTGATGACCAGCCACATGAAGAGGGCTACTTAGTCCAAGGAGGAGTCATCTATCATCATGGTAGAATATTTTTGTCTAAAGCTTCTAAGCTCAAGCATAAGATACTAAAAGGAGCACACAAAGAGTTATGTTTCAGCCACATGTATTCCATGAGGATCTACAACATCATCATGAGGAGCTTTGATTGGGAAGGCTTGAGAGAGGAACTGTATTAGAATTTTCAAGAATGCATGAGCTATGTGGAGTTGGGGCAGCCATGGGACTCTAAGCTAGAGTCATTTCAGCCATCTCTTCCTTCTTTAGAACGAGGAGAAAGATCCATGCACAACTCCATGTGTATGAGAGACTTTGTTGGTAAAGGATATGTTCATGTAAAGCAAGATTTATTTTATGATTGTACATGTCCTTTTACCATTTGTATGTAGGCCATGACTCCTAAAAGGATTAATGTATCATGTAAATATCATGGCAACTATTGGGCCACTAGAATTTTTGAACTTGGCCACTCCCTTGATGAGCAAAGGGAGATTTACTTTCATGATGGGCGCTTCCCAAAAGCACCAAACATATCTCACACTTTCAGCCATAGTGAGATGACGTGGGCAGCAAGTAAGTGGTGGGAAAACCACTTACCATGTATTGATTTGAGGTAGGCAGGAGATGCACTTCGTTGGTACCATATGTGGGACTATGACCCACCCCCTCATGCTCAAATTTCTGTTTTCTTATATGTAGTTTTACTTACATACATTGATGATACACTTGTACTGTTTATGGGGATGTATGGAGTAAGGGGAGGAGCCATGTATGTACCACATGGGATGGAGACCCTCTATGTACCATATGCTACATGTTTGAGGGAGAGTTTTGGTTCAGCCATGATTGTTTCACTTGAGTTCTTAACTCCTTATGGGATGGGTCATTTACCTCTCATAAAAACATTGGAGAAACAATTCATGGAAGGATGGTTTGGTGAACACTCAGCTCATGGAGGAGGCTTATCACTTGATGGTGTCACCAATGGAAGAGGAAAGGAGTTGCAGCCATCACTCTATTAGTTGCTTGAGGACAAGCAACATTTTGGAGGGGAGGACTATAATATTCCCAATTAGGCCAAGCTAATGGGAATATACAATTTTGTTTTCATTTTCTTGCTGCAAGAATAAAATTGTAAAGGAGGATAAAATAAACTCCTCAAACAACAAAATAAATCAATGCCCATGTGAACAAGGCTAAATGTGGGCTGCCTTAATTAAACTCCCTTATGTGTGAAAGGGATTGAGACAATTGATTGGGTCAACAGGACCAAATCCACAACGCTGTCTAGATGCAATGTACCTCCTAGATGCACAACACAGTTCTATTTGGAGGCTACACATGTGAAAGGGGCTAAAATTTTGAGATGATTTAGGGTTTTTCAAGGCTTTTATTCTATAAAAGGAAGAGGAGAACAACATAAAAGGGTTGTTGAACATATGGTTTTGGAAGAACATGTTTGTTTAGACATTTCTCATTCTATTGGATGTTTAGCAGAGAATAGTGTTGTTTAGCACTGGGTGTTCCTGATCGGGAATCCCACCTCTTTCCTTGAGAGGCCTCTTGGAAGAGTCTTGAATTTCTTGTCCACTATCAGACATTTGGCCAAGATTATACTTCCAATGACAACACAGATCCTGTTGAGGGTTTGGTTGTCTTTGTAAACTGCAGGAAGTGGAGGCTAGATATATTCAGATCTAAGCCATTCTAGTGCCTCTTTTCAGTGGGAAAGCCTTCTATCCACATGGAAAAAGTGTATTGCATCATTGGAGCTTTAGATCCATACCTTGGCATCAGGCCAAACTATTCATCAATTCTAAAATGCAGTTTATCTTCCAGGGCTGCATTATCTACAAGAGGAAAGTTGCAAGGAGTTTTGGAAAACTTCGAGGAGTGATCTCTAGTGATGGGAATCTGCCTCTCACTATGGTGATCCATGGATTTTTGTTCTTGTCCATGTCATATTTAGATCTGATCTGAATACTCCTGTATATGCTTCATAAATCCTGAAGAAATCTACAGATCTGCTACATGAGATCTCAGATCTACTCCATATGCTTCGTGTTTTGCTGAAAACCCCAAGGGGTATGTAAAATAGAGACAGTATAGTCTACAGATCTGATATAGATCTAATATTTTGTACATAGATCTGTTCTAGATCTGAGTTTTAACCTACAACTACTGTATTCTCAATAAAATATCATTTTCAAGCCTTTTGCAGTGAACTACATTGTTGCAGCATCTCTGTTAGAGGGTTTTCTCATGAAAGTATTTCATCTTTCGCTTGTACATTGAATGGGACACATTGTAAATATTATTTGCTGATGTATAAGATATTTATGAACCTCCATATTGGTTTCCTACTCTTACTCTGTTTAACTGTGTTATTTTCTGAGTAGTGTTGTTAAATATTGCTGTAGTCCTTTCCTTGGGCATTTTCCAACTTCACTAGGTCTAGGGAGATCTATTTAACCCACCTAGAAGGATTTTTTTTTTAATCCATATTGGATTTAGGTCTTATATTGTCATATCTAAGGGATCCAAGGGTTGGTTTCCAATCCTATAGCATACATTCCTGAAAAATGCATTTTTCAGGCATGCCTTGCTAGCAGTCCCAATTTGGGAATTTTACATGCTCCTCCCATAGAAGTATATTCCCTCTACGCTATGGAGAATCCAAGGCTAACACAAAACTCCCAATCCCTTTATAAGCCTAATACTAGCCAAAATATTGTCTCCCAAAAGCCCGTTACAAGAGTTATGAGGATGTATTTATAAAAAAGGGGGGTGACTCTTGGACTCCACTCATGACTCTTCAAATTATTACATATGACTCTTCACATTCCAACAAGGACACTTAAAATTTCAATTTTACAATAAATACAAATAATATTACATTTCCACTTATACCCATATAAGACAAAATAGGGTAGAGACAATTTGACAACCTAACAAGACAAAACACTATGATGTTGGAGTTGGGGTGCACTCAAGCTGAACATCTTCGACTTGGTGCCTCTTGGTCACATACTCATGCCAAGCTTGGTATTATGCAATGGTCTCCCAAAGATGTGAGATAGTGTCAGGCTGGAAGCGAACTCCTGCCTCCATAACATTTGGGTACAATGTCTTCGAATTGGTCTTAACCTCTTTCTCAATTAGGAAAAACATTGTTCTGATTTGAATTGGGCCACCGATGTAAGTCTGCAATTTATTTATATTCACTTCCAAGTCCTCCTGGATGGCCATCAGCTCCAATTGCTCCAATTACTGATCAATCTCCTGCGGAAATTTCCATTTTCTTTTTGTCTCAGTGAGTGTACTGACTAATGGGATCTGATGGGTTCTCACCAAAAAATAAAAACTGCTGTATATCCGAACATATGAGGCTTGAATGTTTCCAATTAATGAGGAAAAATGCTTGTGTTTCTGGATCAACATCCTAAATCTTACTTTCTCTAACTAGGTTTGCAGCTTCATATTTTTCACCAGTGTAAGTGGCACGACCTTGTATCACATTGTCCACTCATGTAAAATGGTGATGGAAAATTGTAAATTCTTAAAGATATTGAAAAAATATATGCTCTACCATTGCAAGTCATGTAAGCAGACAACTGCCTTATGTATGGTCACAAACTCCTCATAAAGGTCCCGCATAGTGTCTCCAAGTGTAGATACTTCAGCACGTATTGATGCTCTTATCTCCTCCCGGTAGACCTGTGCAGAAGGTGCATTCTCCGCTGCTGTAAAAATCTATTCATTCTCTTGTCGGAGTGCCTATAGATTATGCACCAACTAGTTGTTCTCGACCACCAAACACTAAGTGTTATATTTCACTGCACTCGCGAAGGCCAAACCAACATCGACAATGGCATTTGGATTATTGCTGGTGTCTTCCACTATCACTCTTTTTCTCATGAATGAAGGTGATGAATGATCATATGGGAAGTTATTTATCCACGCTTGTACAATATTCTTCTGTAGTTCATCAAATGACAGTTTGTACACATCCATCACCAGATCATCATCAAAGGGAAATACCTCCCCTTCCTCGCTCGGGGCTTGCTCTGTGGGTGAAGGTGGTGGAGTCTGAATGGTGGCCTGAGGTGTGCTAGGAATCAGGTCCACATATTCATCTTGTGGATCCGGTCTCACTTCCATGTCCATGAATTCAATCAATAGTTCAAGGTATTTAGCAAAATCCTATTCCTGCACCTGTTCGCTCACTAATTCTGCTGCTGGCTAATCCTGTATCTGCTCTTCAACTTGTATAGGTGTCATCTCTTCCACTGTGGAACCTTTCCTTCCTTCTTAGTTCCTTCTTCTATTTCTCTTCTTCTAAGCTCCTATTCTTCGTTCAACTCTTGTTCTGCTCTCTACCCTCTCTGCACTGCTTCTTCCAAGTGTTACTTCTCTCTGTTGCCTTTGCTTCCTCTTTTCTTTGATTTCCCTTCAACTTTGTTCCTCTTTTGCATTTTCATATACCTTCCTCTTTCCTTTGTCCTGCACCAAACCACTGCTTAATGTTGCCTCTTCTTCCAGAACTGTTGTTTCCTGTGGAGCAACTTGAGAAGTCCTAGCCATAATGTTTGTCTCATGAGATCAGGAGGAGTTATAGAAATTCTTCCATGATTCCTCCTCTAACCACCAAGGTATCCCGCTGACCCAATTGTAGTATACTCTCAGAAAATGGTCTTTGCAAATTCCCCTTGGAATAGACAGATTGTAATCCTTTGTGCTAACCTCAAATATGACTATGGATTTTCCTTCGACATATGCGACTTTGTGGTTATGAATCTCGTATAATATGACTTGCAAAGGAAGTGTTTTCCATGGTGCCTTATTCTTTCTATGCAGTGCTACTAAAAATATCGTGGAGATATGATAAAATACCTCTTGCATGAAAATTTTGTCAGTGGCATATCTTGGAAAAAGATGTGGCTGCTTCTCCCTGCTGAATACTCTAATAAATGTGCCATCTGGTAATGCAAACCAATATGCAATCTTTGATATTGCCTCCATATATGCTCGTGACATGAAAGGTGGGTTATCCTAAAAGATGAGATTGTAAAGCGAGATGATGAAGTGATCAGTAAACTTCTCCATGACTCCGCGATGACTGGAATCCAAAAGTAGCTTGCAATAGATATGTACGAAAATTTATCATGGTGTCCATGTCCAATTCATGTCAGGAAACTAATTATTTGCACAGATTACATCCAGTAAGTATGGAGACATGTAGAAGCATGCTTGCTCACCCTTGGGTGGATTCCAAGCTTGTATTACATGGACTCTCTGCTAATGAGCCAACATATCTGACTAGTTGAACGAAATCCCCTCATTCACTACCTATTTCAATAAGATACCCCACCCCTCAGGAAAGGTATATGTGTTTGGTTGACCATATATTCTGCAAGATAGTATGACCAAAAGATGATAGGATTTCCTGAGTGATTTTGTCTTGTACATGTGGGTGGGTGTTTGTATAAACTTTGTTGGCTCCTTTATCCAACTCTTGATGATATCTCTTGTGTTCGTGTAGCTGTGAATGGCATAGAACGATGAGTCCATGTTCTTCACTGGCTAAGGAAGATGATACATCTGCTGAAAATCTGCTGCCAGGAATGTAGCAAGCTTCTGCCCGCTAGTGTTGCTCAATGTCATATTTTTCTCATCAGTGTTTGAGACAACTCAACTGATCACATATGCACATGGGAGGATGGATACCTGCATGCATCCTTGTAAAGCTCTAACTTCTTGATGCTGAGATACACATTTCAATCCTCTAACTCTACTTAAAAGTCCTTTGTGAACTCATCCTTGATTTGCTGCCACTTCAGTTTTGATCCCTTCTCCAAAACCAACTGAGTGTTCGCATAAACTCGCAAGTTAACTTGAACTTATTCAACTGCACCGCAATACTTCTTTCAATGGTTTCCTTTCAGGAAGATCTCTTAGGTGCCATTTTGAAAGTGATTTCTAGAGATATGCTCAACAACTGCTGTCGCTATGGGACATAAAATACATTGACGACAAGAAAATATCAATTATAAGAAAAAATAATTTCAGGACATGTTCATGCAACACACTGGGAAACTGACTGGAAGGATTGTACAATTATTGCTGGGAAGAGGGTCTGAATGACTAAGGGGACTACACACTATGTAGTCCCAACAACCAGTGTCGAAGCTTGAGGCTTGAGATTGCGGAATGCACAATTCATCCTTGGGAGTGAGCTAGGAAATATTGCACATTGTGCAATATTAGTGGCCAAGGATGCAGGATGATGCCTGGGAATGCGAAATGCATAATGGGGCCAAATTTTACTACACATTGCGCAGTTCTAGAGGCCAAGCTCTCATCTTGGGCCTCAATATTACACAATGCCAAGCTGGGCAAAGTGAATTTTGGCCAAGGGAAAGGAAAATCTGCCCAAGGGAAGTGTAAAAAATGAGAAGATATGAGAGATGGTGAAGGCTTGAGTGTTACACTTTTTTTTGGTCATCTAATTCATTGTTATTAGATGGACCCAAGTACACCAAGTAAGACCAATTTTAACCCAAGTAAAATCGCATTCACCATGAAAAATAACTTAGTAAACCACCTTTATTAAGTTGTTTATGGTCTAAACAGGAAACCCCATGGGAAAACATTAAATAAATCCATATTTGTTTGATTTTTCCTCAAGGAATAATTAGTTAAACAACAATTTAATTAATATTCCTGGTTATATTTAACCCAAAACAAGGAAATTAATTAGATAAATCATTATTTATCTTATTATTTTATTAGAATAATTATTTAAACATTACTTAAATAATATTCTTTGTTAAATATGACTACATCTCCCTTAAATAATTAAATAAATCATTATTTATTTGATTATTACTCAACCATATCCTTAAAATGATAAGTAAATCATTTATTTATTTATTATTACTTAATCACATTCTTAAAATGATAAATAAATCATTTATTTATTTATTATTTACAAATAAGGGGATTTGACTCAAGTCAAATTCCTTTTCCCTCCAACAAATATAATAAAATATTCCATAAAAGTTGGATCTTGATTTCGTTAATAATATTTTAATTATGCACCAATATCTAGACTAACTCAATATTTTGTTATAAATAGAAGGGTTTTCCCATTCATTTGTCACCTTTTGTTGCCTAAAGATCACTCTGGATCTCAACTCTTGGTCTGGCTATTGATCCACTATCATAGCCATATTTTTCCATTTTTTTTCTGGGTTTTCTACACCATCAAGAGAGAGGAATTCTAAATCTGAAGTGCTAAGGACTTACAAGAACCCATCCCATTGAGGAGAACAGGGAACACCCTCTTGTGTTTTCCTCCCAGGTGCCATTAATAAAAATTTCATTGGATATATTCTTGTCTTGTCTATTGGATCTATGGAGTAAATCTTGTTTTCTACTATTTAATGTCTTCTAATGCATAGATCTAGATTTTTGCAGCATTTGTCTTGATCATCTAACTGCAAATCTGAAGATATTAACAGTCATTTCTGTTATTAGGGCTGTTTTTTATGCGCAGCTAAGGTGGTCTTTTTTCGTACGCTTCGAATCAAGATTCATACTAAAATTGAGTGCTGATTTGACTAAGTGTGATTGAAACATGGAAAATCAAGTGCAGTAACTAAACAAACAAGAAGTGAATGATATCAGTGAGGAGAGTCGCCGCAAAGGCGACCATTGGTGAAAAAAAAGAAACCAATGTGACACTTGTAAAAAAAAAAACGATAATGTGAAACAACACTTCTATAGGATAAAGAAAGTTAAAACACCAACATGCATGCAAATAAACAGGAAAAAAAACATTCATGCAAGCCAAATGAAAAAAAGCGACAAAAAAAGGGACTAAAGGTGATAAATGCAAAAATCACCCAGAAAAGCGACGACAATCGTATCGAAGGTTCCTTGATCTCCTCAAGAATTCTAGAGCTCCAAGATCGAGTGTGAGAATGAACTCTAGGGGCGTGAATTAAATAGATTTAATAAATTAGGGTTTATGACGCACATACCACAAATCAAGGGAAAAGTGAAATGTGGCAACAATTTCCAAAAATAGCAAGTGTGCTTCCTTTGGGTTACTAAAAATAGAGCCCTAAATTTTAGCGATACTTTTTAAGCTTTTTCTGAGAAAACCCACCATGCACATCACTAGGAAGGATTTCCTAGTTCTAGAGAATTGTTAGCCCCGACTCAGTGCAATGTGCAATTTCTAAGCTCAGTGAGGGATTGTGCAGTTTTTGGGATCAGTGCTGGGCTGCCTGTCATGACTGCTCAATTTTTGATTTCTAAGCTCAGTGAGGGATTGTGCAGTTTTTGGGATCAGTGCTGGGCTGCCTGTCATGACTGCTCAATTTTCGAGATCAAGGTTAACTACCAGTCATGACTGTGCAATTTTTATCATCAAGGTCAAGTTTGGCTCCGTGAATTCAACATTGTTTAGAGGAAATCCTATAACTATTGCACAAGGCTTAGACATGAGGTTATCTTGTGACTTAGAAAATATTTTTTAAGCGAAGAGAAAGTGAACACAAGCATAACGAAAAGATAAGCATCAATCAAAGCATGGATACTTGATAGTAGTCCAAGGTAAGCTCCTGTGAAATAAGGTTAGGCTCCAAAATATAGGCAATGGAAAATTTTTGGAGAGTGGTTGTAGCCGCTACAACATCATGGTAGAAGTTGGGGGAAAATGAGCTTGCTTTTTGTTTGCTCCAATCCAAAATTGAAGATAAAAGATAAAAGATATAATTTGGAATCTCCTATCACTATAACAGATTGCATGCATATTCCTTTTTGCACTTTGAGCCTATATCACAAGACATAAGTTTCTACCCCTATTATTGGGAACATTACTAAGAATTAGGGGAATTTTGAGATAAAAAATGGGTCTCAAACAAAACATGTGATGTTAAAATAAAGTTTAAAAGAATAAGTAATATTAAGTGTAATGATGTTAACAATACATGTAAATAAAATTAACTTTAAAAGAATCAATAAGATTCAGGTATGCATAATTGGTACTTGTTGAATGAAAATTTAATTTGTCATGAGAGTGCTTATATAGTTTAAACCCATAAAAATATGAGTTGAAAATAAAATTTCAAAAAATAAATTTCAAAATTTCCTTAATTACTATAAACAAAATAAATTTCAATTATCTTTCTGAAATCCATAATATTCTTTTAAATTTTCTATCCTAATATAATATAAACATATATAATTTTTAAATAAAATATTTCTAATATTTTTTAAACATATTTTTTAAACAAAATGGTTAAGGGATTTATATTAAAAAAATTAGAATAGAGTCTAATACCCTTACATAGCTTTCCATTACAAAATTTCTGCAGTTCATAAGATATTTTAGAATTCTACAGACTCTTGGATTAGAGTTACAGATTACCTGGAAGATATTAACACTGTAAACCTTACAAAATCTTCCCAAAATATAGCAAAATTTGCATGGAAGCATGGAAAAAGATAGACATATTTGTAGTAGCAGGACCAAATAGCGGAATCAAGTTAATTGGCCCCTTAGAGCCATCATCCCTAAAATGATGGGCTTTATTTCCTCCAAAGTAGACACTAGAATTTAGGGTTGGAATTTAAAAACAAGGCCACCTGTTAAATTTACAAGTTTCACACCTCTCCTACCCATCTTCACAATTTTAAGAAAAAATTTAAACTGTATTTGATGGGAAAATCACCCCATAATGGGCCCTCAAATAGCCTCAAATCATTGGCTAATGGAACAGATATATTCCTCGATGTTGTTCATAGTTTGGTCCATGTATACTTGCTGGAGGAGCATTTTGACTTCAAGAAACCATTGAAATGACATGCGCTATCACTCCAACATGTCCTCCAATTTTGAAATGGAGACAAGCAAGGAATGTGAAGCATCCAACAACTTGTCTAAGACTAGATGAACCTCATAGCTATCAATAGGAATACGAGAGCTAGCAAGAGATGAAAAAAGAAAAAATGCATCAATCACCCAATCAACATAGAGGACAAGAATAACAAATAAACCAACAACCTCCTAAAGCACCCTTACATTATTTGAAGGTTGGGAAATCATCATATAGTGGGGAGCTCTGCTAATTCACGAGCCAAACATCCACCATAATTTCGACTCCATGTGCCAAATATTGGATGGACGAAGGATTGATAGGGTCTCGAGTGTTATCCATAAAATCAAATTTCTATCCATAGCATTCCTCATCACTATAGAGGAGAGCCAAACTAACTTCCACCGTGAGAGATATAAATGGATTAGACTCCACTATCTTGGAAGGCTCATAAAACTCATCAAATTTCATTTTGAATTAATGACACAAGACGAGGAGTTAATAAGCCTGAATCTAGAGATTTTATGGGAATAACAACATAGGAATTCAACCACCTTGCGAGGAGGAGGATAATGGAAGCCCACGTTCCCATCCTTATAGGGAAATTTGCCTTTGCTTGTGGATTATCAATAAATCAACTTTGTGTCCCATGAGAATAACTTAATCCCTTCTTTTGAAAAATTGATGATAGTATTCATAGTAAGGGATAGGACATAAATGCACGCAATTGTCCATTATGAATTTTCCTTGACCAATATTGTAGCTTTTTTTCCTAACTTATCCACACCCACATTCAAATGCACAAGGATGTGGTGAAATTCAATGTTTTCAAATTGCGATGCAATGCTGATCGCTCTTTGGGCCATTGGGAGAGATGAGAAGCTAATTAAATCTCTAGATTTAGCCATTTTTCTTTCTAATGACAATAAAGGAGTCTCCATAGACCCATAGATTATGAATATTTTTTTCTATGACTATATCCAAATCTTTTTTTAGAGAGAAAGGAATTCAATGGAGTTGTTGGTTGCAATTCCTAATCCCCAATCTAGGGTTAATGAATTAGGGTTTATGAATGCTTCAACATGTATATATATGTATTGTAACATTGAAAGGAATATAATGAAAAATCAATCTAGTAGTCCCAGTTTTAGGATCCAGGGGAAAATATCTGTGTATATTTTTTTTATGATCTCGCCATTGTTTATTTTCCTGTTTTAAGAATTTTTTTTCAAGTAATTTCTGTATAGGATTAAAACCTACATTTGGTATTAGAGCTGTTTCGGCTTCAAGGGGATACCTTTGTTGCTGAGGGGTTTTGCTCGCGCCTGTGGTAAAACCTGTTCAATGGGAGATCTATGGGATCAATTCTTATGGTGAAGGAAGATGATAAGCAGTGGAAAGATAGAGATTGAGAAATTAAATGGTCATATGTTTGAGTTGTGGAAGCTGAATACGGAGGATTTGCTGGTGGATAAATATTAGTGGATTGCGGTATATTCGGGTACTAAACCAACAGAATGCCAAGAAAAGAGTAGGCGAAGTTGGATCAGAAATCAAAGAGCACAATACAGCTGTGCATCTCATATTCAGTATTATTGAATGTATCAGGGGAAGCTATGATGAAGTCTTTGTACCAATCTACGTCTCTGGTGAAGAAACTGTTCCTACAAAAAAATATGCATAACCTGAGGATGAAGGATGGAGAATTGGTGACAGATAATTTGAATGCCTTTAATACTGTGGTAAGTCAGTTGTTATCTATTGATATTAAAATTTCAGATGAAGGTAAGTGCATCAATTTGCTGTGTTCTCTACCAGATTCGTGGGATAGTCTACTTGTTGCAATAGGTAGAAATATAACTACCTTGAAGTTTGATGAAATAGTATCATCCTTGCTGTCAGAGGAGATGATATGAAAATATATGGAGGGACAGAATGGAGATGCCTTGTCTATATGAGGATGGTCTCATAACATAAACAAAAATAATTCCTCGAATGAGAGATCCAAATATAGCGGGAGATCTAAATCTCCAGGAAAACCTGTAAAGGTGTGTTGGAAATGCAGAAAGGAAGGGAAATACAAAAAGGACTGTAGACTTTAAATATCCTGAGAAAGGAAAGGGATTTGATGACGTTCTTTCTACAGAGGCAAAAACCACTTTAGATGAAGGTGGGGTTGTGTACTTGGATTCTTCTTCAACTAAACATGTAGATCATGAGGCATGGTTGAGTGACAATGGTGCATCCTTTCACTTCACGCCCCATAAGGAGTGGTTCCGCGAGTATGATAAATATGATGATGGTGATGTTTTCTTAGGGGATGAAAGGAAAGCCAAAATCACCAAATGCCGAAAAGTTTTCAAAAGTTGCAAGGTGGAAGGATTAGAACACTTACCAATGTTTTGCATATTCTTGCATTGGCTAGAAATCTAATTTCTGTAAGCAAGATGGATGATGCAAGTGTAAAAAAAGTGTTCGAGAAGGATACCTACAAGATAGTTTAGGGAGCACTGGTATTGATGCGGGGAGTTCATATTGGAACTTTGTACAAGATTTTGGGTAGAAATGTTATTGATGGGTGCAACTGTTCTGTAATTCCTAAAAGTGGAGCTGAAAACCTTGTTGTCTCTAGAAAAAAAATACCATGTTGGGAAAAATATTGAGGGGGGGTGAATCAGTATTTTCAATAATCAAAATATTTTTATTTTCTCTATACAAATTTCTATGCGCTACTTTGATTAACCCAACTAGAATATGTACGTGGCTTTCCAAACAACAACTAGTGTATACATAGATAACTTTGTAGAAATTTGAATAATAGCTGAATTATTCACTGAGATTATCCTGATTACACACTATTTAAGCTTCATGCATAATACATAACCTCTTCTACAATTGATCATCAATTTGCGGAAATATAAGTAGTCGCATGCACACATTAAAACATAATCAAACGCACATATAACACAGTATGTAATGGGGAAAGATTACAGCTGAAAACCCCCAACTATCTGTATATTATAATGATAGAGAACATGTAACAATACATAGCACAATAATCCTCACAAGTACTCAGTACTATCTCCAAAAAGTTACACACAAACTAGCTCAGATCTGAACAAGTCACAGGTTCAAATCTCCTCCACAAGTCTTCCTGCCTCTACTGTGCAATCCAAGATGGGAATGAATGGATGGAATGAATTCGAATTCCCTTGGATTTAACTGCGCAATCCTCATTGGCAATCTCCTCCAATGATTGTGCAAATCTCATGCACAGTATAGTCACAACTGATAGTATACTCCACCCTTTCACCCACCTCTAACACTGGTCTCCACTGAACTGTCCATGCATTGCAGTTAACTGATGTGTTCTTTAGTTGATTTATGAGTTAATATTTAGTGAATTAATTAATAATTAATTCACACCACTCATCACTAGTGTATTTGTCAGTTAGACTAAATACAACTAGTTCAACTAAGTTAAACAGAACACAACTCCACCAACTGTCTCATCAACTCCACCAAACTCTGCCACATGAGTTCTAACTGAAGTCAACCATGCAATAGTTCAACTAACCCTTAGGAAAAGCGTATTTCCTTCTGTCAGCTGCATGTGCCACATCCAAGCATCAAACTGAAGTGCTCCAAGAGGATAAGATAATGTTTATAGTCTAAACATTATTAAGGGTTAATAATATTTGACTGTTCTATTTTTAGCCCGACAGTCTAAAAATAGAAACCACCCAATGTCTAAAAATAGAGGTCCATATATTTTTGCCAACTCGACCAATCATCCATAAATAGC
Organism: Pinus albicaulis; assembly: GCA_034641835.2. Classification (NCBI taxonomy): domain Eukaryota; kingdom Viridiplantae; phylum Streptophyta; class Pinopsida; order Pinales; family Pinaceae; genus Pinus; species Pinus albicaulis. The sequence continues at coordinate 1,303,874,478 of CM076580.1, forward strand.
ATCCTGCAACCCTAGACCATGCTCCATATGTCTAAAAACAGAGACAGTCTAAAAATACAGACTTTTCGACAAAAATCACATGTGGTCCCCACCTAGCCTAGGGTGATCACTTTCCAATCCAGATCGTGAAAGATGTTATAGGAGGCTCTTCACCTGCTTTCTTGTTGCCATTTCTTTCTAACACTCTCTCAACAAGAAAGGAATGTCTTTGCATGCGACATGCAACTCCATGCATTCGCCCTGCAACCTTCACAAGCGCCATGCAACTCCATGCATGCGACATGCAACTCCATGCATTCGCCATGCACCCTTTGCATGCACCATGCAAACTAATGCATGCACCATGAAACTCCATGCATGCACCATGCACCCTTTTCATGCAATATCTCCAAAACAGAAAGGCCTCCAAACAACTCAATCAATCTGATGCATCTATCATCAAAGTCTTCGACTTATGCTGGTACCAACTGCACATGTCATCAGGAACCACTGCGCTGTTGAACTCTTGCACCCATGCACTCTTGCACTTGCTGTCAACTCTGATCCGCGCTCCAGTATCTGACACTGTTAATTTGATCTGCCTGGATCAATCCAACTGATCTGCTACTGCTGCGCTGTGGGCACCTCGTATCCAGGTTCAATTCATGAGATCCACACCATCTCATGAATCCTGCCCAGAAATATCCTCTTGGGATTAATCATGCATGTCACCCCACCTCTCACCTGGTGGTATAGCTGCATGCACTCCCTCTACCCATCTGGCACGAAATTTCTCTGCATGAGTGGTTTCTTCCACTCCATGATCCTCTTGTGGCTATTCCACATCCCGAGGTTCACTATCACCTGCATGAAAAACTTGCTCCCTCTCAAGCATCAGTTGCATGTCTTTCTCTTGCTTCCCAATAGTAGGAAGCTCCGTAGACATCCCATTCACTTTCCAAGTCTATAGAGATTCTTTGCCCGAATCCCAACCTTTCGACTTGTCCTGTTGCTTTGTACCGAAGGAAAAATTTTCCTTCACTAAAGACAACATCATACCCTTTATCCTCTAACATTGCGACTGAGATTAAATTCTTCTTTAAACCTGGAACATGCACTACATCTTGTAAAAGAATGAGTTTACCTAACTCCCTCTGAAAAGTAATGGTACCAATTCCAGTCGCATTGTATCATCCATTGTCACCCAACTCAACATGCAATTGGAGATCTTTCTCCACCAAGTCACTGAAAAGGTTCACATCTCCCATCATGTGAAAGGAAGCACCACTATCAAAGTACCACCCCGATCCCAATGCACTAGAAACCATGCATGCGATCAATGAGAAGTCCAACTCAAATTGCGAGGCAAGAGCCTCACCAGCTACAGGTCCAGCAGCCTGCTTATTCTTCTTCTTCTATGGAAAATGTGTGGCGAAATGCCTATGTTCGTGATAGTGAAAACACTTCACTTTGGACATGTCACGCTCTTTACCATCTGCACCGGATTGAGAAGCCTTCTCCTTGCCCTTCCCTTTCCTTGCTTTGGCAGCCAAAGCGCAGTCTTCTTCATCAGATGCCTTTGATGAAGATCCATCCCTGGTACTCTGCCTTATCTCCTCTTGCACAAGATCAGACCACAGTCTTTCCCATCCTGGCAATTTCTCCCGACCATTGACACTGTCCTGATATGCATGCCAACTTTTCGGAAACCCGAGGAGAGCCAAGTTCACCAGTTCCTCATCCTCCACACTAACTCCTACACTCCCAAGCTCATCCTTGCAGTGGACAAACTTTGTCAAGTATACCGGAATACTGTCATTCTTCTCCATCTTTATTTTCCTGAGTTTATCCTTGAGTGCCAACTTCCTTTGGTCACTCTTTCTCTGAAACAATTCTGTCAAAGCTTTCCACATCAAGAATGGAGAAGCTTTACCATGCAGGCTAGATACTAGGTGATCCTTCACGCCCTCCAACAGAATCCTTCGACACCTTGTTGTCTTCTTTTACCAAGCTTCAATCATAGCAGCATCCGTAGAAGTAGGCTTTGGAATTTATTTCTCTATGAATTCCAACATCCCATTGTCATCTAACACTGCCTCCATCCTATATTTCCATGCAATATAATTCTAGCTGCCTTCCAAGGCATACTCCAATCGCAATCCGACGAAAGACATCTTTGCTTTTGACACCAAGAAAAACAATTCTGCAATTCGAATTCCAACAGCTCCAAACTCCACCGCTTCCGATCTAAAATTCGTGAGAACAAATTATTTCAAAATCAGAGATCGAATGCATGGGCATTTACCAGACCTTTCACCTTCAAAGAAGGATGAATCCGGAGGCTACCTAGCCTGATTGCAGACTCTTCCTGAAGAAATAAAAATGAAATCACTTTCTGAATAATAGATCTGATGATCAATATCGCTCCGATACCATGTAGAAATTTGAATAATTTTCTGAATTATAAAGATTTATTCACCGAGATTATCCTGGTCACATACTATTTGAGCTTCATACATAACACATAATCTCTTCTACGCATTAATCATCACATGCGGAAATATAAGCAGTCGCATGCACACATTAAAACATAATCAAGCACACATATAACACAGTATGTAATGGGGAAAGCTTACAGCTGAAAACCCCCAACTATCTGTATATTATAATGATAGAGAACATGTAACAATACATAGCACAATAATCCTCACAAGTACTTAGTACTATCTCCAAAAAGTTACACACAAACTAGCTCAGATCTGAACAAGTCACAGGTTCAAATCTCCTCCACAAGTCTGCCTGCCTCTACTGCGCAATCCAAGATGGGAATGAATGGATGGAATGAATTCGAATTCCCTTAGCTTTAACTGCGCAATCCTCATTGGAAATCTCCTCCAATGATTGTGCAAATCTCATGCACACTTGAAAACCCCCTACTGTCTGTATATTATAATGAATAAGAATCATGTAACAATCTCAGTACAATACTCCTCACAAGTACTCAGTACTGTCTCCAAAAGTTACACACAAACTAGCTCAGTTTTGAACAAGTCACGGGTTCAAAACTCCTCCACTGTTTTCCTACCTCTACTGCGCAATCCAAGATGAGAGAATGAATGGATGGAATAAATTCGAATTCCCTTGGCTTTAACTGCGCAATCCTCATTGGCAATCTCCTCCAATGATTGTGCAAATCTCATGCACACTATAGTCACAACTGATAGTATACTCCACCCTTTCACCCACCTCTAACACTGGTCTCCACTGAACTGTCCATGCATTGCAGTTAACTGATGTGTTCTTTAGTTGATTTATGAGTTAATATTTAGTGAACTAATTAATAATTAATTCACACCACTCATCACTAGTGTATTTGTCAGTTAGACTAAATACAACTAGTTCAACTAAGTTAAACCGAACACAACTCCACCAACTGTCTCATCAACTCCACCAAACTCTGCCACATGAGTTCTAACTAAAGTCAACCATGCAATAGCTCAACTAACCCATAGGAAATTCTAATTTCCTTCTGCCAGCTGCATGTGCCACATCTGTAGCTCGAACTAAAGTGCTCCAAGAGGATAAGATAATGTTTATAGTCTAAATATTATTAAGGGCTAATAATATTTGACTGTTCTATTTTTAGATAGGCAGTCTAAAAATAGACTTCGACCTGTATGTCTAAAAATAGTTGTCCATCTATTTTTACCAACTTGACCAATCATCCAAGAATAGCATCCCGCAACTCCTAGACCATGTTCCATATGTCTAAAAATAGACATAGTCTAAAAATAGACTTTTCGACAAAAATCACATGTGTGGTCCCCACCTAGTTTAGGTGATCACTCTCCAACTAGGATCAGGAAAGATGTTTTAGGAGGCCTCCTTCACTGTTTCTTGTTGCCATTTTCAACAAACTTAACTATTTTGATAAAAATTCAAAAGCAATCTTTAACCCAGACCATCAGTTATGCATAAGATAGTTAAGCAGTAAATAAGTGCATAAATAAAATAATAAATCATCACACAAGAGCATCACACATGAACACCAATATTTAAGGTGGAAAACCAATTCGAGAGAAAACCACCACTGTTGTCGTCTTTGTCTTCAATATTTATCATATATAAAACTTCTTACAATGTTGTACTGATGCAGACTCATATTAGTATGCGGGAATATACCTGCAGAAGGCTGCAAACTTCTCTCGTTCTACAGCTGCTACTGGAAGGGAACTCCAATCCCCTGATCTCGTTTAACAACCACTACTGGAAGGGAGCTTCAACCCCCTGCTCAGAACACCTACTTCTACTGGCAGGAAGCTTCTACTTCCATACTGAAGGCTTCAACCCTCAGACCCACTGCAGACCACGTTTCATAAATTTTCACACTCGATCCAACAGCTTCAACTCAACTCAGCATAAAGACCAACACCCATAAACTTCAACCCAAACTTCAAGCATAACAGTGAGATCACTATAACTAAAGCATAGTAATAAACCAAAATTTTAGAATCAACATTCAAAAACAATTTCAACCCTGATCATTCATTATCTTAAATTCATACACTACTTCCATTTACTGAGCCTACGTATATATGCGCTCTCCTGCACACCAACCTGCGTATTATATATGTGAATACTGAATTTCCAGAAATTGATTAGTCTTATAAACAGATCTGGGTTATTCAGTCATATATCTTTTCAGATTTGTAGAACCCTTATTCAGTCAGCATCATTAATCATACTTAATAACTCATTGATAATATTTGTACATATTCAACTTAGAAGCATATACAATATTCAAACAACCCAGATCTACATGAAGGCTTCATTGATAGAAAAAAGAAATATAACAACAATAACCAGATAACCTCTCCATCAAGCTTCAGAAACCCTGACTTCCATACATGCTTTAGCTGAAACCAACCCGTATGTATACGCGCTTTCACCGTGATGAACCAAAGTATAGATATGTAAATATTAATTATGTAGAAAGTTTCAAATCTATAGACTCACCCATATTTCTTCTCTTCACTTCAGCAAACATGCGGCATGTCACAGATCCAATCATCTAATCAATAGATCAAGAAAATACATAGTCATTTTAGGTCTGGAGATCCTTGTCCCTCATTCATTAGTACATATGGTCAAAAATCCAACACTTTAGTTCTGACACTTTTGACGTATTGTCGGAAATTTCCCCAATTTTTCTCATTTTTTTAATCCCACCAATAAGCGTTGCTCTAGCGACGTTTTTGGAGTATCATCGTAACAATGAAGTTTAGGACAATCGTCGAAATACCGACGTTTCAGGACAAACTGTCAAAATACCAACGTTTAGGAGACATACGTCAGACTTGCGACGTTTAGGAGATATACATCAGTCTTGTGACGTTTAGGAGACATATGTCGGTCTTGCGATGTTTAGGAGACATACGTCGGTCTTGTGATGTTTAGGGATACCGTCGGTCTTGCGACATTAAGGGCGAAACCGTCGGAGTACCGACATTTAGGAGACATACGTTGGTCTTGCGATGTTTAGGGATACCGTTGGTCTTGCATCATTTAGGGCCAAGTGTCGGTCTTGCAACTTTTAGGAGCCAAAACTTCGGTCTTACGACATTAAGGGAAAACACATGGAAATTTAATTTGGCTGCTACTCTAAAATCTTAATCGACCTATTCAAATTTATTTTCTCTCTCCACTTGTTCGTTGCTAATTTCGCTTTTTCATTTTCTTAACAGAGAATGGATTTTCGAGTATTTGCTGCTTCAAGGGTTTCTTGACAGAGAAAATTGCAATACAGGGTGTAGGGCACATTATTTCTAGCACCACGACAATTTTCCAAGGTTCAATTTCGCTTTCCATGATCGAGGGTTCAAATATTATTTGATATATTTGGTGGGTTTTGTGGCGGAAATAAATATAAACAAAATATTTTCCTGAATGAATGCCGTATTTTGGTTTAGGTATGTATTATGCAATCATAATCATTGTTTTTTATTGGTATATTTTTTTTTTTTGGATTGAATTGAACTTGAATCTTTAGAGTTATTCCCTTCTCTATGTTAGGTATAGTGAATTGTTATTTTCGAGTAAAATAAAAATCCCTTTAGCACTTACTTTTAATGCTTCTGTCATCTGTTGGATGGCAAGTTGATGGCAGGCTTGGTGCCGGTGTGGGTGGACATGATTTTTTCACTTGTGGCTTCTGTGGTTATTTTTATGCTTCATCGCTACCTGCATTGGGTTCAAATAGTCGGTGGTTGTTGCTTCTCTGTATATTTTGTTCATGGGGTGCAGAAAGCAAATCATCGAGAGGTCATTTTTTACTGTGGCTAAGGTTCATGCTTTAGTTGTCGTCCTGGTGACTGGTTTGATTCCTGTGTGTGTGGATACATGTTTTTCACTTCTTTCTGGGATCACTTGTAATGCTCCTCACCAGTTAATCGTTACCAGTTACCCTTGGGTTAAAAATTTGGTTTTTATTGCTTCTCTGCATGCTTGGATCTAGAGGCAGGGGTAGCAAGCTTTTTAGAAATGATTAATGTTTAAAAGTTTCTAGGATCTATGTTTCCCTAGTTTTTGCAAATCAAATGTCTGCAATGGCTCTTCCTGTAAAAGATACAGGGTCATAAATTTGTTCCATACACAGGTGGGGATTGTGGTATGTTTCCATTAAGTTTAGATAAAGAGAGTATAATGGTAAATAAATTTCCAAAACTTCATTGCTACAGGTTCTATAGCAACGTAGGGGGTAGATACTTGCTCAAAGAGTACAAATAATTAGAGTAATTTTAGAGCTTAGCATGTAAATTTATGAAATCATTGTAAATTTATAGTCAAGGGAACAATTGTGCATTCATATTTGGGTGAACCTTTATACTAACTCTACTCTATTTAGATGATACTATTACTTGTGTGTATTGTTCTATTACTTTTGTGCATTGTTTTTTTTCTTTTTGTATATTATATATTTCTTTCAAACTATTTGAGATTATTTGAATCAAAGTTGCAATTATGGAGATTGGGATCCTACTTTGTATATTGCACATATTTAGAGTATTCTTAGGGAGAACATTCATTGATTACTTAACTTGTGGACATAAAATCGGCTATTTAAGTCAGCCAAGAATTGAGAGTGTTATAACACTCTATAAATATTCTGTTAGGAGTTGCATTGTGCGTTTGTGTGTGTCAAAATCTGCAATTAGAATCACATCACTAGTGAATGTATAAATGCTTGCAGTGGATGTGTATTTGATAATCTTGAATTACTTAGCATTTTATACTATGCTATTTTCTAATCTATTATTGAAATATGGCAAACTGAATAAATGATTTTCCCTGAGAGTTGTTATAGATGTTTATGCATAAAACCTTCACAAGGGTCATCACGCTCTGGCTCTGTCTATATAGAAGATGTTTTTCTTTGTAGGATGAGAAGTTAATTGTGTTGGGAATTATGATATGCACAACTATACAGAGTTAATTGTGGAAATATTACATTTCTTTCTGATCTAGCACCTCAAATTATATGACACAGTTGTGCACTGTGTTGTTATTTTTGTAGGCTAATCCCCAAGAATTAAGATCAACCTGCACTAGGAAGTGATCTCCTTGTATAATGGCCTTTTTTATTCAAACTGAACCATGTGGTTAATGAAAATATCCAGTGAGAGGTGGAGTGAAAATGCGTCAAGGAGGTTTTTTAAATGGTCGTCAACATTGTATCATGGCGAGGCTTCTGCAACAACAGGGCTGCTAAGTAGTGAACCCCCTAAGATTGAGCTTTTTGATTATCAAATATTGCTAAGTGGTGACATTGAAAATCCTTCGGACCTTCTTAAGGGTGAAAGAGTAAAAGTGGGGCAAATTTCATATCTAGATCATTTTTTTGAATGTTTATACAATTACTATTGTGAAAAGGGGATTTTGTGTATTATGACTCGGTGAATAGTTGAGATTTCATGTTTGGGCTTCACCATTGGTGTCTCAGGTTTGATCTTATTATTTTTGGATTGGCACGGTCTTAGAAAATGTGGACTTGCAGTTGGATCAGGTAGTAAGCCTTGTGATCTTTCTAAGGAGGCATTCCATAAAAATCCTTTTAGGCCATTTACTGTTTTCACTGGGGTGGTGGTTGTATATTTAGGGATATTTTCATTATACTGGATATTCTTTTTTCTGAGATTTTTCGCCCAGTTGAAAGAGACACTTGAGATCCACGATTTTTATAGGAACATGTCCTCTCTCTCTCTCTCTCTCTCTCTTTGATAAATGGATTGTAGATTAGCATTTAAGTTTATGATATACAAAAGCAGAGTAATATGCATTCAAAAGACTAGAGACATTGTTGTGCATGCCTCTTTTGCAACCTAAAAATTACAGATCAGGAAATACAAACAATCTCCTAGTCACTTGTGTTGGAAAAGACTGTTCAATTTCAAAGCATTTAGTGACTTTGTGTTGTCAAATATCTTTCAGCTCATGATGTTGTAATGCGTATCATGCGCAAAGACAATTTCTTAATCGGGATGTTGAACAAGGGTGTGCTTGCCATGCCTATTCCTCGGTGGGTTCCTGGTACAGTTCATGTGGTTCATAAAGCTAATGGCACTGAGAATCACCTGATGTTGACAAAGACTCTGGAATGGACCCTAAGCAAGTGTATATTGAAAAACATGTTTGACAGTTTTGAACCATATCACTTTGACTCAAGATGTCTTTTGCATCATAAATACTCATATGAAAATAACAGATTGTGATATGATTCATTTATGAATTAATGTATGCTCTGGAAGGGTACACAAGCCTCGTGATTATTTTTCAGGTTAATTTTCCCCTCATTTCAAATACTTTGATTGCATTTTAAATTCTTTCATATGCATGTCTACTCATTTAATAATGCAAAGGGAAATTTTAAAAAGTTCCTAATAAATTCCAATTCTTTTAGGCGGTTTCATTGTCATCCTGAAACACATACATATGTACATATACAGTGTGTATGTGTGTGTCTTTAAAGAGGAGAGAGAGAGATTTATATTTAAATTTTAGATTTTTTTCTTTTCCATGAAATACATATCGGGTACTACCCCTTCTTTTGAGGATGGTACACAGGGTAAAGCACATTCCCCAGAAGCTCATGGAATTCTGAACAAAGGGCTTAAGGCCATCAAAAAAATATGCTCATTAAGAGCCCAACATTGCACTTGCAAGAATTTAAGCTGGGTGGGGAGGATAACGATCATCCCTCCCAACCACTCAACCTAGACACAATGTACCATCTTGGAATATGTCATAGATCATTCAACATTAAAGACACAACTAATAACACTTACATCTTGCATGTATTTGTAAGGTATAGGTTGATTAAGATAGCGAATGATATGCTATCTAGCTCCGCTCAATATCCTCTTGGCTAGGGTTTCTAGCTATTGTTGTTGCATTTGATTTGGAATCTTTGTTGCCTCCCTAGGGCTAGGACACCCCTCCTTGGTAGTGCTCGAGTTGGATGATTCTACTCATGTCACAAGTCTCTACTAATTTTTCCAACCTTGCTTTTGATCATCCAAATACATTTCTTGAAAATTTGTTAGCCACCTTATTGATGCCAGTGAAGCTACCCCCAACAAGCCAATTTGTGAAGAAGGAAATGATCCCATCTCTGTTGATATAGACCTTAGAAAATTGATGGAAAGTGTACATCCTCACAGGATTAGCATCGATATGTAAATTCACTAGGTTGGGTCGTAGTCCGATTGCAGTAGATATATGGATCTCAGATTGTTGGGCTCCAAATATGTAGGGACAACTCTCTGTTTTTGCACTTTGAAGAGGTGTTTTTTGCTTTCTTGTTCATATCTGAAGAAGATTAGGATTTAATATTTTGCTTAGGTCCTTATTTTATAGGATTCCAGGCACTGATGCACTGTATCTAAATCCTTGGTCTCTAAACTTCAATCCAATGGAGGAATTCTCCTCATTTTGTTATGGGTTTGCATCCCCTTTTTTGGTTGATCTTTTGGGACAAGGCTATTATAAAGGATATCGATGGTGACTTTGGGAAGTTACTTGAAGTGGCAGAACACAAGGGATGCCAATTTTTGTGTCTTGTATTTGTGTTGAAGTCGAGTTGGATAAAGGTCTCGTGGAGGCCATTCCTCTATAGATGAATGAGAGGATCTTCCTCCAAGAATTGTATTACTATCAACTACCTTTCAAGTGTAATATTTGCTACAGATTTGGGATTTTTTTTAGGAATTTCTAGCAGGATGCTCATTTTTCTCCAAATCAATCTTAGGGGAACAAGGAACAAAGCAACGAAGAAGATCAATCTCAATTTATGCTAGTGATGATTAAGAAGAAAATACAATTTGCACAATCAAAGAATAAAAAACTCCATGATTGATATATCTAGGTCCAGTTTGTTTCATGCTGTAGGAGTCTCAAAGATGTAAGAAGAAAACCAATTTGTTCAATCAAATAATCAAAAATCTCCTAATATTGATCCATATAGCTACACTTTATTTCGTGCTCTAGGAGTCTCAAAGATGTAAGAAGAAAAACAATTTGTACAATCAAAAAATAAAAAAGATCCCAAGATTGACCTATCTACCTCCAGTTGATTTCATGCTCTCGGAGTCCAAAGGTGTTCAAGACGACTAAGGAAGGAGGGGAGTCATTTCCTCAAATGGGAAAACCCCAATCACAAAGGCACATTGATTCCAAATGTAGTGTAAGCCTCCAAGAAGGGTCCCCTATAACAGAGGTGGAAAAATGCTATTTCAGTCACTTGATGACATCAAGATATTTAGACTACCCAAGCTGAACAGTAATATGACCAACACCTCATTCATACGGTCACAAAAGAAGAGATAAGAATGGAAAGAAAATAAGAAAGGGTTAGTCCTCAAAGTTATACTGAAAATAGTGCTCCCTATCGTGCGCTATACTGAAAATAGTGCACTATACTAAAAATGGTGTGTTTGCCTTGTAGAATGGTACTTTGGAGCAGGTTAAAAAAATTGTTAGTACTCTAAATGAAGTAGAAGTGCCATCTGAAGATGTTGTGGGTAAGTATGCAGTAGATAAGGCTCCCTGGAATCTGGACTGTAAATTCATGCTCAAAATTAGGTTGAAAAACTAGTTGGTACTTCCATTTGAAAATAAATTTTGTCAAATAACATGAGCCATAATTGTAGAATGCTATAATTTGTGTCTATGTGACAATGATGAACCTATGCCAAAGCAAAATATTTTCCTATCCATAGAATCATGCGAAATTGCTGTAAGAATATGATTTTTACTTGAATATGTGCTTTTTGTTATTTCTGGAGAAATTTTGAACTGTAACTTATGAGTGTGTGCGTAGATGTGGTACAAAAAAGAAATTTCTTATGACTATTTTGAAAAAAAAAGTGTATACGTACACAGAGGAATATGGTTTTGAATATTTATTTTAAATGCAATTTTGGATAATTTATTTTGCTAAATAATAAGTCTTCTCTATTAGGGGGGAAAACTATAGCAACATTAAAAATTCTTTGATATTGTTACTTTTTCAGAACATAGATAAAATTATACTGCATTTGTTAAATTATTAGTAGGCATCAAATTCTCCTAGTTCTTTTGGGTCCTATTTTAAACTCAAGTACACAGGTTGCCGTTGTCTTTTAGTGTAAAAATGGTAAAGTTTGTAACTATTTTTAACATAAATCCTGTCTACATCTGCCTTGTTTCTAATTATGTTTAGGGTGACTGTATGTAACACACTACTCCTACGAATGTTTAGACTAACCAAAGTATGAGTTATATTACTGAAAAGAAAATTGAACAACGTGCTATACTTAATGCTTGCATAGCATATGATATTTTGAGTAAGTTTATCTGCTGTGGTCCTTTTCATTGATATCTTATATGTTGGAAACACTGAAAAGGGGTGAATTAGTATTTCTCTTACAATTAGTTAATTATAATTTTTCTCAGAATTGTAGCACAAGAATAAGCTTCAGAATTAAACCCTTGATATCTTTTCATTGATATCTTTAACATTATGCTCCACATACACTAGTACCTTCTTATTTTTGAAGATGTAAACCCTTCTCTATCCATGACAACTGACAGTGATGGAGATACAAATACACTGAATTTAGTGGGATCATAAGTTTGTGCTTTAGCAATATTCAAACCTTAAATTTCAATATTGTATTCTTCAGATAAAGGTTGCTGGAAATTATCAGAGTTTTTCTCATAATTGTAGCTCAAGACTAAGCTTTAGAACTTTACAAGGACACTATTTAGGCCACCACTATACAACAAATATGTCCTAGAGGAAGGCTATAGACATACCCTTCAGATCTAGTGTCAAATGTCAAACTTGCACAAGGTATACCAGATCTTACTTCCGCAACATGATTTACCTCATTTTGTAGAAAAGATTCTCAAGGACAGGCTTCAATCACAATGCAGATTCACCATTAGTTGCACTGTTGTAAATATCCAAATTAGACCCTAAGATTGGTACTTTGTATCAGGTTGTGCCCTTGGATCAGGCCAACGGAAAATCTTAGTAATAATGAGATGTGCCTCAAATGGTTGTGCCTTACAACCCTATGTCACTGAATTTGTTTGCCAAGATGATTGAGAAGATGTCTGCAATGCTTTGTTTGAACAAGGTTCCCAAATCAATTCCTCCAGAATTGCTCTCTGAAATAAAAAATGATTCTGAGATGGAGGGCTGAATTAATTGTGAGCTTTATTGCAAACAATCAAGGGCTTGTATCATAGTTTGGAGTGCAAAAATTTTTTACAGGATAATTTAGGGCTCACACAAGTCAAAACAACAAGTGAAATCAAGCTAGAGTAGGGAAAAAATAGGCTGGATGTCTAAGGATGAAACCTAAGCTATATTTTTGTGTTCAAGGCTAATACATTGTATTTTTGAGGGCCGAATGGTTCCAGAAAGAGACAAGGATTTCCCCCCTTAATCTGCCTTCAATATTGCGTCCAAACTGCTCAGAGCTTTTTCGTAATAGAGGGTCAAAAACCTCATAGAGATAGAGTGGAAACCATAACGATTAATCCCAAGGACGGTAATACGACGTTAATTTTTTTTTAATATTTTCTTTCCGTCGGTATTCTGACGTTTGTTTCCGTCGGTATTACGACGTTAAAATTTACAAACAAAATAATTCTTTCCATCGGTAGTTCGACGTTTTATTCTGTCGTTATTACAATGTTACTTTAAAAAATAATATTTCTTTCCGTCGGTATTATGATGTTACTTTAAAAAAAAAAATTCTTTCTGTCGGTATTATGATGTTGCTTAAAAAAAAAATATTTTCGTCGATATTATGATATTACTTTTTTTTTTTAAATATTTTCATTTCGTTGGAAGAGAGACGCTCAAAACGTCATTAATAGTGTTCGTTGGCGTCAATATAACGACGTTTAGAAACGTCGGAAGAGCGACACATCGTGAAACGTCGGAAGAGAGATGGACAATTTGAAACGTCGAAATTGCGACAACTCCAAAAAATGTCAAAAATACCATCGCTCTACCGACAGTTAAGTCAAGTGTTAGAATTCTGACATTAGGAGAAACCACGTTTTTCCGAACCTCAAAACGTCGCTCTTCCGATGCCTATGTGTTGCAAGAGCGACATTTTGGCCGTCGGAATTTGGGGCAAATGTGCTAGTGATTGTATCCAAGGGTGCATCATAGTTTCATATTTACCAATAAACATAATCCATCCCATGCAGATATACTTTAGTAAGAAGTATTCAATAAAAACCATTACACATGCACTCTCTTGCACTATTTTCTTCTTCTCCTTATATAGGTTTAGCCTTTATCAATACCATGAGCCAAAAACACACAAGTGCCAATGGTATCCTTGGACGGAATCAAATAGATGACACTGCGCTCAATATTGTGGGCTGAAACCATGGTAATGCCCCTTGGCCATATTATAATTTCAGAGTGCAAAAGGTATACGCGACTTGAATCGTTCTTTTCCGCGTGTATATGTGACTTGGCCTGTACTAACCCGCATATAGAACCTTCAATTATGAATATTAACCATATTCTGCTAGAGTTTACACATTTCTTCTGCGAGACCTTCTGCAAACTACCGTGCTTCTCTAGAAGACATATACTTCATTATTTTTTCCAAAGAGTTTCCATTAAGGACAACATATGCAACCATAAGAATCATATTTCCAACAATCTCCCCCTTTGGACTTGATGGAAACTATAATGGATAGGGATCACCATAGCCTGTAGATACATAAACATTATTGAAACACCAAAAAATCTCCCCCTTTGACATCAAGAGCAAAGGGAGGACAATTGATTCCCCTGAGCACATGCAGACAAGATTTCAATGAAATACATGACTCTTTAACTCAACAGAGTATGACCTTTCCTATCACCAAGGACATCAAAATTACATCAAGGATCCAACCAAGTGGATTTAGAAGCTTGATCATGACAATACTTACATCAGAGATCTCACTATGAAATTTATATCAAATTACAAAAATGACTTGATATAACCGCGATAAAGGAATCTCAAACAAGATATCATAACACAACAACTAATCATGATGCCAACAATGCAACTTCTTCAGTCAGGAAAATGCTCCCACTAAACCTATGCATCCTGAACACTTTAAACAACCAATTCATCAAAGGAATCTTCATCAAAAATATCAAAGAAAGGTTCTTTAAGATGAATACCATAACAACAGATATTACCCATTAACACCACAGACTGATCTGAAAGCTGACCCATATAATTTTAATCAGCAAAAACCATACGCAATTTTATGCACAGAAACTTGCTTATATACGCGATTCACATTTGTGCAACCAACGTACTGAATTTAATCTTATGAAATGAAGCAGATTTGATAATTGAGGCAGAAACAATTCCCAGATTCTGTCTGAGATATTCGAAAGCTTCCCTAGGAAGAGGTTTAGTAAATATATCAGCAATTTTTTCTTTTGGAGGGAACATACTCCAATTGTACCTTTTGTTCAAGGACTTGTTCATGTAAAAAGTGATACTTGATAGGAATGTGCTTGGTCTTGGAATGCATAACAATATTTTTTGAGATGCTGATGGCACTTGTATTATAACATAGGATGGAGATGGGAGGTGAACATTTGATTTGAATATCTTGTAATGTTTGCATCATCCAAATAATTTGTGTGCAACATGATGCGACAACCACATATTCTGCTTCTGTTGTAGATAAGGCAATAGAACTTTGTTTTGCTGAACCAAGATACTAATCGGGGCCCCATATAGAATGCACCTCCACTAGTGCTTTTTCGATCAACATTTCAAGCCCAATCCCAATCTATGTAAGCATGAAGAGTGAGATCAACATTCGTTGGATACCATAGACCAAAGTCTTGAGTCCGTTGTAGATATTTGAATAATGTTTTTATAGCCTGAAGGTGTGACTCTTTTGGATTAGCTTGGAATCGTCCAACAATCCCAACTACATGCATAATGTCTGGTCTTGTCCCGGTTAGATAAAGAAGACTTCCAATCATAGATCTATACTTTGGTTGATTCACCATGGGAGAATCATCATGAGAACTGAGGTTACATCCAGTTACCATTGGAGTATTTATAGGTTCGTAGTTTTCCATCCCATACTTCTTTATAATTTTCTTGAGATAATTTGCTTGAGATAGAAATATACCATCTGTAATGACATTTCAAATTCTTGTTGAGTAACAGAAGCAAATTTATGACTCATGGACTCTTAATTACTTACAAAAATTATGTCATCAACATACACAACAATAATTAACAGTTGATCATTCTCAATTTTTGTGTATAAGTTACTGTCAGCAGATCCTTTTGTGAAACCTTGTTATTGAAGATATTTGTCAAGACAATAGTACCATGCTCGAGGAGCCTGTTTGAGACCATATAGAGCCTTTTTAAGTTTGCAAACAATTTTTTCATCATTTCCCAGAATGAATCCTTCTAGTTGTTCTATATAGACTTCTTCTTCTAGATCACCATTGAGGAAAGCAGATTTTACACCCATTTGATAAACTTTGAATTGTTGAAAAATTGAAAAAGCAAGAAACATTCTTATGGCTTCAAGTCTGGCTATAGGTGCAAATGTTTCTTTAAAGTCTATACCTTCTTGTTGAGCATACCCTTTACAAACAAGTCTAGCTTTGTTCCTAATAACATCTCCATTTTCATTTAACTTGTTTTTGAATATCCATTTTGTTCCAATAACATTTTTATCATGAGGTCTTGGAACCAATTCCCAAGTATGATTATTTTCAATCTGATCAAGTTCTTCATTCATGGCTTGAATCCAACATTCATCTTTGCTAGATTGATTTACATTATGTGGTTCAATAGTGGATAATAATGCCAAATAGCTAGGGGATCCTACAAGAGTTCTTCTTGTTTGGACACCTGATCCCTTTTATCCTAGAATTTGAGATTCTGGATGATTCTTTTGAACATACCTAGATGAAGCCTTTTCTGATATATCTTCTTCAAGTGCTTCATTGGGTTCTCCTTCTATATTGTTTTTATTTGATGAGGGAAAATATACATTATCATCATCTTCATTTGTTGTTGTTATTTCCCTTTTAGGAGCTGTGAGAGACTCATCAATTACAACATCAATACATTCAAAAATATTTTAAAGTCTTTTATTGTAACATTTATATGCTTTACTTCTAGAAGAGTAACCAAGAAATATTCCTTCATCTGCTCTAGGCTCAGACTTACCAATTTTTTCATCATTTTTCTTGATAAAACATTTTCTTCCAAAAACTCTAAAATGCTTCACAGTGGGAAGATTATCATACCAGAGCTCATAAGGAGTTTTATCACTGTTCAATCAAACATGAGCCTTGTTGAGAATATTTACTGCAGTATGTGATGCTTCTCCCCAAAAGGTATTGGGAGTTCCAAATTCATCAAGCACATCACGAGCCATATGCTGAAATATTCTATTCATTCTTTCTGCCATGCCATTTTGTTGTGGAGTTCTAGCTACAAAAAACAATCTTTTTATGCCATAATGTTCACATAAATAAAAGAATTAATCTGATATACATTCTCCTCCTCGGTCAGATCTAAGAAATTTGATTTTTATATCTAATTCATTTTCAACAAATTTTTTGAAGATCTTAAAATTTTCAAGTGCTTCATCTTTATGTTTCAGTAAACCAATCCAACACATTCTAGAGAAGTCATCAATAAATAGAATATAGTATTGTTATCCACGAGGTGAATTTTTCCTTACAGGACCACATATATCAGTATGTATAATTTCAAGAGGCTTAGTTGCTGATCCTTCTTTGGCATTGAATTGCACCCTAGTTTGCTTACCAAATTGGCATGATTTGCATATGGTACTTTCAGGCAACGTGATTTTGGGTAGATCACGAACAACTTTGAGTCTGCTAGATTTTCTTATTTGAGAGAAACTCAAATGTCCCAATATTCTATGCCATAACAATTTTTCTATAGATTTACCTAAGTAGCATTTCTCTTGGTCACCTTTCAATATATAAAAATTGCTTGGTGTTCTAGTTCATTTTATTACTATTTTTCCTATGTCAAGTTCACGTACTACATATTATTTTGAACTAAATACAACTTCATTTCCTTGATCACACATTTGACTTACACTCAACAAGTTATGATTTAATCCATCCACATACATAACATTGTTAGCTTTCACCTTTTCTTTTAGAAAAACAGAACCTTTACCCTTAATGAAAGCGGGATAGTCATTTCCAAAAGTAACATTCTTTTCCTTCTCTAATGTATTGTATGAAAGGAGTTTATTTTTATCACCTGTCATGTGTTTTTAGCATCCACTATCAATGTACCATTGATTTTCCTCCCCTTCTGCAAATAAATCTATGCCACAGCTTTCAACCTGTAAGTCCTTCTTTTTCCATACCTTGGAGTTTGAGGGTATATGCTCTTTTGGCTAAAATTTTCTCTTGTATTCATATTCTTCATGTCCAAAGTTATTGCAATAAGAACATTCAATTTCGTTTTGAAGAGGATAAAAGTTGTTATAAGTATTCTTATTTATTCCAGTCTCATTTCTTTGCTTTCTTTCTTCTTTGGTCATGATAGTTTTGTATGAAACACATTGAGCAGCTTTATGACCAAAGTTATGACATGAGAAGCATTGTACATTAAAGAAGAAATTTATGCGATCATGGAACCTTCTATTGATGTTTACCTGTTGATTGATACTTTTGTTATTGTTCATCCTTGAATTGAAGTGGTCATGTTTTACCTGTGTATTCCCTTTGTTCTTTTGCTGAGTGATGAAATGTTGTTGGATGGATTTAGCTGCATTTAGATAGATTGGTGTTGAATATTGTGAAGATTCTCTGATATATTCAAGACCTGTCTTTACAAGAGGAGAGCATTGAACCTTGATAATTTCATCTAAGGTTTCAGATCCTTTAACAAATCTAAGACTTAAGGTTTTCACTTTCTCAATTTCCTTTCTTAGACTTAATATTTCACATTATAATTTCTCATTGTGCTTCTCCTTTTCTATAAGTTGATTCTTTAAAGTATCTATGGCTATTTTATTTTTCTTCCAAACATATTTTGATTTGATTGATTTCTTCAAGAAAATCATTTTATCCTAAGGCATCCATAAATGTATCTTTAGTATCACTAGTGTTATTTTCAAATGCCATGAGTAGTCTAATATCTTGATCAAATTCTCTTTCTTCACTATTTGATTGGCCATCACTATCTTCATGAGTATAATAACTTTTTCTATTGATAAATTGTTTCTTATTTTCTTTTACCAATTCCTTTCCCTTTTCATATTTATCTTTATGGGGACATTTAGTAGCGTAATGACCAACTATTCCACAAGAAAAACATTTGAAAGGAAGATTACCTCTAAACCTTCGAGTGCCAAGTTGTAGTTTCTTTACAAAATTTATCTCATCTTCTTCTGAAACATCCCCTGATCCTTCTTGTTCTTTCATTTCCTTTCCTTTTGCAGCAACTCTAAAAACAACTTCTTTGACTTCAGATGGACCTCCTTCCTCATTTCACATGCAGTCAGAATCCCATGAAGTGAACAATAGTAAGATTTTTTAGATCCTGTTTCTCTTCAATAGTAGACACTTTTGACTCGAATTTAGGAGTTAGAGATCTTAAAAATTTTTCAACTAGAGTAGTGTCAGTTATAGTTTCACCCATATTTCTCATACGATTTATGATCTCATATAGATGTAAAAATAAACTAGCAATGCTTTCATCATTATGCATTCTAAGTATTTCATATTGGATTTTGAGAGTTTGGAGTTTAGCACTTTTTACCTTGGCATCACCTTCATAGCTCAGAATGATTTTGTCCCATATTTCTTTTGTTGTATTCAACTGTGTAGAAATTATATACACTAAGCATGCATACATCCGGATTCCCTTTATCTCACAATATTTAACTTTTTTCAAAATACAGAATCTTTCCACTGTTAATATTTTGCTAAATTAATTTCAAACACATGTGAAGCATAAATAAAAACAATCGCACATAACACAGTTGTTTAACGGGAAAGCTTGAAGATGAAAACCCCAACTATCATATATTATGTATCATGGATATCATGTAACAATCTCATACAAAGCTTAGTACATCAAGCTCTTAGTACAATCAATCGTCACACACTAATCATAAGAAATTTGCAAATCCATGCACCGATTTCTTGCCACCTGCTAGTCTGCGTCCACTATGCAATCCCTGCTGAAGAATAGCTCTGAATGAATTTGAATTACCCTTGCCTTGACTGCGCAATCATCATTGGAAACTCCAATGTGTGTGTGGTGCAATCAGTGCATCACTATAGTCACAACAGATAGTCCATCTTGCCCTTTCACCTATCTCTCCACTGAGTCTCCACTGGAACTGACATGCACTGTAGTTAACTGTTGTATTGTTCAGTTGATTAATGTGTTATTATTTGTGAATTAATTAACTAATTAATTCACTCAACTCTCACTAGTGTATCACTTAGTTAGACTAGATACAACTAGCTCAATTGAGTTTAACTCCAATAGCTGAGTTAAACTGAATAATAACTCCATGAAATACTCTTCCAACTCTATCATAACTTTGCCACTTCAGTTCTAACTGAGTCCTCCATGCATGAACCACCAGTAAACCCTATGAATTGCGTAATTCCTTCAGCCCACTGATTTTCCAAATCTGTATACTAAAATAAAGTGCTCCAAGAGAAAAAGTTGTTGTTTATTGTCGGATTATTATTAAGAGCTAATAATAATCGACACTTCTATTTTTAGATCGACGATCTATAAATAGACTTCACCCAATATTCTAAAAATAGAATTTCATATATTTTTCCAACTTGACCAACCATCCACAAATATCATCCTACAACTTCTGAAATTGATCACCATGTCTAAAACTAGACATAGTCTAAAAATAGAAATGCGCCAAAAATAGCCTGCGGGCCCACTTAGTGAAGGCGACTCTTTTCACTAAGCTCATCATCTTGTTGAATCTCAACAAATTGCATAAATTTGACAAATTTTGATTCAGTTATACTCCCCAATAATTCATTGATAGCCTTTCCATTGGTTTCATAGTTCTTTCTTGATGCTGGATCTGCTGGAACTGGGGCTGAATATTGATAACTGCCTTCAACTATAGCCCATACATCTGCCCCAAGATACTGAAGATAGGATCTTGTCCTTGTATTCCAGAAGATTAAATTGTTTCCGTTGAAGAGTGGAGGCATGATAGATGCTGTCCCATCTTGATTGCTCATCTTAGATGATCTTCCTTCTAGCAATTAAGCTTCTTAAGAAGGACCTTCTCTGTACCAATTGTTGGGAGAAATACTGAGCGGGGGGGGGGGGGGGGTGAATCAATATTTTCAATAATCACAATCTTTTTCTTTTCTCTTTACAAATTTCTATACGCTACTTTGATTAACCCAAATAGCATATGTACGCGGCTTTAAAAACAACAAATAAGGTATACATAGATAAATTAACTGTTTTGATAAACATTCAGAAGCAATATTTAACCTAGACCATCAGTTATGCATCAGATAGGTAAGCAGTAAAGAAGTGAAGAAATAACATAACAAATCATCACACAAGAGCATCACACATGAACACCAAGATTTAAGGTGGAAACCTAATTCGGGACAAAACCACTGCTTCTGTCATCTATGTCTTCAATATTTATTTTATAGAAAACTGCTTACAATGTTGTACTAGTGAAGACTCATACCAGTACGCATGAATCTACATGCAGAAGGCTGCAACCTTCTCTCATTCACCAACTGCTAGTGGAAGGGAGCTCCAACCCCCTGATCTTGTTTACCACCCACTACTATAAGGGAGCTTCAACCCCCTGATCAGAACACCAACTTCTACTGGAAGGAAGCTTCTACTTCCACATTGAAGTCTTCAACCCCCAAACCCACTGCAGACCACATTTCATAAATTTTCACACTAGATCCAAAAACTTCAACTCAACTCAAAATAAAGACCAACACCCATAAATCTTAACCCAAACTTCAAACAAAACAATGAGATCACTGTAACCAAAACATAGTAATAAACCCATATTTCAAATTCAACATTCAGAAACTGTTTCAACCCTGATCATTCATTATCTTAAATGCATACGCTATTTCCCCTTACTGAACCTACGTATATACATGCTCTCCTTCACACCAACCTGCATATATATATGTGAATACTAAATTTCCATAAATTAATTAGTCTTAGAAATAGATCTGAGTTATTCAGTCATATATATTTGCAGATTTGCAGAACCCTTATTCAGTCAACATCATTAATCATACTTAATCACTCATTGATAAGATTTGTACATATTCAACTTAGCAACATATACAGTATTCAAACAACCCAGATCTACATGAAGACTTCATTAACAAACAACATAAATATAACAACAATAACAACAATAACCAAATAACCTCTCCATCAAGCTTCAGAAACCCTGACTTCGATACGCGCTTTAGCTGAAACCAACCCACATGTATACACACTTTCACCGTGACAAACCAACGTATATATATGTAAATATTAATTATGCAGAAAGTTTCAGATCTTTAGAATTACCCATATTTCTTCTCTTCACTTCAACGAACATGCGCCAGGTCACAGATCTAATCATCACATCAATAGATCAAGCAAATACATAGTCATTTATGGTCTAGAGATCCTGATCCATCATTGTATGCAAGGGTGCATCATAGTTTTAGATTTATCAATAAATAGAATCCATCCCATGCAAATATACTTCAAAGAGAAGTATTCAGTAAAAACCCTTACACATGCACTCTCTTGCACTATGTTCTTCTTCTACTTATATAGGTTTAGCCTTTATTAATACCATGAGCCAAAACCACACAAGTGCCGAAGGTATCCTTGGATGGAATCAAATAGACAACACCGTGCTCAATATTGTGGGCTAAAACCACGATAATTCCCCTTGGTATTATAATTTTTGAGTGCAAAAGGCATATGCGACTTGGATCATTCTTGTCTGCGTGTATACGCGACTTGTCCTGTACTAACCTGTGTGTCTTCTGTTGGACTTCATACATTTCTTCTGCTAGACCTTCTGCAAACTACTATGCTTCTATAGAAGACAAATACTTCATTATTTTTCCAGAGAGTTTCCATCAAGGACAACACATGCAACCATAAGAATCATATTGCCAACATACCATGCTATGACAACAAAGACTAGGAAATATTGGAGAGAGTGGCCTAAAAATACTACATGGTAATGGTATGGTATAAGGTATGTATAATTGCACTCTAGATTTCAATTTATGTGAATATTGTGTATATGGGAAGTAGAATCGGGTGAGTTTCCCCTTTGGTGCTAAGAGGGTAAACCATATACTAGAGCTTGTGCATAGTGATGTGTTTGGACCTGTGTCGGTTCCATCACTGGGTAAGTCTATGTACTATGTATCATTTATAGATGCCTTCTAAAGTAAGACATGGATATATTTCCTCAGGAAGAAATTTGAAGTCTTTGACAGGTTTAAAGAATTTAAGGCTTTGGTGGAAAACCAGACAGAGAAGAAGATAAAGGTGTTGAGGACAAATAAATTTGGAGAGTTCTACAAGAAGGAATTTGAAGAGTTTTGTAATAAGTGTGGTATAACACGATATAATACTACTCCATAAACACCTTAAAAAATGGAGTTTCATAAAGAATGAACAAGACATTGATGGAAAATGAAAGAAGCATGCTCAATGCTGTCGGGTTAGGACAAGAATTCTAGGCATAGGTAATGGAGACTATGTGTTACCTGGTTAACATATCACCTTCATTAACATTGGAGGATAAGAATCAACATGAGGTATGGACTGGTAAGAAACCCTCTCTTTCACATCTGAGGGTATTTGGATATGATGCATATGTACATTTTCTAAAGGAGAAAATAACAAAGATGGATAATACATCTAAAAGGTGCTTCTTTATTGGGTATAAGTATGGTTTAAATGGTCATAAACTTTAGAACCCAAAAACAAGGAAGGTTGTGTACAACCGAGATGTGGTGTTTAGAGAGGTGAAATATGTTATTAAAAATCAATTCCTATCAAAGGAACTTGAGAAGATAGAGTTTGAGCTAAAGGAGGAAGAATCAGACTCTACAACAAAAAAATAATCATAAGATGAAGAGCCAAAAACTGCAGCTATGAAAAGATCAGTTCAAGAAAGAAGGCAACCAGAAAGGTATAGTCCATATGCTTTCTGTTCAAATTTTGCTTTATCTATTACGGATGATGATCCCAAAACTGTCAGAGAGACAATAGATTCAGAGGATGGAAATCTCTAGAAATAAACCATGGTTGATGAAATAGCATCTTTGGACAAAAATGAGGCTTGACATTTGGTGGAGTTTTCGACTAGAAGGAAACCCATTGGAAGCAAATGGGTGTTTAAAAAGAAGACTACATAAGGAAAGGTGGAGAAATACAACAAAAGGTTATTCCAAGGTGCCGAGAATTGATTTTGGTGATATTTTTTCTCCTGTTGCTGTTGCTTTTTATTTTTAGGTAGAAAATATGGATGTGAAGAAAAAATTTATTCATGGAGATCTAAAATAAGAGATCTACATGAAGCAACCATAACGCTTTTCAGTGAAGTGTAAGAGAGCATTGGTATGCAGGTTAAAAATATATATGTATGGGTTAAAACAGTCACCAAGGATATGGTATCAGAAATTTGATACATATATACGAGGACTTGGATTCACTAGAAGCAAAGCAGATCACAGTGTGTATTTTAAATTAATTGGTGACCATGTTATTTATTTGGTCTTGTATGTGGATGATATGTCGATGATTGGAAATGAAAAAGAAATTATCCAAGATTTGAAGACCCAATTGTCCTCCAAATTCGACATGAAGGATCTTGGTGCTGCAAACTATATTTTGACCATGGAAATTAAATGAGACCAGGTAAAGAGGAAGCTCTGGTTAAACTATAGGAAGTATATCGAGACAATATTGTAGAGGTTTAATGTGCAGGAAAATAAACCGATGAAGGTTCCTTTTAGCACTGATATTTGCATCCCACCCATTCCGCCTTATTTTACTCTACTTTCACCTCATCTCCGTCATTTTCATTGACCTCACTTCGTTTCTTAACCATTTTCCCAAGGGTGCCAAAGTCATCATTTTTCACAAGCACCAAACCCTAATTTCTTGTCCCACTAAGCTAGGGTTTGCTATGGAAATGAGACATTTGAGAAAAGGAGGAATAAGGTAGGTCATATCATTAAGTATGAGGTCATTTCAGCTCATAAACATCATGTCTTCATCATTTTTTGAGAAGTCATTCCAAGAGTCAAGTCATTTGCCACTCATAGGGTCAATTTTTCTTCAAACTATGTTTATGAAAAAAAAAAGATGAAATTAAAAAAAGTGAGAGAGGTTTTCGTCCATCATATTTCCAAGAAGAAAAACCTCCTTCAGTTTTTACACAAGTGTCATGGTTTTATATAAATATAAAAAATACATGTGCTACAAGAGGTTTGCAGCATTTCTGGAGTGATCTTTGTAAAATCAAATTTTCTCATAGTTGGAGTGTCCAAATGAATTTCTTAATGAGTCAAATGATCACTAGACAGAGAGATATTTCCAATGAGCTATCATGAGCTCAATTTGGAGTTGAGGAAGGCCTCCAAACGTTACCTTCACCAGCACTCTACATTATGCATCCTCATTCAACACTTTTTGAACAGTCTTGGGAATAAAATTTTGACAAGGTAAATCAACTCCAATCAGTAAATAAAATGTATATTTGGAAATTATATAGGATAATATTTCCAACAAGCTATCATGGGCCCAATTTGGACACTGAGAAGGCCTCCAAATGTGGTATGAAAAAAGGTGCTGCAGGGAGGCTGCGCGTTTGCAAGGGTCGCTGCGCATTTGCTCTGGACGCTGCGAGTTTGCTCAGAAAGACAAAAAACCTTCTCACAAATTTCCACTCCATAATTTCATACCAAATTGTTGTGATTTTTCTGAGAAAGACAAAAAAACTTCTCACAGCTTACCACTCCATAATTTCATGCCAAATCTTTGCAAAAGGGTTCTTCAAAGCTCCATTTATCAGTAAGTAGCCCAACCATCATCTCATTGATGTATTTTTCTGCTTCATAGTCATTCAAAATTATTTATAAGTCAAGAAACCCTAATTCTTATTTAAACCTAATCCCTAAACTATTATACACTTCCCCTCACATTCCTATAAACATTTTCCCATTTCCCTATAACCCCATTCCCTAGAACAATATCATCCCTAATAGCTCTAAGTCCTATGGTTTTCACTAACCTAGGCTCCCTTCACATTCTCATTCCCTTCATTTCCCAACACTTCCTTTCACTTCACATTCCTCCATTTCATTCCATCACCCTAGGGTTTTTGACATCAACTATAGCTGAAAAGTAGAACAGAAGTCATAGAGAGGAGGATGAAGAAAAAACCAAAAAATTAGTAATCAAAGGTAAATAGGCTAAGATTAGTGAGCTCCAAGCTAGTCTTGAGAGAGCCAAGTACGTGATTCACTTCCTTGAGCAATAAAATCAGTAACTGAAGACCAAGCACGCCATTAATGAGGTAACATGCATCAAAGCACAAAGTGAGGCAGAGAAGGCTAAGGCCTTGCTTGAGGAGACCTTAGAAATATTTGGTGAACCTGATGATGAGGAGGATCAACCTCCAAGGAAGAGACCAAGACTAGAGGGCTGAAAAGAGCTCTAGCCTTAGAGAAACAAAGGGAGGATGAGCTAGCAGACCAACTTACCTTAGATGAACAACTTTCCATAGGAATCAATGAGAAAAAAGAATCATGGCTTGAGAGGATTTACAAACACTTGGAGCAGCTATTGGCCAAGGATTGAAAGGACAATCACTTGTTGAGAAAAAGGGTTAAAATTCATGCACGAAAAGAGAGAATTTCATTAGCCAAGCTCAAAAGAGCTAATGACAAAATTGAAAGTTTGACCAAGAAAGGGGAGAAAGAAAAGTTGGACATACTTTTTGAGGTGTCACTTCATGCCTCAATCACTCAATGAGAAATTACTCCAACAATTTTGGCACATTTTTTCACTCATGTTAATTTCTGTAATTTTTGATAATTTTCAACTCAGAAATTTTGCAAAAGCCGCAACAACCTGGATGATATGCTCTTTTTTGGGGCATCCAAATGCCAAATTTCCACCACCAGTAGGTTTATAATGATGAGGACATCAACCCTAGAAAGTTTCAAAATATTTGGAGGAGAACTGGTCCCTCAAACATGCAAAAAACCACCTAAAAATCATGTTTCTGCCTCCTATTTGACCTGGTCACTATGCGTTTACCAGTCATGGGAGATTGGGTTTTTTATAGGGAAAATAAAAACCATTGTAAAACATGAAGATAGATCTAGAAACTAGAATTAGAGAGCTTTCCAATGAGCTATAATGGAGCTGATTTGGACACCGGGAAGACACACAAAACTAGCTTGCAAAACAAGATATTTTTCCTGCTTAGACGTTGCACGTTTTGCAGGAAATTTCCAATTTTCACAACCTTCAAAAATTTTTCTCTAGTTTGACTTTTCACCTTGGGAAATGAGAAATGAGAAATGTATATGGTCAATATGAATGTAAAATTCGTGTTTTTACATTTATCTAGGGTAGATACATTAGCTAAGTCATCAGTTGAGGTCAAATGAATCAGTTCTTAGAGATATGAATGAGTCACTTTCCTCATCCTATACTCTAGCTTGCAGTTCATATTTTCATGTAAACCTCCCTCATCTCATGGATTCGACCCCCTGAGGCTAGGATGAGTTGTTTTAAGGTCTATATATTCTTTTTCTTTCTCATTAGTTAGGGTTGGACTCAGTTGGATGCTTGTCTTTTGAAGATTCACACTTTGTATCAGTTTCTGAGTAGGAATATTAATCAAATTTACAACTATTTTTATGGGATCCATGTGGTACGGTGTTTAGTTCCAGATTCTCCTTTTGTGCTCAGTTGTTAGAATGTTTTGTTTATTTCATTCATCATTTCATATCTATCGAGTGAATGTTTTCAATTTTGATGAATAGAATCCATAAATTTTTTGCTCTGTTTTGGGTAAATATTCATACTCTGTAATTTCTTTAGTTTAGAAAGAAACCATTATTTCACCATGCTCTTTGTAGCTCCTCACCTGTCTTGATCATCCTACCATCGAAATCCTAAAGTGCTAAATCACTGTACCTACCTTGCCCCATAGAACACCCTGCAAATTTTGACCTAATTTCCCTTGCCCTGACTATTTTTCTCCTTCTGATCCAGCACAACCAAATAAAAACAATCAAAACCCTGAGCTACTATACCTAGCCTAATATCTTCTTTCCTTAGTAATATTGGCTGTGATCCTTACAGAGAGAGCCCTCTCCTTGCCTAATAGGGCTAGCTACTTGGCTAAGCGTGGTTTGTGGTTACCTCAGAATTGCCTTTTCAGCCTGAGGTTCAATTCGAGTGATAGCATTTTGGCGACCATACTATGGAGAAAAAGTATGATCAGATCTTCCCCGGGAAATAATGAAAAAGGTTTAGATCTAATTGTTGATGGTGAACAACATTTGGACATATATGAAGGCTGAAACATTCACTTGATGACTCCATTGATTGAAAGATCCAGAAAATCAAAACTTCATGGTGACTCCACTGCATGAAGATCAGTAGCTTCAAGAATTTTCAATATGGAAATTTTTGCAAGAAGGTATGCTCCCATGAGCCGAGATCACATTCTAGGTTTCCCAAATAAAATGACTAAGGTAGATTGGAAAAGGAATTTGCCTATGTTTAAAGATGATGATAGGAATGATTTTGCTTTACATCTGGTTAAATTTCACATGCATATACGCAAGTTGAAGGTTGAATTTCCTGAAGATTGTATTTTAAAGATGTTCATGGCTTCTCTTGAAGGAAAAACACCATCTTGGTATGAAGGTTTGCTACTTGCCAATATTTGTTCTCTTAGAGTTTTCCATTCAATATTTTATGAAGAATACAAGGAGTCCTACCCTTCTTTGTCTTTGGTTAATAATTGTTGTGATCAATTTGAGGCTTTCAATCAAAACCTATAGGACCCTTATGATGATAATGAGTTCAAGGATGAAGAGATCTTGGAGGCTTTGCATGAAAATCCATTTCATCACCAAAAAGAGCAAGTGTTTTCTCTCATGGAAGAAAAATATGATGTATATTGTCTTTATGTTCATAAAGACTTCCCATGGGAGACAATTCTTGCAAGAGTACAACAAGTTGATCAACCAAAGGTTAAAGAATATATTCAACATCCTTATGAATCTTTAGGAAATAAAGAAGACAATTACTGTGTTATTAAAAGAAAACAAATAGTACTTTCTTCGTTGTCTGAAGATGAGATAGATAAACTCCTAAATTTTCATATTACCGCCCAAGATAATGCAGGTTTGCTGTGTTCACATAGTCAAGAAAGTGTTGGTAGAACTTCTTCCATTTTTGAAAATGAAAATCTAAGTTTAAATAAGGACAATCCTGAAACTAGATTTATAAATCATCATGAAGAAAGACAATCTCCTTTTTCAATGTTCATATTTGATGAAGTTTCTCCTGAACCTGATTTGCTTAAGTATGATAAATATGAAGATAATTTCGATGAGAATTTTGATGAAACTATACAGGAAATTGTTGAGAGAAAACCAATTTATGATGATTATTCCCTGCAAGGAGATGAGCTACCAGATACTGGTGTCTTTCATGAAGATGATAGGGCTGTCATGTTTGATAATTTTGAAGAATGCTTCTTTTTTAAGGATGACATAGACTATGAATTTGATGAATATGAGCTTGAGAGAGACAATATACTAGAGAAAAAATCAGAGTTGCTCATGCTTCAGGAATTTGCAACCAACACTCAAATAGCAGAAAGTCATACTTCCCTATGCTATTCTATGGATAAAAAACCAAGTGTTCTTTCAAATCAGAATGAAGGGAGTACTTGTATTTTTGCTGCTAGATATCAAGACAAGGTAATGCTTCAGGATTTTCAAGATCCCTTCGATAGTATTTTGCAATCATTGGAGAAGATGAATTTTGTCTTGTTTGTCAGCATAATTCTTGCTTTCATTTTTTATTGTGATTTGCCTACATGTACATCATTCTGTCTGCTCGAGGAAAGTGAGAGAAGAACTTCAGTAAGTAGCTATCTCCTCGATTGCTTACATTGGAAGGATCATTTCACTTAATCATCAATTGTACAAGATATTAGAGTAGGTTGGTATCATTTTAGTTTGATTTGATTTTATTTTTAGCAAGTGTTAATAGAATTCATCAAGGTTTGAAGCCTGAGGTGAAGGCCATAAGGCTTTGATGATTTGTTAGTGTGGGTTGAAGTTTGCAGTGTGTTTTTAGTTTCAGTTTTAGTTTCAGTTTACAGATTGGACTCCATGCCCAATGGATAAGGCACTAATCTACAAATTCATAGATCTGCGGTTCTAGACACCTTCTTCGGAGCTATCTTCAATTGTACAAGATATTAGAGTAGGTTGGTATCATTTCAGTTTTATTTTATTTTATTTTCAGCAAGTGTTAACAGAATTCATCAAGGTTTGAAGCCCTAGGTGAAGGCCATAAGGCTTTGATGATTTGTTAGTGTAGGCTAAAGTTTGCAGTGTGTTTTCAGTTTCAGTTTTAATTTCAATTTACATATTGGACTCCATGCCCAATGGATAAGGCATTGATCTACAAATTTAGAGATCTGTGGTTCTAGACACCTCCTTCGGAGCTATCTTCCCCAGTTGGAGCCAATGTTGGAACTTATATTTTAATCCCACCCATCATGCCCTATTTTACTCTACTTTCACCTCATCTCTGTCATTTTCATTGACCTCGCTTCGTTTCTTAACCATTATTCTCAAGGGTGCCTAAGTCATCATTGTTCACAAGCACCAAACCCTAATTTCCTGTCCCACTAAGCTAGGGTTCGCTATGGAAACGAGACATTTGAGTAGAGGATGCATAAGGTAGGTCATATCATTAAGTAGGAGGTCATTTAATCTCATAAACATCATGTCTCCATCATTTTTTGAGAAGTCATTCCAAGAGTCAAGTCATTTTCCACTCATAGGGTTAGTTTTTCTTCAAACTATGTTTCTGAAAAAACAAAGATGAAATTAACAAAAGTGAGAGAGGTTTTGTCCATCATAGGTCCAAGAAGAAAAAAGTCCTTCACTTTTTACACAGTTGTCATGGTTTTATATAATTATCAAAAATAGAGGTGCTACAAGAGGTTTGCTGCATTTCTGGAGTGACCTTGGGAAAATAAAGTTTTCTCATATCTCGATTGTCCAAATGACTTGCTTGATGAGTCAAATGGTAACTAGTCAGAGAAATATTTCCAATGAGTAATCATGAGATCAATTTGGAGTTGAGGAAGGCCTCCAAAAGTTACCTGCACCAGCACTCTGCATTTATGCACCCTCATTCAACATTTTTTGACCAGTCTTGGGAAAATCAATTTTTGACAAGGAATATAAACTTCAATCAGAAAATCAAAGGTATATTTGGAAAGTAGACATGATAATATTTCCAATGAGCTATCATGGGCCCAATTTGGACACGAGGAAGGCCTCCAAATGTGGTCTGCAAAAAGGTGCTACAGGGATGTTGTGCGTTTGAGAGGGGTCGCTGCACGTTTGCAAGGGTCGCTGCGCATTTGCTCTAGACACTGTACATTTTCTCAGCAAGAAAAAAACCTTCTCACAGCTTTCCATTCCATAATTTCATGCCAAACCTCTGCAAAAGGGTTCTTCAAAGTTCCATTTATCAGTAAGTATCCCAACCATTATCTCATTGATGTATTATTCTGCTTCATAGTCATTCAAACTTATTTCTAAGGCAAGAAACCCTAATTATTATTTAAATCTAATCCCTGAAATATTATACACTTCCTCTCACATTCCTATAAACATTTTCCCATTTCCATATAACCCCATTCCATATAAAAATATCATCCCTAATAACTCTAAGTCCTAGGGTTTTCACTAACCTAGGCTACCTTCACATTCTTATTCCCTTCATTTCCCAACACTTCCTTTTACTTCACATTCCTCCATTTTATTCCATCACCCTAGGGTTTTTGACATCAACTATGGCTGAAAAGTAGAACAGAAGTCATAGAGAGGAGGATGAAGACAAAACCAAAAATTCAGTAATCAAAGGTAAAGAGGCTAAGATTAGTGAGCTCCAAGATAGTCTTGAGAGGGCCAAGTACGTGATTCACTTCCTTGAGCAATAAAATCAGCAACTGAAGACCAAGCAGGCCATTAATGAGGTAACATGCATCAAAGCGCAAAGTTAGGCAGAGAAGGGTAAGGCCTTGCTTGAGGAGACCTTGGAAATATTTGGTGAACCTGATGATGAGGAGGATCAGCCTCCAAGAAAGAGACCAAGGACTAGGGGGCTGAAAAGAGCTCTAGCCTTAGAGAAACAAAGGGAAGCTGAGCTAGCAGATCAGCTTACCTTATATGAACAACTTGCCATAAGAATCAATGAGCACAAAGAAGCATGGCTTGAGAGGGTCAAACAACACTTGGAGCAGCTCTTGGCCAAGGCTCAAAAGGAAAATGACTTGTTGAGAACAAGGTTTAAAATTCATGCATTAAAAGAGAGAATTTCATTAGCCAAGATCAAAAGAGCTAATGACAAAATTGAAAGTTTGACCAAGAAAGGGGAGAAAGAAAAGCTGGACGTAATTTCTGAGGTGTCACTTCATGCCTCAATCACTCAATGAGAAAGTACTCCAACAATTTTGGCACATTTTTTGCACTCATGTTAATTTCTGCAATTTTTGATAATTTTCAACTCAGAAATTTTGCTAAAGGCACAGCGACCTGGACACTGTGCTCTTTTTTGGGGCCTCCAAATGAAAAATTCCCACCACCAGCAAGTTTATAATGATGAGGACATCAACCCTGGAAAGTTTCGGAAGATTTGGAGGAAAACTGGTCCCTCAAACATGCAAAACACCACCTAAAAATCATGTTTCTGCCTCCTTTTTGATCTAGTCGCTTCACGTTTAGCAGTCCTGGGATATTGGCTTTTGACAAGTCAAATAATTTTTTTTTTGAAAAATGAAGATAGATATAGAAACTAGACTCAATGAGATTTCCAATGAGCTATCAGGGAGCTGATTTGGACACTGGTAAGGCACTCAAAACCAGCTTGAAAAACAGGTTATTTTTCCTACTTGAACGCTGCGCGTTTGCCAGGAAATTTCCATTTTTCATAGTATTCAATAATTTTTCTCTAGTTTGACTTTTCACCTTGGGAAATGAGAAATGAATAATGTAAATGGTCAAGATGAATGTAAAAGTCATGCTTTTACTTTTATCTAGGGTAGATACATTATGTAAGTCATCAGTTGAGGTCAAATGAATTAGTTCTTAGAGATAGGAATGAGTCACTTTCCTTATCCTATACTCTAGCTTGCAGTTTAGCTTTTCATGTAAACCTCCCTCATCTCATGGATTCGACCCCCTGAGGCTAGGATGAGTTGTTTTGAGGTCTATATCTTATTTTTATTTCTCATGAGTAAGGGTTGGAATCAGTTGGATGCTTGGCTTTTGAAGATGCAAACTTTGTATCAGTTTCTGAGCTGGAATATTAATGAAATTTGCAGCTATTTTTATGGGATCCATGTGGTATGGTCTTTAGTTCCAGTTTCTCCTTTTGTGCTCAGTTTTTATAATGTTTTGTTTATTTCATCCATCATTTCATATCTATTGAGTGAATTTTTTCAAGTTTGATGAACATAATCCATAATTTCTATGCTCTGTTTTGGGTAAATATTCACAGTCTGTAATTTCTTTAGTTTAGAAATAAACCATGATTTCACCATGATATTTCTAGCTCCTCACCTATCTTGATCATCCCACCATAGAAATCCTAAAGTGCTAAACGACTATACCTACCGTGCCCCATAGAACACCCTGCAAATTTTGACCTAATTTCCCTTGCCTTGATTGTTTTTCTCCTTCTAATCCAACACAACCAAATCAAAACAATAAAAACCCTGAGCTACTATACCTAGCCTAATATCTTCTTTCCTTAGTCATATTGGCAGTGATCCTTATGGAGAGAGCCCTCTCCTTGCCTAGTAGGGCTAGCTACTTGGCTAAGCGTGGTTTGTGGTTACCTCGGAATTGCCTTTTTAGCCCGAGGTTCAATCCGAGTGATAACAATTCCTATTCCTAAAGATGTAAATTTATCTGCTAAACAGTTTTACAAGAAAAAAATCAGAGGAAGAGGACATGTCCCGTGTTCCATATGCAAGTGAAGTTTGTAGCCTGATGTATGTAATGTTCTGTACTAGACCATAAATTTCACATGCAGTGGGAGTATTGAGAAGTTTTATGTCAAAGTAGGGAAGGAGAATTGGAGAACAATGAAGCAAGTTTTTAGGTATTTGCATGGCACTAGTAATTGTGGTCTGTGCTACCAAGGAAGACCAGGATTAAAATTTTTTTTGGACATCCATGGCTTTGTTGATGCAGTTAGGGTTGGAGATCTAATTCAGAGAATATCTACAAGTGGGTATGTGTTTAACATATTTGGAGGAGAAGCCAGTTGGATGAGAAAAATACAATCTCTAGTGGCTCTTTCAACTATAAAGGTTGAATACATGGTAGGCGCTCATGAAAGAAGGGAATAAGTTTGGTTGTAGAGATTGTATTCAAGTATGGGGTTGGTACAATGAGATATAAGGATATAATCTGCTAGCCAAAGTGCAATTTTATTGGAAAAGAACCTTGCTTATCATTCAAAGACAAAGCACATTGATGTTCAATATCACTTTATGAGGGATATGGTTGAGGACAAAATGGTGTTGCTGGTAAAGGTGAGCAATTTGAAGAATGTTATATAAGTATCATTTGCTCCACTTTTATGTAGATAAACAATGGGAGTTACAGAGCTGGACCAATGACTAAGCTCTCCTGTGACCCCCTGTGTGGAAAAGAAAACATAAAGTGGGAGAATGTTGGTGTGTGTTATAGTCTTTCCATGAATAGGTAGGAAAACATACCTATGGTTTTGTGCATGGGTTTTGCACATGGTTTTGGGCACGATGGTTTTCTGCCCATGGTATTTTGTAGATCTAGTCAAGGGAACTATGGTTATGTTCTAATCTAGATTTAATGGATGCTTCAAAATGTATATATATATGTATTGTAGCATTGAAAGGAAAATAATGAAAAATCAATTTGGTAGTCCCGGTTTTGGGATCAAGGGGTAAATCTCTGTGTATATTTGTTTTATGATCTCACCATTGTTTATTTTTTTGTTTTAAGAATCCGTTTATGTATAGGGTTAAAACCTACACAACTCTTGAAGTCCAAGATAATTAGTGTAATATTTAAACATTATCTTAGATAAAATTATACGAGTAAAGATATGCTGAATTAATTTGAAATATATGGCAATGTAAAATTTAAGATATATAAAATCTGGAGAAAGTAATCATGTTGAAAAATGGTCAATTTTTTCTATTTACATGAATTTTTTATACTATATATTGAGAATGTGAGAGCAACACTCCCAACTGTTACATTTTCTCCAGCCTCTGGACTTCGGGCATAGGCATAGTCTAATGAGGCAACTAGCTGACTTCCTCTACCATAGTTGTAGAATTAATGTGTATTTTGGTTTCAGAGATGACAATATATTTGATAAGGTGTCGAACATTGGGATTTTTACTTCTTACATGAGATATAACTCATAATATAAAGGGGCTCACCCAAATATTCCTACAAGTAGACATGTTTGAAACTGGTCAACCTTTCTTAAATTTGGCTTAACTATGCAAATAAATATTTACCTACTTCAAAATTATAGGTGCTGGTTACAATGCTTGAGTTGATGGAGATATTGAGCGAATCATGCAACTAGGATAGGGTATCAATCCCAAATCTCACCCAATATTCCAACAAGTAGACATGTTCAAAATTGAGCAATCTTTCTTAAATTTAGCCTAAATATGCACATACAGATTTATCTAGTTTAATCCTATAGATGTTGATTATGATGCTTGAGTAGATGGATATATTGAGCGAAGCATTCAAAAAATACAACTACCTTGGGGAATCAACCCCAAAGCACTCAACCAATTGAGCTAGCCCATTTGGATATAAATCATGAGAATGATATATCCTCATCATTATTTTAAAATTTTATTCTATTACAAGTATTCAAGAGGAAAAGGATAATTTCCACTTTTAATATATTCTAGGTTGTTGCAAAATCAATGAAGTGATCTCCTTTGTATTGAGTAGAGTAGCTTGTCCATTTTGAGATTGATTGAATCTTTTGTATAAGATATCTACTTGATCTTATGAAATGATACTTCAATACTAGAAAATATTTTTTAGATTTCTAGTCTCATTTAAAAGGGAACATATGAAACGTTTGGTGAAAACTCAATTTGAAATTCTAAAAGTGGTTGTAATATTGTAAATAAATTAAACCAAGAGTGTTGGGATTAATCAATAAGTTGAAATAATATGCCATAACATCTTGTGTGTATGTCAAATAACAATATTTTATATCATAAGGAATCTTTTGACATAATCTTGCTAAGAATATTCTATCAAGTACCACAAAAGAATATTGTATGTGTTGTAAGGGATATTGTAATACATAGTCTTGTTAAGTCTGTTATACAAGTTGTAGAAATAAATATTGTGTCATAAAGAATATTGTGACATAATATTGTTAATATTATTGTAAACAAGTGCCCATGGTGGTTATACCCCCTATTAAAAAAAGCAAAGTTTCATTTATTCTCTTAATTGGCATAAGTATGTACACACTTTAATACAAAAAGGGACGTGTCCCCACCATAGCCTCCTCATGCATATCCAAAAACTCAAAAAATTGGGTTTCTTAAGCCAAGAAATGCCTCATCATGAAGCTTCAATGACATTCATGAAATACCTAGAGACAACTTATGCTTGACTCAAACAACTAATCTACGACCCAAACAATTGCAAGAGGAGGTTGGTAATTTTTGTCTTAGGCCTTTCCCCATATAATCATTATGAGATTATAATCAATAA
The DNA here is from genome assembly GCA_034641835.2 of Pinus albicaulis. NCBI lineage: Eukaryota > Viridiplantae > Streptophyta > Pinopsida > Pinales > Pinaceae > Pinus > Pinus albicaulis. The sequence goes on from CM076580.1 coordinate 1,303,911,169, forward strand.
GAACCACTGGGTATGACCCATTATTAGGTGTTTTCAGGGCTTTGACATGTTCGAGGTAGTAGGTGTAGGTGCATGTCGTTGCTTGTCACGATGCAAGAGTTCAACAGAGAGATTGTGTGCACACTTTCATTATTATTGAAGGTACTTTCCATATGATATTTGTGGTAGGCCTTTCTTTGTTTTTGACTTAGTGAAGCTAGATTGAGAAGGCTGCCTCTTGTAGGATTGACAAGATAAATAGACTAGGAGGGTTTAGAGGAACCCTACTCATTGGAATGAGTTGGAGATGGTCAGGGTTTGTCTAGAGGACCTCTGACTTGAATTGAAGTAGGTTTATCTAGAGTGAAAATATTTTATCCCTTCTTGTCCACCTGCCACAACACTAGACATCGTCAGCTAGTCGAAGACAGTTACACCAACATTCCCTTTCATTACAATCAGAGTTGGATTCAGGGCGTAGTCATGAAGATCCACATATGAAGATGGGGGGATTTGTGCTAATAATAAAGAAATTGTTGGAGATGCTCCATCTATATCTAGAATTTCTAAGTTTATATAATAATTTGCAATAGGAAATTGACACACATCAATTTTTCACCAAATTAAGAGAAGTGAGGTTATGATAAAATAACATTAGAAAAAACATTTTTTCATTTTCTCCAGATCCAAAAGAAGGCTTCTATTTAGAATAACATTCACATGGATTGAAACTCAATGGCCGATGGAAAGGTAACATATAACAAGAAAACTCACAAGGATAATGAAGTAGGTAAACATTGTTGAAAAACATATTTTATCTAGTCCCAAACATTTTGAGTAAGGGCATAAAACTAGAGAAGGCGCTTTAAGGTTTTTGTGCTCCCACATTTTGCACAACATTGGTTTTTTCATTCCAATCACGTGAGCCTTTGATACAAAGGGTGACCCCTCACCTCTCACCATTAATATCTTAGAAAAAATGTTTTTTTTTGTTAAATAATAGGTTTCCATAAGTTGTTTAAATATATTAATGATGTATTTCACTAGGATCCCAATGGTAAAAGAATTTTTACTTGATCTTTGAGTAAGGGCTTGGCATAAAGTGAATTTTATTCCATGGTTGACCTATACTTCGGAAAGGAAGCAGATGAACCCTATATCCAACATTACCACTAGGGATGGGTTATTGGAAGTCCAATTTTTAACGTCAAGTTTTTGGGTATGAGCCTTTAGATGTGATCCATATTAATCTTATCAATATTAACTAGTGAAAAATTCCCTTTGAAATTGGTCATAGGGATTCAATTGTTGGGAATGCCAATAAATAAAGATCATTGGTTGAATATATGCGTTGTTGAAAGAGCCTCGAGGCTAAGACCCATGGGGATTTTTCCAAGAGTGTGCCTACAAATCAAATCAAGGGAGACCATCATAAACAATGTTATTAAATGAAGGTAAGTTTTGAGGGATGATTCTTTCTAGGCTAGGGAGTGTTTGATCACCACCTAAGGTCTCCAAATAATTTTAATAACAACTCTTCATGGAACTTTGAATTTGGAGGAGTTTATCATGGTACCTTGAAGATAAATGTTTTTCCATACTTTTTTCCCAATAATGCTCCTTGCTTGATGTGATGTCTAGGAAGCATATTCTAGGATTTCTTTCCTTCCACATCTAGGATATCCCATTTTGTGCATAAAATTTGGGATTGTACCATATTTATAGTAATACCAAACCTCCTAAATTATTTTTAGATATAATTTTTTTTTCCAACTGGATTAATGAAGAGCTGACCTAAGATTAGGATGAACACACAAAAAATTGAAAACACCCTTTTCAAGGAGATTATACACTGGCTAGCTTTGACATGATATGGATGAGACCCAACATGTACACATTCCAGGTCACTACTGGTTCTTTGGTGCATATTTGGAACTTTTTTTCTAATGCCACAGGCTTAGTGATCCATTTCTCTATCTTCCTTTCCACTCGTTTCACTAGGCCTATAAGGCAAAGGGGGTTACCAATTATTTAAAATTTGGCATGACCCAATCCAAGTCCACTTTTTAGATGAAACCCACTTGGGGATTAGGCATTTGATTTTCCCATGACGACGAGTCTTGCCCCATTATATGCTTTACATTGAGGTAATATATAAAACAATAAAGCATTCCATATTATAATCTAGGATTGTTGTTCTTTTGAGATAGTCATGAAAGATTTTAGAAAAAATGTCCATTAAATCACTAGAAAGACTCTGACTCAAGGATATGGATCCCCAAAATGTGACCCAAATTGATTCTATAAGTGATAAAATACTCCAATTCTTGTTAATTTTGGGCAACTAGGTCCAAACTCCATGTTGCATTGCTCATATGATGGAGATGATATTTTTGTTGGATTCCTCTTTCAGAGAGGTGCAAGTTTGATCTAAAGATCATCTTGTTTGGAAGAGCATAAATTATATTTTGAATTTATTTTCCACACATCTGCAAATTTTCAAGGTCGGCTAGATTTTTAAGGTAGGGTCACAAGCCCCAAAAGATATGTCACTCACCCTTAGTAATGGATATAAATTGGAGAGAAATGATGCTCATTTCATCATCAAATCATCTCACACATCTCTCTCTCATCTGATTGGTTCGTACAAGCCTAAGAGGTTTTCACTCTCCTCCACACGTGTGAAACAACAACAGAATATTTCAAATAGTTTTTAGGGCTTTTCTGGAAGCGTTGACCAATGTTGACTTTGGGTCAACCCTTATTTTTTGACTGCATTTTCTGCTCAAAAAATTCGATCTTGGAAGGCCGCATTGGAGGGCATATAAATAGAGGTCAAACATTAACCTTTGACTGTAGCATTTATTGCAGCATTGACCGCAGATTTGACTACTGAGTTGACTATTTTGTTGACTAGTTTTTGGGGTGAGTTTGGCCTTGAAGGAAGGCTAACTTTGACCGAGTTTGACTGAACCTATTTGGAGGTTGAATGGCTGGTTTGAACAACAAAGTCTTTGTGGGCTAGGGCATCCTATTGACTGCTGTAACAAGAATTTTTATCTGTCTTTGTTGAATAAGAAGAATTACAAATTCTTGTATCTTGTATTGGCTTGTCTTCTGTCGATTTAATTTTATGTTCTATTAGCATTTAATGTGAATGACTATGTGATTGAAAATCTAAATTGGTCTAATAATAAAGATTGAAGTAAACTGCATTAAGCATAGAACATACCATGGTTGTCTAAAATTAACATGGTATCAGGGATAATGTGAAGACAAAGCTCAAGCAAGCGTGAAGAGTAATCACCGAAGAAGTTGAATAATCAAGGTCCAGGATCAATGGCCTCCTCATCATAGAAGGGTTTCAAATATGATGATAAGCTGACTGAAAAGTCTGATTATCATGCTTGGAAAATGTCTTTGGATTTGACATTGGAAGACCAATATGTTATATTGGATTATGTGCAGGGGAAGATCAATGAGCCTCCATCAAATTCACCGGTTGCCACTAAGACTAAATAAAAGAAAGGGGAAGTCAAGGTGAAGAATATCATCAACTATTCATAAGCACTTGGTTGCTTATATCTCCGATCTGGGAACATCTAAAGAGATGTATGATGAGTTGGTTAGCATGTTCAGGGGTATCAATGCTTATCAAATTCTATTTTTAAAGAACAAGCTGAAGGAGATCAAGAAGGGCAAAGGATAATCCATCCAATCATATTTCATGAGGCTCACCAAAATCAAGAATGATATCTTATCTATTGGAGAAGCCATAGCTGACCGAGAACTTAGTCTCATTGCTCTTGGAGGACTCCCCCGGGAATGGTATGTATTCAATACTACTATTCTTAATATCCCTGTAGAATGAGTATGTCATTAATCTCTGTTAGGGTCGTGAAGATTTGGCCGATTGGCTAGCCAAATGACGATGTAACATCAAACCAAGCCCCAGAGCCCAAGGACCTAGCCTTCCTGGACTGAGAAGACTCTCTATAGAGGTGGAATGTCGGTGTGTTTACTTGCGATGTTCTGATATTAGGCTAGTTATGAAGTATGGTTTTGGTTTTTTGGTTTTTTAAGTTTGTGAGGGATGAAACTGATCAAATACATAAACTGGATAACAAGATGTAGATAAATTGGGCTATGGGGTCAATCAGGTCAAGGAAGCTAATGAGGCGATGATGTAAAGCTGCTGTAGGGCCGATTTGATTCACAATAGAATGGATCTCCGGGCAAAATGGATTAAATGAACAATAAGTTGGTGAAAGACAAGGGATTTCAAGTGAAAACTAGTTAATAGCAGACATAAACATGTAATAGCGAGCCATTAATCATGCTAGGAATAACTATAAGCTAATTAATACATAGAAATCAAACATTCAAGCCATACATAGAGGTATATGACCCTCTAACTTCGGGAAAAGGCTATCAGACTTTGGGGAAAACACATGAGACAAACTAACAACTCATGAACTATGCCAGAACGCCTAAACATAGTCTCTAAGTCATTGGGCACTTGGACAAATAAGTTTTCATAGTTTTAGGCAAAGGGCTAGATCGGGACTAGGCCTCCTTGGTTCAACAAAATGATCAACAAATCAATCAAAGAGAAAGTTTTATGGACAGAACTATGGGCAGCTGATAGGTAGGTAGGGCAAACCATACATCCTACTCAACATACATGGAACTGATGAATAAAACTAAGCAACAACACCTTAGGTTACTAAAGAGCAGCTAAGAATTCTTTAGCATAACTAAGGGAGAAGAAAACATCAAGCTATGAAGATTCAGGGATTTTGAGGTGCCTCCATGGACATGTCTCAAAATCAATCTTTACTGATCTATAGCAGCAAGAAAAATGAAATATGAGTGAAAACTAGAAGACAAAACAACATTAAGAAGCACTATACCATTCTACCATGTCAAGGAATCCATCGACAAGCCTTCAACATTCCTCAAAAGCATCCAAGAGGCAATCCAAACATCATAACTCAAGTGTATTCTTCAAAGCTCATATGACCAATGCATTAATTCTTCTCTCAAGTTTAGCCTCTGATTTACAATGAGAAGTATGGGATAAATAGGCTAGAAGGAGGAAAACCTCATGGAGCAACTAGCTATCCCATTGGCCAAGTCAAAATATCTAAATTTGCCCTTGTGGCTTTGCAAAGCCCAAGGCACAAAATATCTAATAAAATATCTAAAAAATTACTAAAAACAGAAATTATATTGACTTTACATGATTTTCCCATGATAAAAATAGCCTAACGCACATTTGGGAAAAGCAGATTTTTGGAGTTCAAAAATTTCAAAAATACTTCATATTTATGCCTGAAAAAGGTCCTCTGACTTGCTGGATGCAAATGGAAGGCTTCCTGATGTCGAAATGAGGCTCATGATGGCTCGTTGGAAAGCTCTCTGTGTCTGCTTTCCAATGCAAGTGGAATAATCTCAATCTGATCTCTGAAAGTCCCTCAAAACTGTACCTGTGTGCAAAAACCCAGAAAATAGCAGGCTGCTGATAGGGCGGGCAGAATGTGCAAAATGAGGTTGTTTTTTGCCAATTTGAGGGGGCGAATGATTTTCAAATGCCCTGAAAATCACTGGAGAGCTGCTCATGAAATTATGGAATCCATTGGTATCACCCTCCTCCCTTGACGACTCTTCAAACTGAAATGGCGCATTTATGAGTTTTTGGCAAAACCCCAAAAATGCCAAAAAACAAAAAGTTTTCGAAACAGGCCCAAAATTGGCATGGATGACCCTCAAGGGTCCATGGAGACATGTTCCGAAGCTGAAGCTAAAATATCGGGGGCTGATGTGCGTTTTGCTTCCTTCCGTGCTAGGCGCCTCTCCTTCAATTTCTTCAATTTTTCTTGTGCTACCTTCAATTTGCGCCGGGCGAATTGGTTTAGCTTCTGAAAGTGAAGTGTTCTCTTTCTCTGTAGCTCGAGATCCCTGTTTGCCTTCTCAAGCTTGGTCTCCAAATGCTGGTTAGCCCTCTCAAGCCAAGCTTCCTTGTTTTCCTCAATTTCCCGCTCAAAGAGGGTAGTGAGAGGAAAAACTTCGAATTGAGCTTGTTCTTCAGCCTTCTGCTTCTCCAAAGCTCTCCTAAGCCCGATGGTTCTAGGCCTCTTTCGCCTAGGCTGGTCCTCCTCTTCCTCATCATCAAATTCGCCAATAAGCTCTTCAATTCTCACTTGCGCCCTTTCCGCCTCCTTTTTGTACTTGATGGCCCTTGCCTCATGAATGGGTGCATGAAATTTCATTTGTTTGTTCTCAACCTCCAAGAATTGATTGAAATTCCTTGCCCTTTGGAGATCTTCTTGTAAAACCTCAATTTGCCCTTCTTTGTGAATGAGGAGGTTTTCAAGGATACGTGCCTCATTGTCGCTGTCATCGCTTGGGATAGGGATGACAGCTGATTCACCTCCATGCTTGGCGCTTTCTCCAATTGTACTTTTTCCTTTGAAGGCCAATCTAGCGCTCTTTCTCCTTGGTAAGCTAGGAGTTGTTCTCTTGGGCAATTTTCCCTTCTTAGGGACAGTTTTGGTCACCATTGTGGTGGTAGCTTCAGCTTGCTGTCCTTCCCCAACATCCTGTCCAGCTTGTGGCTCAAAAGGTGTTTCGATTGCTTGCTCAAACTGCTGCTCTTCAAACTCTGTCCACTGCTGTTCCCTTTCCTGAAATTGATGCTGTTCATCAACCTCCAGCTGCTGCTCTTCTTCCTGAAATTGATGCTGTTCATCAACCTCCAGCTGCTGCTGTCCAATGATATCCAACCGCTGCTGTCCCTCAAAATCTGGCTGCTGCTCATCAACCTCCTTTTCTCCCTGTGGCTCACTGCCCTCTCCTTCTCCTTGTGTACTTGGCTGCCCAGTGATCATCCTGAGTTTTTTAGGGGTAGGCCTACTAGATAAAGGCACTGGGCGATGGATAGGCTGAGTCGGAGACACATGAGCAGGAGGAACAGTGGCGAAATCGGCATGGCTAATGAAGGACTCCCATGAAACCCCTTTCTTCTCCAGCTGGTGCAAGAAGATGATTTTGATCAAGGAATGATGAAATAGAGAAGAGATTTGCCGAGGTGGAGCTTTCTTTTGGACAGCAGCTGCCATCTTCTCTATGCTCTTGGACAAAAAGTATGGAAGGTTTAATTGCTTGCTCCTGGTAAAATGCATCAACAAGCGAACATGATAAGCAAAGATTTGGCTAAACCTCCCTTCACAAGTGTAGTATCTCATTATGGCCTTCATCAGTGGCGCATAACTGTCAAGAAGATAGGAGAAAGGGAAAGTAGCAGTGATGGTCTCCCTATGTTCCGGCTTGATGAAAGGCTTATAGTCCTCCAAATCAAGATGTGCTTGTTTAAACCATTTTTCACCATGATACGGGATCTTGGTAGCTTTGGATATATACCTTGGAGAAATTTTGAAATCAAGATCTGCAAGCTGTAAGTGTTTGTCCTTGAACCTTAAAGCACACAAATGTGTAAGTGGTGAGAAACTCTTGACTTCCTCTATCCTTTGACAGAAATCAAGACAGCCTACCTCATGGAAATTGAAAAGTACTGAAGGATGAGCATTGATGTCTTCTATGGAGGTAGGCTCATATCTCTTATTTTGTCCGCCTTTGTGATCTCGCCTTGGAGGCATTCTGATTAAAAACAGGCTTGAAAGAGGCACACTGCCTTCAATATATGAAGAATGTTTTCCTGGATTGAGACAAGCCACCAAACTGTTTTGACAGTTATGGACCTTGTGATTCAACAAGGCTTCCTTGAATAAACTCTTCTACACTTATTAACCACAATCTTTCAAACTTGGTTATACTTTAGCTCTGAATCTTTCTCAACAATAGCACTATGGGTAAGAACTGTTTTGTAGATTCTTTGGGCACAGTCTTGAACAAATCCCCTTCGTGACCTTTGCTTAGAGGCCTGCTTGCACTTATATTTTTGTATTTGAAAACAAACTTCAAGATTATAACCCTGCTCTTTTAAGTTATTTACCTTGAAATATGCCCCTGTCAGCAGACTTCTGTGGAGACCACACAGTGGGAAAAGAAAGAGACCCTGTGGTTAGGTGAAAAATAGCCCACTGTGTTAAAAGAAGAACCTTTCACTTGTGACCTTTTGAGAAGTCAATCACTGCTTTTAAAACTCTGCCCTTGCTGTTTACTTGATCACCAGTAAATGCCCAATCATCTACAAATGCCCAATCATCAACAAAATACCTTGTTTCACCTTTAGAAAACTCTGTCTAACAGTCTTCAGAATGACAATATAGTGTAATGAGCAAGCAGACCTAGTTTAGGTGAAAAAGTAAGTGCAACAGTTGTTTTAGAAAACACACTCTCTGTTTTATGAGTTTAAAAGGTGCACCAAATACCTGTACCTCTGTTTTCAGTATTAACCTCAAACACTAACCATTCTGTTTTTCAGTGTGCTGTGTATTCCTAGTTTCAAACTTCAACTTTGGTCACAACAACCATGCCTAATCAACAACAACCCTGCGTTTGATGTAAACCTGATCATCAACAACTGCCTTCTAGAATGTGGCCTTATTTCACTTCTCAGAAAACTCTGTCTTAACAAACTTTAGAAGGATACCACGTAGTGTAATGAAAAGGCAGATTTAGCTTAGGTGTAAAAATAGGTGTGACAGTGGTTTTAGGAAATAAATTCCTTGCTCCGTGAGTTTAAAAAGTCCACCTACTGTACCCCTTTTTTGACCTCATATGTAAACACCAAGCGTTCTGCCCTACCCTGCCTCCAGCTTCTTTATCAACAAACTTTTGCCCTTTAACTTATGCACAGCTTCAAACCGAGGTCTACATGCTTGAAAACTTGATTTTTCGAGTTCTTTAAGGTAGGGATAGAGTACCTTGTGCGTTTTTGAAAAGAAATCCCCTTGGAGGGATCTAAAAATGCAACGGGATTCTTCAAAACTGGCGCGGCAACCCTTGGAGCAAAACTCGTCGCGCCGGAGAAAACGCCGGGTGGAGTTGTCGTGCTGTCGGGCGGGCACCTACAGGCTCGTCGCGCCCGCCTACAGGCTCGTCGCGCCCGTGTTGACACCTTGTGTATTTTGGAGCCCAGGCTCGTCGCGCCACTTGCCAGGCTCGTCGCGCCGCCCTAAAACTGTGCAGAAGACCTCAAATTGTTGGAAAAGCTCGTTGTGATGCTTGGGAGCTGTAGCAATTCGTTGTTTTGATTTCACAAATGATTTAATATTCCCCTATTTCATTTTCATGACATTTTCAAAATATCAAACGGTCACTTTGAATACATATATCTGCCCCTTTTCAAATGATGCAAAACAGTGTTTGTATCGAGTTGCCTTTTTTAAAAATGACAATCTTCCAGATCTGTTTTGCCTCCTCACGGAATTACATACCTGTTCTCATGAGAGAGATATCTCAAAAATTTTGACTTTTTCCCTCTTTGAGCGCTTTTAGGTGACAAGGTAAACAAAAGCAAGGTCATTTAAAAAAAACTGTCAAAGGCATTTGAAAGCTGTTTTACCACTTTACAGGAAACCATTGGTGTCTTCTTTAGGGAATATAAACAATGATAGTTTATCAAAAACAAATTCCTTTCTGCCTAATCATAGGATCATATACCAGTTTGCCTCCTTATTTGAAAAGCCAAACTTGTAAAATATGAAAACAGGTTTTTTGGCACACAGTCTTTATTCTATTTTGCTCAGCATATTAAACCCCTTTTTGTCAGTAGCAACATTTCATGACTGGACTTATGTTCACTGCCTCTTTCACTTGGTGATTTGCTAGTAAAGAATGGCTATTTCATAATGCACTAAAAATGTTGGAAAAGTTGTAAACACCTCTTCTCGAAAGGCGCATCTTTTGAACTTTTGATATATGAGATTATTTTACTGTTTGACCCTTTCCACAAGGAGAGAATCTTCTTTTAGGCATCAGTGGCACACATATGCTCAAAATTGTCTCTTTTATCTATTCCTAGCATTGCATACCTGTCATTTTGCCTTTTATGACTCAACCTTAGTCACTGTTTACTTCTCTAGTTGCATCTTTTCACCTTAGCCTTGTTTGTTTGCTCAGAGGAATTTTCCTTGATTTCTGGATAGGTGCTCATGAAATGTCTTTAACCCTTTTTAAGTCCACTGCTCCTTTGGCACTCAAGGCATAAAGTATGTTCAACTTTTTCTCCTTTCTGCTGGATGAGCTGTTGACAGGTAGCTTCTTTGAAGAGGGAGATCAATACATTAGTATCATAGACAGTAATACCTTCTTTATTTCAACTTCTTTGAGTCCTTTCTCTGCACTTTTGGACTTACCATTTTTCAACAGTCTGCAATGATTTTGGCTCTCTGCTTATGTATGGAGGAAGCTCTTAATCAGGTAAAGTATCAGAAGACCCCTTTTACCACTATGTCAGATACAGCCTTTCTCTGAAACAGGAGTATCAGTATCTTTACATTATCAGAGCTGTCATTCATTGGTGTAGTGACCTTGTTTCAGTCTTCGATATCCTTCTACTGCTCTTTCTTGTATCAATCACTTTCAGCACCTGTAGTAGTTTTGGCCCTCTACTCATGTATGGAGGAGGTTTTTTATCAGGAAAATGTGGTGGTAAGTAAACCATATGAACAACACCAATCTTAGCATCTTCATTTGCAAACCTCACTGTGTTTTTGAAGGAAACCTAGCCATAGTGACACTGTTCTAAGGTTGCTGAGATATTTGTCACTTGGCTTGTTCATCTCATGACCTGGTATATTGACCAGAACTCTTTGTGATCATAAAGGTCAGTGTTTTCTTGAAGAACCAAGAACCTTCTCCTGTCTGTGTAATGGCATTGATTAACATCTGTTCTATTTGATGCTGCACCAAAACAGGCCTCTTATGATTTGGATGTTCACTGATGAAATGGCCTTCTAAAGTTTCAACCATTTACCTGACTTGAAAGTTTCGGATGATCTCTTTTATTAGGCTAAACTTCTTTTCCTTTGAGCTTATCATACTTTCACTACAATCCTGTTATGGTTAGCAATTACATTCATGAAACCTGAAGATATTGTTTCATTGTTTCAGACAGGGCAAACCTGGACTTTTGTAACCCTCTGAGTCAACTCTGACCTGCGCCCTCTGCTTATGGATGAAGGAGGCGCCCTAACCCTCTGCTTGTAATGAAGGAGGTCCTGAGCCTTGACAGTTTTACCATTTGCTGAGACAGTGGCAATCCTTTTTCCTGTGATTTTCATACTGAAAAGAGCTGTAAGGTCCTGATTGAGAGCCCTTTGTTTTGCAGCTTCATCTCAGGCTCATAATACATTCAGAAGCAGCTGTTCTTCTAACTGTAAACTCAAACATTTACTCCATGAGATGAAATATATTTCCTGTCATTTGTAGAACCATAGAACACAGTGAACAACCTACTAGTCAGCTTGAGATTGGGCTTTATGCAGTGCTGAGATCTAGGGGGTGTAAGTGGCGCGACTTAAGGCTGTTAGTCAACTTCATTTGCAAATTAAGGGATCAGTCATGGTAGGTCTGCTGCAGATGGGGGCTTTTTTGGCTTTTTGATGATTGCCAAAGGTGAAATGTCCTAAACGCCACTTCCTAACATAGGGTAGACCTTTGAAACGGATGTGGATTTGCCTTTTAAAGCTGATGGGCAGACTAATAAGGCTGAGGTTAGATAGGATTGTTGACAAGGAGGTTGTGGTTTTGCCAGGGGTGGACTAAATAGGTAGAAAGGCGAAAAAAGTTTTGGGAGGGTTTTCTGGATGACATATTGACATAAGGAAATCAGTTTCTAGAAAACTCAGCTGAAGATATAGTCATCACTAACATGTAAAAAATGCTGATGGCTAACAGCTACTATTCTTAATAATAATGTGATTCTTGATGTTGATGAATTGTTGAAAATATGCACTCAAGAGGAGACAAGGATGATGGAGAGAGACCATCCCTCTAATGGGAATGGAAGTGACCCTATTGCCTTCACCACTCATGCAAAGAAGAGGAACAACGCTGGTCCGAGAAATAAAAATCATGGAAGAGCGGGTCCCAATGGAAGAAGAGGAAGATGTTACACTTGTAACAAGTTTGGTCACTATGCAAGAGAGTTCCCACTTTTCCAGATATGATGAAAACAACAACTTCAGGGGGAATGGAAATCAAAGGAACAACAGGTTCAAAGGAAAGAGGAAGGATCCCTTTGATCGAAGTGGAAATGGGAAACCTTTCAAGAGGTCAAGGAATTCCAGGTATGATGAATCTAATGTTGTTGATAGGAAAAATGAATATATTCTTATATCTTCCCTCTCCGCTACATCTCCTTCCGACACCCTGTACAATTGGTTGATTGATAGTGGTGCCTCAAGGAATTACACTAGATATAAGGAAGCCCTCTCAAATTTGATTGAAAAGTATACTAATTTGGAAATTATCCTTGGAGACAATGCCACCTATCCCGTGAAAGCGGAAAGGACTGTGACCCTTCATCTAAATCAAGGTTAATTACTTTTCTTGCAAGATGTGTAGTACATATCTGAATTGAAGAAGAATCTAGTGTCTATCTTGACAATGGAAAACAAAGGATTCAAGGTGGAATTCATCAACGGAAAGGTACGCATTTGGAAGAGGAACTTCAAATAAGCGTTCACTATTGGTTTTAGGGTTTATACACTCTATCAGGTTGGAGGAAGTCCGCTAGGGGCCATGACATGTGACACAACTCCTATGGCACCAAAGGTTTGCACACCTTCATTACAAATCCCTTCTCGAAGCAAGGAAGGTGGTGACTAGGATGGCTAATTTCAAAGATGATCATGAAGGTGTATATCAGGGTTGTGTCAAAGGAAAGCATACAAGGGGACCATTCCCCTCAAGTGTCACAAAGACATCTAATATTTTGCAATTGATACATTCTGATCTATCTGGTATGTTTCTCATAACTTCCTTGGGAGGATGCTTATATTATATCAATTTTATAGATGAATTCTCTCGCAAGACTTGGATATTATTTTTGAAGAAGAAGGATGAAGCATTCAAGTGGTTCTTTACCTTCAAGGCCCTGGTTTAAAATCAAACTGGAAAGAAGATAAAAATTTTGAGGACCGATAATGGAACCGAGTATGAGTCGAATGAATTGAATGACTATTGTAGGGAAGCTTGCATTAAGAGGGAGACCACCATTGTGTATACTCCTGAACAAAATGTTGTTGCTGAAAGAAATACTATAACCATTTTGGAAGCTTCCCGTGCCATGCTTTATGACCAAGGTCTTCTGAAGTTTCTATGGGGAAAAGCTGCCAACACCACTGTGTATGTTCAAAATAGATGCACACATTCCACACTAGACTCCATAATTCCTGAATAAGTCTTCTTTGGTAAGAAGCTCGATGTCTCTCATTTTAGAGTTTTTGGAAGTCCCATTTATTTTCATGTGCCAAAAGAAAAGAGAAGCAATTTGGATGCTTCTGGGAAGAAGGGAATTTTTGTGGGTTACAATGAAACCTCGAAGGCATATAGAATCTATGTGGCTGGTCAAAGAGAAGTGGAGATATGCCATGATGTCACCTTCGACAAAGATGCTACCCTCAGGAAAGTCAAGGAACTTCCTATCTCAGAGGAAGACAAAGAAGAATAAGAATATGGAAGACAGGAAGAACCAAAAGTTGAACCGATGCCTGATGTTGAAGGACCGATGGATCCTATAGATCCACCTTATTCATATAAAAGAAGGCCCTCATGGCTTATAGACACTCTCGAAGATTTTGAGAGACATATTTATCCAAGGGGAACAATCTGTGAAAGCAAGAAGCTGAATAGGTACCAAGGGTACCTAGCAGCTATGAGCACCATTTTACAATCTGAGCCTGGAACATTTGAAGAATCCATGAAGCATCAAGTTTGGAAGGATTCTATGCATGAGGAATATGAGTCAATCATGAAGAATGATGTATGAGATTTGGTCCCTAGACCGAAGGACAAATATGTTGTCACCTCGAAATGGCTCTATAAGATCAAGCATGGAACCAATGGAAGTGCTGAAAAGTACAAGGAAATATTTTTTGCCCAAAGCTTCTCTCAAAAGGAAGGCATAGATTATGATGATATATTTGCACCTGTTTCATGCGAAACCACCATCCAATCGATCATTTCCCTTGTTGCAACACAATGATGGAGTCTACATCATATGGATGTGAAGACTACCTTTTTACATGGTTCAATAAAGGAAGAGGTCTATGTGGAACAACCTCTGGGGTTTTAATTCAAAAATAGAGACACATATGTATGTAGGTTGAAGAAATCCCCCTATGGGTTGAATCAAGCCTCCAGGGATGGTATGAGAGGATCGATAGTTACTTGATGAAGTTGGGTTTCACTCGAAGTGATGTTGATCCAAAAATTTATTTTAAGGTTGATAATGACAAGCCTGTCATTCTGGTTCTCTATGTGGATGATCTATTTCTGAAACTCTCATTCATCAATGTAAGAGGGAGTTAGCTTTCGAGTTCAAGATGAAGGACCTAGGACTGATGCACTATTTACTAGGTATTGAGGTCTGGCAAAAGCTAGGTGAGATTTTCCATTCTCAAGGAAAATATGTCATGAAGTTGCTGGAGAGATTTGGGAGGGTGGACTACAAGTCCGTGACTACTCTGATGGAACTCAACTTTAAGAAGTTGCGTGGAAGTGTTGCTGGGCCCGAGTTGGGAAATCCCACTGAGTATCATCAACTGGTGGCGACCTTGATGTTCTTAGTGAAATCATGTCCGAACATGTGTTTTTTAGTGAACATGTTGAGTCAATACATGGTCGAGCCTCATCACATTCACTGGATTGGTGCCAAGAATCACTTGAGATATCTTTGGGGCACAATCAGCTTGGGCTGAGATACACTGCCAGGAGTATGAGGCTCCATGGATATACCAAAGCCGATTGGGAAGGAAGTGTGGGGATCGTAAGAGTTCATCTAGATGTTGCTTGACTCTAGGTTTTGCTTCGATAACTTGGATGCGTAGGAAGCAGAAATTGGTTGCTTTGAGCATCGCTGAGGCCAAATACATTGCAGCAAGTATGGTTTGTTGTGAAGCTTTTTTTTGAGAGACATTATCAGTGATCTATTTGGACGTATGCTGGATACCACCGTTATGCTTTGCGATAACCAAAGTGTGATTCGTCTTTCTAAGAATCACGTGTTCCACGACCGATCTAAGCATATTGATATTAGGTACCACTTTGTCTAGGACATGGTACAAAGAGGCACTGTAAGGCTCCATCACATTGGGAATGATGAGTAGGTTGTAGAGATTCTTATGAAGCCCCTGGGGAAGGTCAAATTCTTAACCTTCCGTGAGAAGCTTGGTATCATGGACAAAACCTATTCTGAGAGTCCCGCTAGAGTTAGACTATGAGCTCTAGGAGCTCCAGGGGGATTGGGGATAGCTTCTTGGAGCTATACGCAACCACAGGGCGAGGTTCACATTACATTTTTGGTGTGCTTCTTCCCCACCGTTATGATATTGATATGGTTCACCCTCTCTTTGATCTATGCCCCACATGTATCCTACCCATGGAGTCTTGGACTCATGGAAAGTACCTCTCATTTGGCCAATGATTTGGGAAATGAGGATAGAGACCAATAGCATGACCGATGGATGCATAGGGGATTGTCGTACCTTTATGTCTAGGACGGGATGTGTCCAACTACTTGATCTGGCATCAAGTCTGGATGGGGTTCTTACCTCTAAACTGACTTCATGTCAGTATGTGACTCACTCTTGAGTATGGTTGAGGTTTTTACCTTTAGAATGACTTCGGGTCAGTAGAAAGTGATGTCTTTGTGAATCAATCTTGTTTGTCTTATTTCTTCTGTAACAGAGAAGAACCAACAAATAAGTTACAATAGGATAACATAGGATTTCATGATCATGATGATAATGATAGTACATGATTGTACTGGATGACAGAATTTCACAGGTGGACAGATGGAGTTCTCCCTAGTTGAGAGGGAGTGTTAATTTTGGGAAACTAAGTCAAAAATCCATGTTGCATTGCTTATATGATGGAGATGATATTTTGTTGGATTCCTCTTTCGGAGAGGTGCAAGTTTTATCTAGAGATCATCTTGTTTGGATGAGAAGAACTTATATTTTGAATTTATTTTCCACACATGTGAAAATTGTCAAGGTCGGCCAAATTTGTAATGTAGGCTCACAAGCCCCCAAATATGTGTCACTTACCCCTAGTCATGGATATAAACTGGAGAGACATGATTCTCATTTCATAAAAAACTCATATCACATAGATCTCTCTCATCTGATTGGTTCGCACAAGCCTAAGAGGCTTTCTCTCTCCTCTACACGTGTGAAACAACAACTTAATATTTCACACTATTTTTAGGGATTCTCTCGCAGCGTTGACCAACATTGACTTTGGGTCAACCCTTATTGTTTGACTGAGTTTTCTGCTAATAAAATACGACCTTGGAAGGACGCAATGGAGGGCACAAAAATAGAGGTAAAAATTTGACCTTTGACTGCAAAATTTATTGCAGTGTTGACCACAAAGTTGACCACAATGTTGACTGAGTTGATTGCAGATTTGACAAGTGCGTTGAATGTTTTGAGGACTGGTTTTTGGGGTGAGTTTGACCTTGAAGAAAGGCCGACTTTGAACGAGTTTGACTGAACCTATTTGGAGGCTGAAGGGTTGGTTTGACTAGCAAAGTCTTTGCTAGCTAGGGCATCCTATTGACTGTTGTAACAAACATTTTTCTCAGTATTTTTTGAATAAGAAGAATTACAAATTCTTGTATCTTGTATTGGCTTGTCTTCTGTTGATTTAATTTTATGTTCTATCAAAATTTACCATCAATGGTTATGTGATTGCAAATCTGACTTGGGCTAATAAGAAAGATTGAAGTAAATTGTATTAAGAATAGAACATACCATGGTTGTCTAAAATTAGCAATGCCTTAATGAGAAAAACATACAAGGCTAGGGCCAAGGGAGAACACTATCTAATGCACACGGGAAAACACATGATGAGTCATGCACAAAGGGGGTTTGAACATGTGAGGAAAGATGGCCCAAAACCTATGGATTAAGCATACCAAAGATATGATGAATAATCTTTTGGAAATATATTATTTAATTGCAAGGTTAGAGATTTGGCTCAGATTTTCTATGAGGTATTGATTTGGGCGATAGGTTTCCAATTCATGTTAACCTCAAGGTATCATATTTTGGGTATGAAATAGATAAACTCTTGATTGGTTCTTGATCTCAAGGAT
The DNA here is from genome assembly GCA_034641835.2 of Pinus albicaulis. Classification (NCBI taxonomy): domain Eukaryota; kingdom Viridiplantae; phylum Streptophyta; class Pinopsida; order Pinales; family Pinaceae; genus Pinus; species Pinus albicaulis. The sequence goes on from CM076580.1 coordinate 1,303,928,441, forward strand.
TGATTATGTAGAACATCATTAGTATTTTGTAAGAGATTCACCACAACAACATCCTAGGCGGCATTGAATAAATTATAGGGAAAACCATTAAGTTGTGTAGACATATAATCAACCCTTTCATGGAGGGATTATGGTTATCTTAGGTGGAGTTGAGGATTCCTTGTAGGCTCTCCTTTTTTCATGTGAGAGTTTTATGTTAGGGAATATTTGGGTAGCTTCTTATCACTCCATCAACATCCATTGAGTTTGGAACGCCATCCTATAGTGTTCCATGATTCCATGCTCAATTTCCTCTTGATTAGTTGTATGACCTAGGGTTGTCTTCGAGGTAGAAATGGATTCCATAGTGCCATTAGTGGCTATGGATTTGAAGTGAAATTTATCATGAAACTAAGAGTGTCTTGTGTAATGGATATCATCCAATTGTAGTGACTGGCATAACTTTGTAGCTCAAACTTTGTTATCTTCATCATATGAAGTACATTGCAGGTTTCTTAAGAGGCCATATAGCTTATGGCACATAACATAATCGCTCCCTCACCAAATTTTTAATATTTGAATAATCATGCAAGAAATCCACTATCATGAAAATAACATAAACGCATCAAGTAACCTAGCTAGAATCTCAACATGGTAGAATAAGATTTCATAATGTGTGGATGCATGCTGGGAAGCTCATGATCAACCCCATAATTGTATGAATTTTCTCATATTATTTTGAAATTTCCATAAGTATATAACTCATAAATACCAAATAATGTACCATGAATATTTCCTTTTCAAAGGAAGACACATAATAGAATATGGGGGCAAAATATACAGACTATGATGGGCACTCAAGTTTTGAAGCAATAACACATGCCAACAATTTTAGCGAGATTTTTGTATATCCAAAAAGGGGAAATATATCAGAAATAATTAGTAACATATCAAATTACAATAGGTTAATGGGGCAAGAAAAAAATTACAACGGCATGGCTCAGGTGAATGAAGAGGAGTTGAATTTTTTTTTTTCATCATTTCAACAAGATAAGGTGTTAGGGCCAAAAGGTTGGTCAATAAAAAATTTTCAAGTTTTATTGATCTATATTGGATATGATATTGTTTCTAATCCATATCGATGCTTTTAGAATGGAAAAAGTGGAGGAATAAACTCATAGTATGTAGTGTCCCTTCTTTGTGAGATAGCTTTGATGACACTTAGAGATGGTGATTTTGATATAATGATATAATATTATGCATGGCATAATTATGTACATGCTTATATGCTATAGAGCTGGTTTGGGTCACTTGGTTGTTCTGTGCTTATGATAATATCTATGGTTGTGTGTATAAGAATTGATTTTAGTTAAGAGCATATTAACGATGTTTTCTCTTTTGGTATCCTATTTTGGACATAGGTGTATGACATGGATGGTGATCCAGGATTGAGACACAGATCCATGGATGATCATGGTTATGTGGAACATATGGTTAATTATGATTTATGGATGATACATTATTTTTATTATTATATGAGCGTAATATCGTACTAAGCATGATGTGGCAGGGGACTTGGTCATTGCTAACAAGGATGCTCGAGTTATAAATGATTGTGAAAGTCATTTCTCCAAAACCAAAATGACTGTGGAAGTCATGCACAATCTTCGATAAAATGTGAATAATTTAGTTATGAAATTCATTTGATTCCTTTGATCTATGAGATTGTGATGTGTGCAGGTCTTGGAAGAAGACCTTACCAATGAACAATCAAATGGGTATGAGCTCATAATCAGTACCTTAAGGTAAAGCGCAAAGTTTCAAAGCAGAGTAGATGAGAAGCCATGGAAATTAGGGTGCGAAGTCCTAAATCCATGAAATATAAAGACGTGGAGTCTTGGATATATAATAAAAGGATTACGACGCAGAGTCCTAAATCCATGAAATATCAAGACATGGAGTCTTTGATCAATAATGAAATTTTTAGGGCATGGAGTCCTGAATATTTAAAAATATTAAGGTGTGTAGTCTTGGATCTTTAGAGTAGATCAGAGCGCGGAGTCCTCAATCTACTAAGGCACAAAAATGCATGTGATAAGGATGCAAAATTTCTATTCTCTGGAAGAAAAATACCACTCATGGGCAGCTCAGGGAAGAATTTCCTTAATAAAATCTCATTCGCGACAATTTTGGAGTGACTTTCTAAAAATAGAAAGTAATGTCTAGCATCTCAAGTATGAATTTCCAAAAATAGTAAATTACCTCCAATCAATGGGTAATAAAGTATACTTGAAGGAAAATCACTTAACTTATCATTAATCAATCCTAATAGTTCAATGTCAACTTAATCCTCAATATTATTAATATTATTATTATCTTTTATGAGACCATTATATTATTATTAAAAGGAAATTATATCTCCTCAATCACTTGACACTTCTCTCTTTGATGATTCTCATGGTTCTCTCTCTCTCTCTCTCTCTTAATTATACATTACACTGTCTTTTATGAACTCATCAAAGAATGACATATTCCTCTTACACTCATTAAAGACATGTCCTAAAATATTCCTCTTACACTCTCTTTAATGCATATGTTACACTCTCCTTAACTAAGGCATGCATACCTCTCCTTAATGGCATGACTTACACTCTAAAAGGAAAGGCATGCATATTACCCCTCTTTTATGACAAGAATTTTTTTCTCCTCCTATATATGTGCCTCATGTATTCTCACTTGGGGGGGTGCATTGTGATACCAAGAGTTGGAGATATTTGAAAAATATTATGAGAGGGAGATACTTGGAGAGTAGCCAATTTCTCTCGAAATGAATTTGAAATTCCTAAACTAAATTATTAAGTAGCTCTACATGGTGGAGCTGACCATGAGTGGTATTGAGAGGAAGTGAAACTTATCTTCCTCACCTTGCCTTGGATATATCTCTACTGTTATATTTTGGTACTGTTTGTGAGCTCTTACAGCTCGAGGGTTCTAGGGGGAGAATTTCTCCCTGGATATGGTTGGGTGGAAAATTGGATGGTCGCAATGAGTTAGTAAGGATATGCATACTCTCATTGGAGCTAGAGAATATTCCCATCCTTTTGGACTTGTATAAATACACAACCATGTATGTTCATAAGAATTCTTGAAATTTTAGTTATTATTAGTTTAAAGTGTTGTAAAACTTTCAATTTATTGGAACTAATACTTGTGAATGTTTATGAGATATTTACAGAGTTAATTCTAAGCTAACCAATAATGAATGGCAGTTGTAGTTGAGCATGTACATGTAGGTGAGATTAAAACAAGAATGTGTTGCTAAGTTTTTAATTCAGTTTATAATGAAATTTTGTTCATAAAAATTTTTCATGAGTTGATGAAAATATCATATCAGCATAAACTTGGGTTTTTTTTCTCCATGTACAACTATAGTTGAAGTTTGCACACTAAGTGTTTGAAAAAATTGATAAATGAGGTAGTAAAAATTTTTGTTGTTGTTGTTTTACTAAATCACATTCCTGAGCATTTATGTTGTGATTCAGATTAACATCAGGGGATATCCATACCATATGAGCCTGTAACCCCCTACTTGATTCCAAAAAAACACTTTTCCAAACCCAAATCGTAAATATGGGCGATGTTTCAAATTGTTGCTACCACTGTGTGCGCCTGCTGCAACATTTTGGGTGAAAGAATAAGATGATTTAGTCTCTGTTTTAATATTTTGTGATATGAAGAATTAATTTATAAATTTTATGAGCTAAATAGATTGAGGGAGAATCTTAGATTCATGTCAAATTTCCTTAAGAGATTATGGCTTCCAAGTGTTTGAAAAAAATGCCTCAATGGCTCTAGATTGCTTGCATGCTTGCAAAGAGTTTGTCAAAAGGCCTCAATGGCTGTAGATTGCATGTTTTCAAAGTGTTTTTCAAAAGGACTCAATGGTTGTAGCTTATAGATTTCATGCTTGCAAAGTGTTTGTCAAAACTGCAATGGATGTAGTTTTTGTGCATATAAATTGTTAGTGTAAATGTCCTACTTACTGTAGCTTTTATGTACTAGAAAATTTATGAATAAATTATTTAATGGATGTAGCTTCCTATGTCATCAAGTTGTATGAAAGTGGAGATGAATCTAATAAACTGCTAAAGTGTGAATATATAATATGATAGTTGTTACTTTTATTATCTAAAGCTTTCATTTAAAAAAAAGGGGGTTGTTGTTGGAAACAATTTTATGGTGACTAATTTTGTGGGATTTTGTGCAAGTGAGCATAATAAGTTTCATCTAAGTTGCATGTATTCAGGGGTGAAATATTATGTTTTAATGGCTATAGCAAACAACTAGTGTGCTCAATTTTGGTAAGTCTATTGTTTCATTTGAAACTTTCATAAGAATAACATGCTTATGAATTGGTAATAGTAGTTTCTCTTGCTGCAACATTCATTATACAATTTTCATGATTGAAGCATTTCCTTAATAATTTGGATTGAGAAATTTTTAATTGATAAGCTTGGAATGTTGTTGGGTCAATATATTTTTTGATTCCATTTCATAAACATATCATATTTATTAGATTTACTGATGAAGAGAGGCATATTCTTCCCTCAATTACCTTGTTATAGGTAGGTTAATACTCATACACTTATATGTAATTTTTGCAATAGAAGCATGATACTTTTGTGGTTATGATATCAAGAGTCAATAAGTGTAGCTTATTTAGCATAATCTAGTAAATTAGATAGGTTGATCTAACTTAATGTTCGCACATGGAATTATGGTGGAATTTAATCCCAGACTTACTTAGATCACATGTAAAAGTATGAAAAGAGAACATGGTATCATCTTTTAAACTTGAGAGGAAATTTGTTTTGGAATTGGTTTTAAGGGAAAGTTATCCCCGAATTCTTATGTGATAGCCTTATAGTGAAATAAATGAACATGATTACATGAAAAATAAGTTAGTAATGTTAAAAAAAAAAGAGTGTTAGTGATTAATGTGACCTCTACTTCTATCTATTATTTATGGTTGGTAGGGTGGGACCTTACATAGTACCATTTTTACTAGTGGGACCCAGCTTGGCACATTGGGATCAGAAAAATTTGGGAGAATTTTGAGGCATCAGATGGAATTTTCTATGGGTAAAAGTTTTCTACTTTAGTGCAGCACATTTTTTTCATATTCTACACAAATAACTTTCCATTGGTGCAAGAATCGCCTCAATAAAAGTCTGTATGCAAAGTTATGCCACTCAGAAGTTGACCTTCCTATTTTCACCACCATAATTTGAAAGGATGCCACATCAACCCCCATTATTCATGGAAAAGGGGATAGCCACATGATTGTGATGAATAATACTATATAAGAGTCCATATAATTTTAACTTCACTTGATATTTGAGGTAGTTAAACATAACCACTAGTAGGCTACTAGGCTGTGATATAACTGGGCACTAGGAGGAAAATGGGTTCCATTCTTTTCGAGTGCATTTGTTCCATAAATGAGAAAAATAGTAGAGAGGGATAGGATATAGAGCACCCAGAGAGGATTTTTTTCACTATAGTAGCCCATGTGCTACATGTTGTACTTCTTTATACTCGCAACTGTTTTTTATAGAGAAAGAGAGTCGAGCAACCTCACCTTCTAGCCGGGTTTTCTATCGAAAGGGACTTCCTGGTCATATCTTGTGTCAAATCATGGTTTGCGAGTTTTTATTTCATTGTTATCTATTTTTTACATAATTTTAATTTTCATGCACACACAATTGACAATAATCTACAGATCAAGAAATTAAAGAGAAATAAAACCCTAATAGTGTAGATTTCATATTTTTAAATATAGTTTTATCAGATCTATTATGATGAACTATCCATTAGAATATCCACGATATTTTACAAATAATATTGGTATAAGAGTAGGATTATTTTGGTATATTTGGGAGATATTTAGGGTATCTAGATTGGCTACACCAAAAATTGTAAAACCCTTGTCATAAACGACGAATCTGTGAATAACCCTCCTGATCCTATAGAGTAGAGGTTTTCGTGACTCGAAGCACAAATTGTGGATATAGACAATAATCTAAATATCCTCGTGTTGGCCCTGAGAAATAATATTGGTTTATTTGGAGAATATAGGGGTTCTAATGTAGAGGACATATCAAAGGGGAGATTAGGAGATTGGGAAGAAAGATAGAACCATCCAAAGAAAAGAAACAAAAAATATAAACCCAGTATGGGTGTCGTGAATCATTCAAAATACCTATTAAAAATGGAAGAACAATTTAATATCAAGGCACACCATGGTGAGGTCAACTATTTAAAGCTAAATCACTGGTTGTATAAATTATAAGTGTATTTCAATGTCCATCATAGTGAGGAAGAATATAATATTTCATTTGCATGGATGAAATTGGAGGGTCATGCCCTGACTTGGTTGGAAAGCCACACAAAGACCTCGAGGTTGGAGGGAGATCCTCCAGTGAATAAGTGGGAGGACTTCAAAATCCTCATAAATTCACAATTTTACCCTAATGGGTATGTAGAGGACCAGAGGATCCGATGTCACTACTTCATGTAGAAGCCAATGTAGAACATACATGAGTACAAACAAAGTTCAGAAAGATGTCCATAATGCTGGGCTTCTCTGCAAAGCACCCAAATTTACTCAAGTATTTGAGAGGTCTATACAATTTTTTGTAGAAGAAATGTTGTTATTCAAGCCTAGATCGATAGTCAAGGATTGTGTACATGCACAATACCTAAAGAATATAGGCCTGAAGAATGGGAAATCAAGTGGATTGAAGTAGAAGGAGCAATAAGAGGATTCTAAGGAAGGGAAGAATAATTAGAAAGGGGGGAAATATAGAAATATGATATATGATAGCCACAACACAAAAGTGCAAATATCCCAATAACCATTGTAACCATCTCAACATTGATGGCCATATATAGGATACGTGTTGGAAGTTTCATATAGAGTTTAACTTGAAGAATAAAAAGAAATAAGCAAGAAGATGAATATCATGACCATCTATTTGAGTAACCAGGTTGAAATTATCTCAGTGGATGAGAATATTATCTGTACATTAGTGCAGAAAAAGGTGAATTCGAGTAGCCTTCAACAATAGGAAGAGAAAAAAATGACTAAAATATTCCACATAAATATACAAGTCAAGAAGACAAATATTGATGCTCTGTTTGACTCAAGATCATAGGAAAATATCATTGCATCATAGCTGGTCAAAAAATTGGGATTGAAAGTTAATGATCATCTGAGCCCATATCCATTGGGATGGGTAAACAAGGATGCATAGTTGAAGGTAAAAAAATAGTGCAAAATTGGACTTGCCATCAGTGTTGATTTTATGCTTGAAGTAGAATTAGATGTAGTTCCCCTTGATGTATGTGGAGTCCTGTTTGGAAGTCCCTACATGTACATGCAATATGAAATATTCATGCAAAGAGCTAACTAGCACCAACCCTTCAAGGATGGAAAATCATTCACCATCAACGCACATAAAGAGAAGTTGAAACTTTCGCTAGTAAGTGCCAACCAAGCCAAGAAATTGATCAATTATAGTAGAAAATCTGTAAGAGGCAATGCATCCCTGGAGGGGTGTACTAAGAAACAGAAACACCAACTGGAAGATTTACTACAAGCATATAGGGATGCGTTTCGAAAGCCTAAACGATTACCACCCAAGAGGGAAGTGGAGCATGATATCCAGCTATTGCTAGCCTCCCCATTGCAAAACATTGGGCTGTATAGGAAGTCTATTGTAGAAGAAAGTGAGGTGAATAAACAGTTGCAACAGATATTGGAACTAGGTGTCATTTGATCAAGTACATCACCATGTGGGTCACCCATAATCATTGTGCCAAAGAAGCATGGGACTTAGTGGATGTGTATTTATTATAAGGCATTCAAAAAACCACACTCAAGAATAGGTTCCCCATACCTAGGATAGATGAACCGCTGGATTAGTTGTAGCAAGAAAAATAATTCACCAAGATGGAATTAAAATATGGATATCACCGGGTTCAAGTCAAAGAAGAATATACCTAGAAAAATTCCTTCAAAAACAGGAAAGGTTTGTATGCGTGGTTAGTAATGCCATTTGGTCTATGCAATGCCCCAACTACATTTATGAGAATAATGAATGATATACTGTGTCATTTTATATATTCATTTTTTATTGTCTATTTGGATGATATACTGGTATATAGTGCTACATGGGAGGAGCACATTGCACATTTTACACAGGCGCTAGAGACATTAAAGAAGCACCAACTACTATAAAATGTTAATAAGTGTGACTTTTCACACAAATATTTGGTGTATCTGTGGTATGTGATAGGTGGAGGATAGCTAAAGATAGATCCTGAAAAGATGGAGGCCATCATGAAATTTTCAGTTCCTACTAATGTTCATGAGGTTAGGAGTTCTGTTGGGGTAACACAATACCCGAGGAAGTTCATAGCTTCATTTTCAATGACAACAATGCCACTCCATGCTATAACCACAAGTGGAAAGAGTTTCCATAATGGAAAGGGTTAACAGTGTTAATTTTGGAAGCTAAGGGAAAAATTCCCTTCCTTGGAAAAATCTCCTAATCAAGGAAGACCCCTACTAGCCCTCAGAATATTTTAATTTGATTAAGGAATAATATATTTCTAATATGAAAAACCACATGTGCACAAAAAGATAGGTCAAACCAAAAGAGAAATTGGACACCCTTGGATGGCTATAAATACAAGTCAAGTGACCCTCATTTAGAGATCATCAATAATTATTCTTTCTTTAGTTTGGCTCACGCAGGTTTGAAGTGGTTCAGGGAGACTAGTTCGTACATGTATGAAATTGCAAGTTTTGATGCTCACACTGTGTTCTAGGGTTTTGATTTATAGCTGTAGGGTTTCCACAAAGAATTTTTGGTTGCAACCATAGGCAAGTAAGCCTATGCGTGTTGTTGGAATGTTTTATATGCACACACATCAATCTATGTGCTATTGGATCCTAGAGTTTGATTTTGATAGCTGACCGCAAAATCTGACAGTTGATGACAATTGACCACAGGCTGGTGAAAAATGATTTTGATTAGTACTATTGCTGGGTTCATCTTTGGGATATTGTTTGGTTGATTTTTTTGGATAGCCTTGTGGATAAATAATTGGATTATTGTACTCTCTCTTTGCTTAATCATTAAATGAGAATCTAATAAGAAGAAAAAATTGAAAGGGTTTTACCACTTGTGGGGTTTTTCCCTGGTCGCCGACCAATCTCGGTGTCTCTATGTGTGAATTTTTTTATTATATTGTTCCTTTATGTTCCACTGCATTGATGTTGATATTTTTCTTTCTATATAATTTCATATGTTGTTGAATAATGTTATGATGTTGTGGGTGAAGTCAATATGTAAATAATGAAATGTGATTATCTAAAGCAAAGAAAAATATAACCCTAAGACAAATTAACATGGTATCGAAGTTGGGCTGAAGAAAAGTAAATGAAATTGACCGTAAGAAGACACGTTTGATGAAATCAAGAGAATATTGAGGAGACCTAAAATAATGCTAGGGTTTGAAGGAAATTCTAGGCAATCTGGTTATTAGGGTTTGATAAATTTCATGAGGTTAAGGTTTTTTAAGAAACCCTGTTGGCCCTCGTTTTTTATCTCTTTTTGTTTATTAAATACACTTTATTTCCCATACTATCCATCTATACAAAATAATTTTCACCTTATTTTTACCAATAAATTCATATACAGGTATTTAAATTAAGTTTTTCAGTTCTTATAAGTTTTTATAAAAATTGAATTTTAAGTGCATTTTTGGACCGGATCAAAAAATCCCGTAATGGCCTCATGGTTTGCATATTTGCAGGAAACTTGGGCTCGAGATGGATATATTTCTAGAAATATTGGGAACTAAGATTAAATGTACACCTATTGGTTCAGTCAAATCGAGCTTTAATAGGCCCGGTCAGAGGCGGTCAAACAAGATATGTTTTTATGGAGGATCCCTAGGAACTAGGTCAAATTTCTTATTTTATGGGATTTTCCAGATTTTGATGGATCTGATGGATGAATTTGACCTGATTAGATAAGATAAGGATAACCATGGCTATAGGAGACATTTTAGATGAATTTTTTTCATATTTATCTATTTAAGCCTCATACTTTGAAGGCATTCATATGTAAAAATTGTATGACTTAACATTATTATTTCTGAGACTTTGGAGAGTTAATTGAAGACTGTTCTATTCCATTTGATACTGTTATATGCTGATTTCTTGACTAAATTTTTAATATCTGAAAGCACTTTCAGTGCACGAGGCAAGGGTGGAGGGCCCCCACACCGAGCTAAGTGCACTTTCTAGTTATTTGTAGTTGAAGTTTCTGAATTAGTTTGTTTTATGATTAACTTGTTGATTAGATTTATGATGATGTTTTATGAGTGCCGATAAATATAATCATCATTCTTATTCTGAATATTAAAGGGAAATCAAATGTTTAAGTTAAACATTATTTCTATCTAATTAAGATCTTAAGCTAGAATTCATCTTTTCATGATTTTTAATGCTTTTCTGAATTCCTTTTTTCTAACACTAGTATTATTGATGAATGAATCTGTGATGAAGGAAAACCAAGATCTCTTTAGTTAAGAGCCTCTTCCATTATTATTTCATGCATATTAATCTATTGCTCAATTAGTGGTTTTTGATTCCTAATTCAAGAAGTAATCTTGTGAGAGAAGGACAAACAAATCTCTTAAGTTAGGAGATTCTTCTACTACTAATTGCATACTTGAATTTAGAAATTATTTAGTTTAGATTTATATTTTTAATATGCTTTTCCTTAATTATTGATAAATAATCTTCTAAATTGATCATAGATGAAACCCATATACTTTGGGGATGCTTCTAAGTCCTACTAGCCCAGATTGATAATAAATACTTGTGTTTTTTTACCTGTTAAACAACCCACCATTTTGGCGTCGTTGCCGAGGAAGCATATTTCAAAACGGTCCATTAGGAAGATAAAAAGATAAAATATATATATAAAAACAATAAAAATAAATTTTTTCTTTTAAGTTATGTTTTCTTATGCCTATTGATAGAGATTAGAAGGGTAGATTTCTGAAACAAAACCCCCCAAAAGTTCATTCATCCACAAGACTAACAACACTAGTTTCTGGAAGACCTACTATAGAAGAGTTAGAGGAAAAATAGAGATCAACACAAAGATTAACTTTAGTTGAAACAAAAATATTGTTAGCCTTGGAGGTAAAAAGAAAACAATCACCTAAAGAACCTCCTTCCTTAGGGAAAAAAAAAGATACAAGAAAACCAGTTGTTGAACAACTAGAGCAACTTGTCCTTGAACAAATCAAAGTAGTGGAAGAAATACAAATTCAACCTCATATTGAATCAGTACATATCTTTGAACAAGAAATGGCTGAAGAAGGAGGAGGATCAAATAGGCTAAACATGACTCCTGAACAAAGGCTTGAATGTGAAAGACAACAAAGGGAATGGAGAAGAAAACGAGAGGAAGAAAGAAAAATTGAGGGAGAAATAAAGGTAGAGGAAGACAAAAGAGCAGAAGCACTTAGAAGGATAGAAGAAGAAGCAAGAAGAGAAAATCAAAATACAAGAACACAAGAAAATGAGCAAGAAAATAACAGTGATCAGGAAACTAATTTTGGCTTTCCAATATTAGATGCAAGAGAAATATTAGGAGAAGAAATAAAAATGAAAAAAATTCCACCTTTTGTATTGCCTAATTTCTATGGAATGTCAAAAGAAGATCCTGATGCATTCATGTTCGAGTTTGATATGTTGTGTAGAACTTATGGATATACGGATGACATAAACAAGCTTCGACTTTTTCCAGCTACTTTGAAAGCAACAACCTTGAAATGGTTTATGGGTTTAGGAGAACATACAATTTCTTCTTGGGATGAAATGAATAAAATTTTTCTTAAAAAGTATCAAATTTACTGTAGGCAGAGACTCAAAAGAAGACCTTTTTAGAATAACACAACAAGAAGACGAAAGTTTTGAAGAATATTTGGAAAGGTTTCCTTACAATTTACAGAAATCCAAACATCGTTCTCTAAGTCCCGACACCATCCATACAATCTTTCTTAAGGGTATCAGAGATGAATATTTAGACATCCTTTATGTGATGGGAAAAGGAGATATCTCCAATTTACCATTTGAATAAATTGCTGAACTTTTTCAGAAATACTCTAGGGAAAGAGCAAAGAGTGGAAAGAGAGATATTTCATCAAGTGCTTCCAAATCTACAGCAAGTGTAGTAACAAGAGCAGAGATAGGAAGTTTATTAGAAAATTTCAAAACATATCTCTTGAGAACTTTGGGAACACAAGTATATGTATTAAAAGCTAAGAAAAAGAAATAAGAACAAGATGAAATATTAGCAATCTTTTGTCCAAAGTGTAGGCAAAAAAATCCACTCAGGGAATGTCCTTTGCAAGGTATACAAGTGTGTGGACTTTGCACAAAAAATCACGAAACATAAAACTGTCCCAAATTGAAAGAGTTGAAAGTAGAAGAAGTGCAAGGAGTATATTCTCTCTACTATATGGCACCAAAGATACATTGGCAACCAAGGATGCCTCAACAGTTCCCTCAACAAAACCCCCTAGAATTTTCAATATCCTCAAAATTCATGGAATACACCAATGCCATGGCAGGCTTGGCCTCCACAACAATATAAAAATCAACCTGCACAAGGTTGGAGGGGATATGGTTATGGAAACCAATCACCTCAGCATATGTATTCTCAACAGTATCAATATCAACAACCACACCCTCCACAACCATTTCCTCAATACCAACAATTCCAGCAACATCAATCAATGCCATCTCCACCCCAAAATCAACCAATGTTAACTCAACCTCAAGAGGTTCAATTTCCTACTAACCAAAAACCACCCATACCAACACAATTTCCAGCTCAGCCAATAGCTAATCCAAGTAACAAGGTGGATAGACCAACATACCATGTGGAGGAAGCAACATATTATCCTACTTATTTTATCCTTCCCATACAAAATGTACACCTAAGGTCTACGAAGGTGTTACAGAAAGATTCTCCTCTGATAATTGAAGAACAAACTGAACAAGGAGAACAAAATCAAAAATCTCAACCAGAACAACAAATTTAGAAAGGTAAATCTATTATGACTCAGACTCCACCATATCCGGAGAGATTAATACAAGAGAAAATCCCAATATCTCTACCTGAATTTGATATTCTGGATGAATTGAAAAATACACATGGCAAAATTCCTTTGTTGCAGGAAATTAAAGATATTCTGATATATGAAAAAACAATAAAGGAATTATGCATTAAGAAATCCGGAAAAATAAAGAAAGATCCATCTACAATCCAGGTAATTGGAAGTTTAGCTAGTCTCATGTCTACAAACACAACCATTGAAAAATATGTTGATCCATGGATTCCTATGGTTACCATTTTGATTAACAAATTTTCAGTGCCAAATACTTTAATAGACTTGGGAGCAGCTATAAATTTTATGACTACAGAGACTATGAAACATTTGAATCTGAACAACATTAAACCTACTACTACATTCTTAGAACTTGCAGATAGATCTAAAGTTGTACCAGAAGATATATTGGAATATATCATTGTCTCACTAGATTCATGGGAGTATCCTGTAGACTTTTTGATTTTGCAGCCAAAAATAAATTTAGGAGGGCCTCCCTTAATTTTAAGCAAACCATGGTTAGTCACTGCAGTTACTTACATTGGATGCAGGTCAGGAAGTATGATTATTGCACATGGAGACGAAAGAAAACATGTTACATTATATCCTCCCGCTCAATCTCCTTCTTTATTATCATGACTTGATGGAGAGAAACAATAAGAGCTTCAATCTATTCTTAGTCTTAATCAAGTATATAATTTTAGAGAGGAGGAAGAAAATGAGGAATTATTAGATCCTTTCATCTCAGAACAAAATATTTCAGAGAAACTTAGAATAACTCAATATGAAGCTGCTAGTCACCTTTTAAATCAATGTTTTCAGGAAAACTGCACTATACAATCTTTGCAGAATACATTCAAAAGTATTTTTCCTATTAATACAATTACCAATTCAAATAGAAAAATCATTGAGATCAGTCCCAGGAGACATTTGAATATTGGTAATAACTTACAATCATCACGAGAGCAAGAGCTAAAAACACTGTTACAAAAACATGCAGGGGATTCATCCAAAAACATGTATCCATCACATTTACATTGATGATCAAATTAAACCTGTAAGGAAACCACAAAGAAGGATGAACCCTATGATGAAGGAAATAGTGAAAGAAGAATTATAGAAACTGTTACAAGTTGGATTTATCTATCCTATTTCAGATAGTCAATAGGTTTCACCCTTAGTTGTAGTACCTAATAAAAATGGGAAATGGAGAATTTGTGTAGATTACAGAGAACTCAATAAAGCTACATTAAAATATCATTTTCCTTTACCATTTATTGATGAAGTGTCAGATTCATTAGCTGGAAATAAACTCTTTTCAATTCTTGATGGATTTAGCAGGTACAGTCAGATAAAGATATCATTGGAAGACCAAGATAAGACAACATTCACATGTCCATGGGGAACATATGCAAACAATGATTACCCTTTGGTTTGTGTAATGCACCTGCTACTTTTCAAAGAGCAGTTCTTGCAATTTTTTTCTGATTTGATCCATGAGTATGTAGAAGTTTACATGGATGATTTCACTGTGTATGGCGAAACATTTGATGATTGTTTACAAAATCTCGAAAAAGTGTTGAAAATATGCATAGAGAAAAATCTATCACTCTGTTGGAAATATGATGAAATATGTTGTCCGTAACGGCAACCTACTTGATGAAGTTGTCCTTGATGGAAACCTATTTGAAGATTTGTATTTTTGATAGCAACTTATTTGTTAAAGATGTAAAAATGATGTTTCTACAGGTCAATTCAGATGTGACAGAGAAAGGAATTCCAGTAAGTGTCAGAGAAATGAAATAGGAAATATTTTTCAATGTATACACAGGTTTGATGAAGGCAACCCGTGTATGAAGGCAATGTATACGTTGCTTGGTATGCAGGCAACCCGCATATGAAGGAAATGTATATGCTCCTTGGTATACAGACAACCCGCGTATACATCCAGAATTAGTATATACGTAGTTTTTATGAAGAGAAGTTGCATATACACGCGGGTATGAAGAAGCCAAGTCATGTATACCTTTTGCGCTCTAAAATTATGATACCAAGGGCCATTACCATGGTATTATCTCATAGTATTGAGCAATGTATCGTCTATTTGATTTCGTCCAAGAATACCATCGACACTTGTGTGGTTTTAACTCATGGTATTGGTAAAGGCTAAATCTATATAAGGAGAAGAAGAACATAGTGCAATGTGTGCATGTGTAAGGTATGTCACTGAATACTTCTCTCTGAATTATATCTGCATGGGATGGACTCTATTTTATTGGTAGATTTGAATCTATGAAGCACCCTTGGATACTATGATGGATTAGGCACAAGTTTGTTGAAATGAAGTGAGGAAATCTGGGTAAGTTCTATAGATCTAAAACATTCTGCAAAATTAATATTTATAGATCTATACACTATTTTGTCTCGATAAAAGCGTGTATATATGCAGCTTTGTCTCTGAAAAAGCGCATATGGAAGTCAGGGTTTTTTGAAGCTTATTGTAGAGGTTATCTATTTTTTATTGATGTATTTCTATTGTCTGTCAATGAATTCTTCATGTAGATCTGGGTTGCTTGAATGCTGTATATGTTGCTAAGTTGAATATGTACAAATATGATCAATGAGTGAGTAAATATGTTTAATGATGCCTGACTGATTAAGGGTTCTGCAATACTGAAAAGATATCTGACTGAAAGCCTCATATTTGGTCCTGAGACTGACCATATTCTGGAAGATCAGTGTTGTGGTTGATTTGGTGCATGGATGTACAAAATCACACCAATTTAAAGGGTGTGGTTCGGCCCTTTAAACTCTAGGTAATAGGAAGAAAGTGGTGGAGTTCAAAAGCATACAATCTAGAGGAAAATTCATGCAAATGTATACTCAAATTAAACTAAAACTAAAACACAAATATACATAAGCTATTGAAGAGAGTCAAACAATAATAGTGCAAATAGTGGCTCTAGGCCCCTTCTTATTAAACGTTTGATACGAAGAATAAATTTTACCTGCTTGCCAAAGGGCCCCTAGACAATGGTTCTAGGTCCCGATGCAAGGATGTTGTTTTCCAAGCTCACCTTGGTGCAAGCTCCCTCTCTCTGTGCTGTGATGGACTAAGATTTTTGGATGGCCAACAATCAAGTCCCCTCTATCTCTAGCTCCGAGTCACACACTGCCAGTATTGCTTGGGAAATTTTGGCCAACATAACAATGTGATCACCCATTATTCATCTCATGGTGGCTTTATATAGGGGATTTCAAATCCTCCTTCCCTCCCTTGGTACATGGTGGATGGTGACCCAAGGGAGAGGTATGATTCCACTTGTACACTAGTGGTTGTACTTAGGCAGCTTCTTGTAAGGAGTAACTTGTCCTTTGCTTTGTGTGGTCCCGGAAAGCGACATTTTTCCACTTTCAGGAATGCGCGCTTATCGGGAAAAAATACGCGAACAAGGCGCTCTTCTCGAAGGATAATGCGCGCAATCAGCATTTAAGACTAGTTCAAATTTGATTTTCTCAAAACCTTAGAGATTTTGAATACTTTCTTGATTCCATAATGTATTCCTGCCCTGTAAATCCTTTGGCTTGACATTAATTAATGTCATATTCTGTTGTATTGATTGCATCCTCTTCGGATGTGGGGTTTTGTTGTGCCACATCCTTTGAAATCTCCATCGTCAGAGTTTTCAAGAATAAATCTAAGATGACCTAATCGTCGAGTTTAGCTTTACATAAACTACGACACTGCCCCCATTCATGAAGATGGTCTGAGATATGGACGACAGGGGTTTGTCTAAAACAAGTCAATAATTCCACTCCCGAATCATGGTGAATGGGTAACTGAAAATATGTGAGGAACGTGGTATCAAGGGCACTAAAAGTTCCATGTGAAGGAGGAGGTTGCTCCACATACCACTTCATGGCTACTCTTGTAAGAGTGCATTGAAATAGCCTCAATCGAATATTAGTGACGTTGATGATACTGTTCGATGAGCACCACAGGTGAAAGGTCATTACATGATTACCTGGGTCTTCCTCTTGCTTGCCTTTGAATTTTGGTATATCCGAAGGGAGCTTCGTGGGCATGGGAGGCCATGAAGGATCATGTGAAATGGGGTCATTTGTTAGCTTGGTTAAATCGGGTAGATTCAACGAAGCTAAGAAAGGTGACTGGGAGGTTGACGCCATTGCAATATGTGAAGACACAAAGTTCTGGTTAGAACGAGGGTTATTTTGTGACGTACCCTGTTGCGTATTCAGCTGGCTTCCCAAATGGGACGCACTCCTTTACCCCATAGGGGTTGAGGGGGGAGTGGTGTGTGGTCACTGGTGTGGTGTTGGGAGACCGACTAGGATTCCCAACTATGCCTACTCCCATGAAGGATGAACCAATGATGGTGGCAGTGTCCCGTCTTTGACGCCTAAATGGAAAAAGACCTGGAACCCCTCCCAGTAATGGGGGGAGGTCCAAAAGACACCTAGATAGACGAGGTTCCATTGGGACCATTCGGGTGTCAACCAGGTTAGGTTTTGGAAAACTTTGAGAGGATAGAGTCTAGGATCAAAGAAAAATTATGGCCACACACATTAAAAAAAGCGAAAATAAAATAAATTTTCCCTTTAAATTAATATATGTGACCAATCAAGAAAAAAAGTGGTTTTTGTTTGTTTGTGTATGATACTCAAAATCCTAAAAGACCTATTGCATCCTCACACACTCAAAAGTAACTAGGCCTTGAGAATATTTCTTGTGAGTGCTGGCACAATGTCCCGTAAGAGCTGGCGACGCCCCCAATTAGCCAAAGAGAATCCACCAAGGTAAGGGTAGAGGCTCTGGCACTTGCCTGCACTGTCACCTATAGGGTAAAGGATGCCCTAGTTTTTGGCCACTAAGAACCACCGTCTCACATGAGTGTTCGAGTCTTGGGCTTCTTGGTAGTCAGCTAACGATACCAAGTATCAACCAGGTCAGGTAGCCCCAACTGATACCACACGCACTATGCCTAAGCCTAACCCCCTCTGAAACAAGTCTCTACCGCACTTGGGTTTTCTTTGTCGTGGGCTGATAGGTGGATTTGAAGCTCCCTAAATACACAACTTATATGTTTCAATATGAAGTATGATCAAGGCAGCTTATTGGATGCCTACCCCCTTGATCCTAACTTAAACTATAAATTCTTTTGTGGCCCCTGTGGGGAGAATTTAGTGAGTTTGGTTAAGTTAGTTTTAGGTGTCTTTCTTTTCTTAGTGGGTGAGTGTGTGTGAGCATAAGGTGAACAAGCACATAGTTTGAACGTGTGGATATCGGTGATCCTTTACAAAAAACCCCTATTTAAACTATGTTATATTAATCCTGGCTCAAATGGAAAACATGTGCAGATAATGGGCCGCTTTCAAATTTTCCTAGTTAATCTATGTGACTAACTATAGGGAGATGGTGAATTGTGAATATGGAGCATTCATATGCTTACCTAGGATCACCGTAGGGTGCAAAGGTAGAAGAGATTACTTGCTTTTTTATCAACAACTCGATCCTAGTCCCTCATTTCCTAGTGCAAAAATTGAACTAAACAAAACAATTTCTACACTAAAAAAAATAAAACTAGCTATGCATACGTGGCCTTGGGCCACTTACTTAGACTAGTTATCTAGGTGTGAATACCAAAATTTTCTAAACATAAATTTTTTGGAACACAAGTTAATTTTCCCCTTACTTAAACTATGTGAAGATTTTTGCAAAAACCAACTTGAAGCAAAACTGACTCTAAGCCTACAGAAAGCAACGAAAAGTGAGTTCTAACAAGCTGTGGGGTATCACAGCAAGTGTTGGCAGATACCTTAGGGGCTGCCAAACACCTTACAAGCAAAAAAAGACAAAATATTGGGAGAAATTTCTCATTCTGTGAATTGTGCATAAAAGGCCGTGACAGGTGCGCTTTCCTGTGCACAGGTCAGCACTGAACGTGCGCCCTGCACGTCTGTGAGGAAAAAATGGGTGAAAATTCCTACAAGTAAAAAATATTAGGAGCTGCTCTTCTTCAGTTTGTAACTCAAAGTGAATCTAGGGACTGTAAGATAGATCAAAGGACTATTAGCTCCACTCTCCAGCATAGACAAAGGTCTCTTGCAAAAGAAGGCACAACCACATAAACTTGTAAAATGTTAGTGGAGTCGCCAATCCTATTGTGGTTGATTTGGTGCACAGATGTACAAAATAACATCAGTTTAAAGGGTGTGGTTCGACCCTTTAAACTCTAGGCAACAGGCAGAAAGTGGTGGAGTTCAAAAGCATACAATCTAGAGGAAAAAGAATGCAAATGTATACTCAAATTAAACTAAAACTAAAACACAAATATACAGAATATATTGAGGACAGTCAAACGATAATAGTGAAAATAATGGCTCTAGGCCCCTTCTTATTAAACGTTTGTTACGAAAAAGAAATTTTACCCACTTGCAAAAGGGCCCCTAGACAATGCATTAGGGGAATTTTGAGGTCTAAAATGGGCCTCCTATGGAAATAATAAAATAGTAGCTAAACCAATAAAATAATATTTATGAATTTGCAATTCACTTTTTGCACCAAAATTCATGTAACCATAGTTAAATTCAATTCAAAATTTGTACCAAAATAAAATTAATAAAAAAATTGTATTGATGTGACTATAAAGAAAAATGAGATTGTCAAGAAAAAGTCATCATCATTGAACAACTAATGCATTTGTCCTTTGTACTTAAATAAATTAAAATAAAATATAAATATAAATTTATAAATTCTTAATTATATTATATGCTATTAATTAAAATTTATATTATTTAAATTGTATAATAACATGTAATTAATATACTATATAAAAATAATATAATATAATATAATATAATATAAGAAATGTATAGGGATATGCATTGTTTATTTCAAGAAATATGAAATGACAATAATATATTTTTATTCAAAAAGTGTGAAATGACATTTATTATGAGTACTTTACTTTGAATTTAAAAGTACTTAGAGCACTACCATGGTTAACCATGAGTTTTCATCCACCATTGAGAATGTGACAAGTAAGTAACTTTAACTCAAGCAATGCCACCTCAACCATTAGGAATGATACCATCCCCTAAAATGTGTTTGGTTCTCATAAAGTAAATTTTGATTGTACATTTTCCTTAGGAGGCCCATTTTAGACCTCAAAATTCCCCTAATGGGTTCTAGGTCCCGATGCAACGATGTTGTTTTCCAAGCTCGCATTGGTGCAATCTCCCTCTCTCTCTGCTGTGATGGACTAAGATTGTTGGATGGCCAACAATCGAGTCCCCTCTATCTCCAGCTCCGGGTCACACACTGTTGGTATTGCTTGGGAAATTCTAGCCAGCATAACAATATGATCACCCATTCTTCATCTCATGGTGGCTTTATATAGGGGATTTCAAATCCTCCTTCCCTCCCTTGGTACATGGTGGATGGTGACCCAAGGGATAGGTATGATTTCATTGTGTGCTCCAAATATTCCTTTATGTGCTCACATAGTGTCTAAGGAGGCGTTGGTTGTTGTCCTTAGGCGGCTTCATGTAAGGAGTAACTTGTCCTTTGCTTTGTGTGGTCCTGGAAAGCGACATTTTACCACTTTTAGGAATGCGCGCTTATCAGGTAAAAAGGTGCGCAGAAGGCACCCTTCTCAAAGGATAATGTGCACAATCAGCATTTAAGACTAGTTCAAATTCGATTTTCTCAAAACCTTAGAGATTTTAAATACTTTCTTGATTCCATAATGTCTTCCCGCCTTGTAAATCATTTGGCTTGACATTAATTAATGTCATCTTCTGATGTACGATTTTCCAGTGTTAACAATCAGTATTCACAGATCCATACATAGGTTGGTGTGAAGGAAAGTGCGTATACACGCGAGTTCAGTAAAGAAAAGTAGCGTATGAATGTTAAGATAGTGAATGTTCAGGGTTAATTTTGATTTTACATAATGATTCTGAAATCTGGGTTATTACTATGTTCTGGTTACAGTGATCTTACTGTTTTGATTGAAATTTGGGTTAATTTTATTGGTGTTGATATTTATGAAGTGTTGTGGTGAATCTATGGGATCCAGTGTGAAAATTGATGAAACGTGGTCCGCGGTGGTGCTGAGGGTTTAAGCCTTCAGTGAGGGGGGTCGTAGCTCCCTTCAAGTAGTTGTTGGTAAACGACATTAGAAGGTAGTAGCTCCCTTCCAGGAGTGGCTGGTAAACGTGAAGTAGGGGGTTGTAGCTCCCTTCTAGTGGTGGCTGGTAAACCAGATCAGGGGGTTGGAGATCCCTTCCAGTAGTAGTTGGAGAACGAGAGAAGGTTGCAGCCTTCTGCAGGTGGGTGCCTGCGTGCTGGTATGAGTCTGCACCAGTACAATATTGTAAGTAATTTTCTTTATAATAAATATTGAAGAAATAAATGACAACAACGGTGGTTTTCTCCCAACTTTGGTTTCCACCTTAAATCATGATGTTCATGTGTGTTTCTTATGTGTGATGATTTATTATGTTCTTACTGCACATACTTATTGCTTACTAAACATTTGATGAATGAATGATGCACTAATATAAGTTAAGATTTGTCTGTATAATAAGATCTCTGGATAAACAAAAGTTTCATTAAAGATAGTCGTGTGTATATGCGAGTTGGGTTCATTAAAGTCACGTATAGAAATTAGTAAAGAAAAATTAAAAGTTTACAGTAAGTTATAATACTGATTCACCCCCCCCCACCCCATCTCAGTATTTTTCCCAACAATTGGATTCAGAGCAGGTCCTTCTATAGAAGCTTGATCGCTTGAAGGAGATCTGTCTCAATGGAAAGGAAGCAAAAGAAGAAGGCTACTCAAAGGAAGAATATATCTCAGAAAATGAAGAAGATGAAACATGTATTGATTGTTGTTCTTGTGATTCACTTCCTTGTGCATGCAATGTTGAAGACTGTGAATACAAAAGTAAAAGTAATGTTATGGATCTAGAAGCAGAAATTGATAATCTCAATAATGAATTTGAAGATCAACATATTCTATTTAATGAAAGGGAATGTATTTTCAAAGATATGATTTCTATATTGAATGATCAGTTACAAGAAATAAAGGAAATTGAGCAACTAAACAAAGAACAAATAGATCAGTGTCAAAAGATGCAGAATGAAGTAACCAATCACAATGAAGGACTTGAAGCAGAAACCATCTCTCTCAAAGCAGATCTGGAAAAACCAAATAAGAAGAATGAAGAACTTCTACAAAAATTTGAAGAACAAGAAAATGGGTTGAAAGAAGAGATTCTAAAATTGAATGAGCAAGTAGAATAAGGATGAAGGGTCGAAGTAAGTATGAAAAAGAAGTGCCAAAGATTGGAAGTTGAGGTAAACATTCTAAAAGGTAAATTAGAAGAAAACGAAAAAACAATTGAGGTTTCAAGATAGTACTAAGATTTTGGATAATATTATTAGTATCCAAAGGTCTCCTTCTATTAAATTTGGTCTGTGTTTTCATGAAACTATTAAAGGAGAATCTAGTTCACAAGAAAGTGCTAAAGATTCAAAGGATATCAATGCAAAACCTGAAGTGTTTAAAGAGACAAAAGGTCAACCGACAATCATGAATTCTCAAAGGAAATCTTTCGCTCCTAACTATAGAAGTAACAATCGATTTTATCCTTTTATCAATAATGTTGAATGCTTTGTATGTCATAATTATGGGCATGTTGTAGAAATTTGAAACATCAGATTTTTTCAGTCGCAGACAAATAGACTCTACACAGAAAGGTCGGAAACTCCCAGGTACTCAGGTTTCTTTAAGGGTTATTGTTTTTCATGCAACCAATTTGAACATAAAGCTATCGATTGCAATAGAAGGAACATGAGGAAAAGTTATTATGATACCTTTGCTCCCTTTTCTGGTCACATAAGATGTTTTTCTTGTAACAAGTTTGGGCATGTAGAAAAGGAATGCAGGAACATATCAATGAATCATCAAAGACAACATGAAAGTCGAACAAAAGATATCGTAAGACCAAAGAAAGTTGGATTCACCAACTTTAATGTTGACAAGCATAAAGAAGAAAAGATAAGATGTGGTCTTTCTCTATGTGAAATTAAAGACAAGGATGAATGGTACATCGATAATGGATGTTCTCATCACATGACTGGTGATAAGAGTAAGATGGAGTCTCTCAAGAAAAATCATGATGGTAAGGTTATTATTTCAAATGATGCTCCAAAAAATATTTTGGGAAAAGGTAGAGTCATAATTAACAAAAATAGAAGGGCAGTTGATGCCTTATTAGTTCAAGGCCTAAAACAAAACTTATTAAGTGTAGGTCAAATGGCAGAAAAAGGAAATATAATTGTGTTCACTTCAACCGAATGCAAGGTTATGGACGAAGAAATTGGAGAAGTCATAGCAAGGGGATACAGAAACACTGACCTCTTGCAGATGTGAGAAGGATCCAGACTTAGACTGAAATAAGTCAATGCCCATTCCAATCCATAATTCTTGAAAGAATAATGTTATCTTCAACTGCAATGTGTAAAGGATGGTTTGGTAATTCTGGTTATTTATATTTCTGACAGTGCATCTGATGTGACAACAAAAGAAAGGTATATAATGTATAAGTCCAAGGGGAGATGGAGTTGAAATTTTCTGTATTTCACTTCCTATACACAGGTTTCATAAACTAAAGCCGCGTATACATGCGAGTTCCATTGGAGTCTGTTGCGTATGTTTTTCTCTGATAAGAAAAACAGTGAGTCATACTCAAGATCAGTTTCTGATAGGCTGCTGATAGTTATAATTTTCTTTATCTGATGTTGATGGTTACAGTCTGCTGATAAGATATGTTTAGTCTTGACTATGATTAGGCAACATAGGTTCAGGGGGAGCATTATCCTAACTACTAACGTTGCATTATTGGAATTGTGTTTGCTTATTCCTTAATTCTTGTGATCCTCATGTTAGAATGATGTTGTCATGATACATGGATTTATTATGATGAGATTATGGATGAGCCCTGATCAATTTTTGCAGAAGAGTATCTTTATTTTAACAGGTGGATTTGATGCAAGTCTAATGATTCAGATATAAGGACAGAACATAAATATTTTTTTGCCGATGACTTTTGTCATGAATGAGGCCTATTGTACTTGATTCCTACACATGTTACATCGTGATTATGAAATAAGTATAAATCATGAAGACCTTGGTGATAACAGATCACATGGATGATTTCTTGATACATAATGACTATTGATGAAGTTATTCTGGTATGATAATTCTTCTTGGCAAGAATATGATGTTGCTGCAAATTTCTCGAAGGCTTGGTTACTGATGTGCTTATGCTACAACTGTTGGAAGACACTTGAAGACACGGCTACATTATCTTATCTTTATTCTCTGATATATTGTTGATACAATTCTATGGTGTTTTCTCATGCTATATGATACCTATCTATGCTATCCTATTTTATGATGATTCCCACATATGTTTCTACAAAGGGGAAATGGAAAGTTCACCTTGATGAAGACAAGAGATTGAGTTGATATCTTATTTCTATAGAAAGATAATATGATGTTGAAATCATAGACCCGATCACAGGTTGATGCTATTGAACTTTACACATGTTTTTGATTGACAGACTTGGTTTGGTGCTAATGGGCAGAACTGCGGTAATGGTTTTCAAGCTACATTTTCTTATTTTATTATCTACTTGATGAAGATGCTTTGATGAATTGGTTAAGGTGTTCAGGATGCGCAAGTTTAGGGGGAGCACTTGCCTTGTTGAAAAGGATGCATTGTTGGCATTCTGATTGGTTGTTGTGTTATGATCTCCTATTTGAGATTTTTGGTCTTGGTTATACAAATTCATATCTGTTATTTGATGAAAAGTTCATGTTGAGACCTATGATGTAAATTTTTTATATTCAATCATGTAAGGATTTGTTCAAATTTGTAAACCCACTTGGTTGGGTAGTTGAGTCAAATATGTAATTCCACTTGTTTGGATCATTGATGTACGTATAAGTCATTGGTGATAGGAATGGTCATACTTGGTTGAGTTATAGAGTCATGTACGTCATTGAAAAATATGTCTGAAGATTTATCATGAACTCAGGGGGAGCATGGTAAATACAATGCACATCAGTTCTGCAAATCTCTTTTTTCTACAAGGAAAGAGAAACCTTGTTTCAGTCTTGATCCGCCCTTTTCCCTTGATGTCAAAGGGGGAGAGTATCTTGGTGTTTGAATAAAGTTGTATCTATTTGTTGTGGTGATCAAACACCATCATGGTTACCATGAAGTCCAAAGGGGGATATTTTTGGCAATATGATGAAATATGTTGTCTTTGATGGCAACCTACTCTATGAAGTTGTCCTTGATGGAAACCTATTTTATGATTTGTCTTTTTGATAGCAACCTATTTGTTAAGGATGTAAAAATGATGTTTCTACTGGTCAGTTCAGATGTGACAGAGAAAGGAATTCTAGTAAGTGCCAGAGAAATGAAATAGGAAATATTTCTCAATGTATACGCAGGTTTGATGAAGGCAACCTGCGTATGAAGGCAATGTATACGCTAATTGGTATACAGACAACCCACGTATACATCCAGAATTAGTATATATGTATTTTTTATGAAGAGAAGTCACGTATACACGTGGGTATGAAGAAGCCAAGTCGCATATACCTTTTGCGCTCTAAAATTATGATACCAAGGGGCATTACCATGGTATTAGCCCAAAGTATTTAGCGATGTATCGTCTATTTGATTTCGTCCAAGAATACCATCAACACTTGTGTGGTTTTGACTCATGGTATTGGTAATGGTTAAATATATATAAGGAGAATAAGAACATAGTGCAATGTGTGCATGTGTAAGGGTTGTCACTGAATACTTCTCTCTAAATTATTTCTGCATGGGATGAAATCTTTTTTATTGGTAGATCTGAATCTATGAAGCACCTTTGGATACAATGATGGATCAAGATCTCTAGACTATGTTCTTGCATGATGTATTGAAGAGATGATTAGATCTATGACCTGGCGCAAGTTTGTTGAAATGAAGTGAAGAAATCTGGGTAAGTTCTATGTATCTGAAACATTCTGAAAAATTAATATTTACAAATCTATACGCTAGTTATTCTCGATAAAATCGTGTATATATGCAACTTTGTCTCTGAAAAAGCGCGTATGGAAGTCAGGGTTTTCTGAAGCTTATTTTAGAGGTTATCTTTTTATTACTAATGTATTTTTGTTGTCTGTCAATGAAGTCTTCATGTAGATCTAGGTTGCTTGAATTTTGTATATGCTGCTAATTTGAATATGTACAAATCTAATCAATGAGTGAGTAAATATGTTTAATGATGTATGACTGATTAAGGGTTCTGAAATACTGAAAAGATATTTGACTGAAAGCCTCAGATCTGGTTCTGAGACTGACCATATTCTGGAAGATCAGTATTCACAGATCCATACGGAGGTTGGTGTGAAGGAAAGCGTGTATACATGCGGGTTCAATAAAGAAAAGTAGCGTGTGCATGTTAAGATAATGAATGTTCAAGGTTGAGTTTGATTCTGCATACTGATTATGAAATCTGGGTTATCATTGTGTTCTAGTTACAATTATCTTACTGTTCTGATTGAAATTTGGGTTAAGTTTATTGGTGTTGATCTTTATGAAGTGTTGTGGTGAAGCTGTGGGATCCATTGTGAAAAATGATGAAACGTGGTCCGCAGTGGTGTTGAGGGTTTGAGCCTTCAGTGAGGGGGTTCGTAGCTCCCTTCCAATAGTTGCTAGTAAACGAGATCAGGGGGTAGCAGCTCCCTTCCAGGAGTGGCTGGTAAATGAGAAGTAGGGGGTTGTAGCTCCCTTCCAGTGGTGGCTGGTAAAAACGATTAGGGGGTTGGAGCTCCCTTCCAGTAGTAGCTAGAGAACGAGAGAAGGTTGCAGCCTTCTGCAGGTGGGTGCCTACGTGCTGGTATGAGTCTGCGCCAGTACAAGATTGTAAGAAGTTTTCTTTATAATAAATATTAAAGACAGAAACGATAGTAGCGGTGGTTTTCTCCTGACTTGGGTTTCCACCTTAAATCATGATGTTCATGTGTGTTTCTTATGTGTGATGATTTATTTTGTTCTTACTACACATGCTTACTACTTACTAAACATCTGATGAATGTATGATGCACTAATCTAAGTTAATATTTATCTCCATAATAAGATCTCTATACATATGCAAGTTTCATTAAAGATAGTCATGTGTATACGCGAGTTGGGTTCATTAAGTCACGTATAGAAATCAGTAAAGAAAAAAGTAAAAGTTTACAGTGAGTTATAAATATTGATTCCCCCCCCCCCCTCTTAGTATTTTTCCCAACACACTCAGTAATGAAAAATGTTTTATGATGTTAATTGAGGGAATAGTGTTGGGACACCATATTTCTTCTTCAGGAATCAAGGTGGACCCAGCAAAAATTCAAGTCATTGTGAATTTAATACCACCCACAACACAAAAAGAAGTTAGAAGTTTTTTGGGTTATGCAGGCTACTATAGAAGATTTATTGAAAATTTCAGTAAAATAGCTTTGCCATTATTCAAGTTACTTGCGAAAGATGTGGAATTCCAGTGGACAAATAATTGTCAAAATGCATTTGAAAAATTAAAAGAAAAATTGTCAATTACACCCATTCTTCAGGGACCTAATTGATCTTTTCCATTTCATATTTCAACTGATGCATCTGACACTACTATCGGAGCATCACTTGGACAAAAAGAGAATCAGTTTAATTATGCCATATATTTCATAAGAAAAAACTTAACACCAACAAAATTGAACTACACTGTTACAAAAAAAGAAATGTTAGCGGTAGTACATGCAATTAATAAATTTAGACATTGCATAACAGGTTATCAATTTTTCATTCATACAGATCATTCAGTCATAAAATATTTAATGAACAAATAAATCACAAATGGCAGAATAACTAGATGGCTATTATTAATACAATAATTTAACATTACTGTGAAAGATCGACTAGGTAAGGATAATCAAGTTGCAAACTTTCTATCAAGGCTTCATTCACCTGGTGATCCAAATCCAGTATCAGATAATTTTCCAGATGAACATATATTTTCTATAAATGTCAAAACTATATGGTTTGCAGATATAGCCAACTATTTATCATTTGGAATTTTACCGTCTCATTACACAAATAAACAGAAAAGAAGAATAATTAGAGAAAGTGCTAGATATAGTTGGGTCAATGGAGATCTCTTTTATAATGGTGCTGATTTAATGATTAGAAAATGTGATAAAGAAGATAATATTATTGATATTTTGAAAGAATTTCATGACGAGCCATGTGGTGGTCATTTTGCAGACAAGCGGACATCATATAGAGTGATGAAACTTGGCTACTACTGGCTGGCCATCTTCAAAGGCTCCAAGGCTTATGTGAAGATATGTGACATCTGCCAAAGAATTGGCAGACTAGTGGCATCAGATGAAATTCCATTAAAACAACAAGTACTGATTGAACCATTTTAGCAGTGCCCTCTTGATTTTGTGGGACCAATCAACCCTCCATCAAACGGAAAGAAGTACATCCTGGTATGTATAGATTATATAACTAAGTGGGTGGAGGCAAAGGCAGTAGCACGGGAAACATAAGATATTGTTGTGTTTTTTCTGTTTGAAGAGATATTTGTAAGGTATGGAGTTCTGAGACAAATAGTAACTGACCAAGGCACACAGTTTACATCAAAGCTTGTTTGAGATTTTACGGAGAAATACAAGATCAAACACATAAAATAAACTCTGTATCATCCTCAAGCAAACAGACAAGTGGAATCAACAAACAAAGTCCTAGAGAACATCATGAAAAATACTGTACAAATGAACAAAAAGGACTGGTCCGAGAAATTGAGAGATGCACCATGGGAATATAGGATAGCATGCAAAAGCACAACTGGGTTCAGTCCATATCAGTTGGTGTATGGAAAAGAAGTCCTATTACCCATAGAATTTTAAATACATACATTGAAGCTAGCAATAGAATTGGGGATGGAATTATCTGAGGCACAACAACAAAGAATTGTGGAATTAAATCAAATGGATGAGATACAACAACAAGCAATAGAGCACACATCTCTTGTGCAAGAACAAATAATTAAATGGCATGATCGACTCATAAAGAATAAAGTGTTTCAAAAGGGATATTGGGCACTATTATTCGACTCCAAGTTTAAATATTTCAAAGCAAAGTTTACGACTCATTGGCTTGGGCCATATGAGATTGAAGAAATCTTTGACAAAAGATTTGTAAAGATAAAAACAATTGACGAAGCATCTATTTAAATTTTCGTTAATGGAGATAGGCTTAAAGTTTACAATAAGGCTATAAATAAAGAGGATTTTATGAGAAAAATTTCGACAGATACTGATCTAGAACTAATGGGGCAGCATAGAAATATGCCTCCCATAATTCAAGAAAAAGAAGAAGAAGAAGAAGAAATAATAAAAGAGTTTGGTTGTGAAAATCCAGGAAACTGGCACAATACAAACTCAAATTCATATCAGAAAACCAATTTGTTTGGCCAATATGAATTCTCTTTTTGTTTTGATTTTATTTCAGTATGATTTTTTCAGATTTACCCTCCGACACATGTTAGACTTGAGGACAAGTCTTAACATCAGCTTGGGGGAAGGCATGTAATAAAAATATGTAAATAGTTTGAGCAGCTGAATTGAAGAAGGAATATGAATTACAAGTACAAAGGGACCTGATACATCATTCAACATATATAGAAGGGACCTGATTTATTATTGAGAAAATTATCTAGAAGGGACCTGTATCATTACGACAGAAGAAATTTTCAAAAATTATTGCAAATTACGCCAGAAGGGACCTAAAAAATAAAATGTAAGAAGGGACCTGAGCTACATAAATTTTGAAGATCGTGACAGAAGGGACCTGGAATGTCAAAATTCAACTTGGAGAAGGGACCTGAACAACATCATTTAGAATCAACAATCAGATTCAAAGAAGAAATTAGTCTCTACATAAGTCTGGAAGAGCCATCATTATAAAAAAACACAATGTCGATCATCGTGAACATCTAATAGTTTGAGGGAATACGAGTGTAGTAAGTAAAAAAAAAAATTCTTAAAATTTCAATTTTTTTTTTTAAATATTATAGAATTGTTAAAGCTAATTTAGTATTGGTTATGCATTTTTATTACCTACATTTTCATCACCTACATTTTCATTACCCACATTCTCATCACCTACATTCTTATCCCTATTTTTATCCATATCGACACTACTATCCTAATCATTCAATAAACATTCCATAATATATTACATATTTCCTATCCATACCATACCATGCCATAGTAATCCTACTTTTCCTAAAAAAAGATCATAAAAAAAAGGCTTAACATTGAACTTTTGTTAGACCTACAATAAACAAACAAAAGATTAGTTTGTAAATATTTGATTTTAAAATATGACCATTCCATTATTCATTTTTAAGAATTAAATAAAAGACAAAACCTAAAGTTTAAATCATATGATAGTGCACTATTCGAAAACAAAAACGAAGAAGAAACTATAGTGTTGAAAGTGCAATCATAAATATGATTACAAACTAAGGTAATGGAGCGGAAATGTAATAATAATGCAAACAAGGAAATGCATATGAAACAAACTGACCTAAGTATTAGAATGATGTTATGAAAAAACAATGTGTGGCAACGATGCATACATGGGATGGACGGGAATACGATGAGGTAGTGATGCATATACAGTGGTGGAACGGAAATATGATGGCACATATTTGATGAGGCATGATGCGAAGAATGCGGACATAGTGATCAACACAAGCCATGAGAACGAAACATGAAAAAGGACCATGTAATAAGTGAAGTTGAGGACGATATTTACACTGTAGAGTCAGCATACCAAATAAATCAGGAAAGTTAAGCCGCAGAGGCACCAGTCAAGCAGTCGATGAATGGTCAAACAAAATCCAAATGAAATATTACAAACGTTGTGTAAACTGTTGAGAGAAGAACCTCCGCAATTATAAGATCTCAAGCTACTGAACCACTGTGTGTTTTTCACCATCATTGCCTTTCGCAGGCTCGGTGAGAGAAGGAACACTGTGTAATCAAAAAACGCATCCAAGAAACTCTATGAGAAACAAATTAACAAGAGAATACAAGGGAGAGCTGTGAGAAAAACAGCGGAAATTTAACGCAGCAAAGAGAGCAAGAGATATAGCAATGAGAAGGACGGAGGGATAAGGAGAGTTGACTGAGATTTCGAGCCAACATATCCGGCAGATGTGTCAAGTAAGCAAGCTGTTAAGAGGAAAAAATCCTGTGAAGAACGAGGTAAGAAGAAAACTCATATTTTCTTGTTTAAAATAATGATTATTTGTATGTGAAATCCCAGGATTATTGAGTAAACTATGAGTAATAAAGGGAGTCCTTCCACCATAGTTTTTAAAACTTGTAATTGCCTTACGTTATGACACTGCCACCACTCACCTACGCTCTGCCACCAGTCAACACGAAATCCTTTGTTGATTGAATGAGTAAATGATTAAGATATTGAGTGAGATTTTGATAAGTTGGCGCTGCTTGAAACACAGGAACTCCAATCAAACTAAAAGAAAAATCACGAAGATCATTGCAGAACAGGTAAACTTGGAAAATGTCTTCATGTACAGTCTTCAATTTCAATTTGAATGCAAACAGAGACTGGAGTTTTTGATTTGAAATGCACAGTGGATTCATTTTAAATGGGTTGTGTAGCAAATTCATTTCATTTGCATACTCAGTGAGAGAATTCGAACCAAGTCTTATGGTGAATTTTTGGTTTAAAATCATAGTCAACATGTTTTTGCATAACAAAGAGCAGAGGTTGGTGAATTTCAAAGATACAGTGAACTCATTTTATGAGATTTTTATGAAACAGTGAGCCATTTTTCCAAATTCTCTTGCATAATAGTGAGCTTAGATTCAAAATATAATGTGTTTCCTTAGAATAAGAAGGATTTTATATGAAATTGAAGGCACTGTTGTATAATTTTTTTTACACAGTCAAATAAAAGATGGAAAAATCTATAAATAGAGGCAGAGGATTTTTATTTTTGAAGGGACAGAGGATCAAATAAGGAGAGTAGATTAATAGAAACATGATTTTTTCAATGTTTTTATAAACTTCTCTACATCAAATCTTGTACCTGTAGAAGCAGTAAGCTCACTTCTTTCAAGAAATAGAGGATTGGTTTCACCTACTTGGAAAAGGCAGCAAACAAAGGTAAGACTCACTACTATGATGAGATCTTGTACATGAATTTTTGTTTTTCAAAAATGAAGTTGATGACAGTAGAGGGGTATATAAAATGGTTTTCAGAAAACATGACATCAAGAACAGTTCCTAAATACTTTCAGATTGAAAATTGGGGTAGAGACACAGTTGAAAAACTTTATCAATTAGGCTTGATAGGCTTCCTTCAGAAATTCAAAGGGAATAATGGAGATATTACAAGGGATTTTATAAACAACTGCAAACAAGATCAAACTATGGTGGGTAGTTTACTCATTCCTTTAACTCCAAAATCAATTTCTGAAGCCCTAGAGTTGCCATTATCAAGTGAAATTTATCACAAAGGATTGCATTTTAAGGACAAGGGTTGGATCTTCTTCCTGGATAAGAACAGAAAGGGATCCTTTGACAGGATAAAGGGGATTCCCAGATAGTAGTTCAATGAACCTTGGGCTGATTTAGTTCT
This sequence comes from Pinus albicaulis, assembly GCA_034641835.2. NCBI lineage: Eukaryota > Viridiplantae > Streptophyta > Pinopsida > Pinales > Pinaceae > Pinus > Pinus albicaulis. Next base: position 1,303,961,502 of record CM076580.1, read on the forward strand.
GATAATCCAAAAATTATTCACTTGTGATAGTAGACATAACATAGTACACCTATACCACATTAGGTTGCTACAGCATATCAAGGAAGACATAAGAATCAAATTTCCATACTTCTTTTATAGAAACTTAATGAGGATGATTGAAAGTGTGAAATCTGAAACCAAACCCAAGGAAGCCCAAATTCATCATCAGGGACTCATAAAAATCATTGTTGATTACCAGTTGAAAAATAAGGGTATAATTTGGAAATATTTCCTGATTCAAAATAAGTTTGTAGAGCAAACCATAGAAAAAAAAACTTAAACCAATGCAGGAAACAAGGAATATAGTGAATTCACCTCTCTATCCAAGAAAAAGATCAAAGAAACAACAGGAAACAGTTATGGTAGAGAGGGAAACATCATTCTTGACCATTTCTAAAAGACAAATAAAGAGGAATTCAGTAGACAGAAGCAGCAAAGAAAAAGAACCAGAAGTGAAAATCATTGAGACATCTCCTTTAACCAAACACGCCAATGATATTCTTGAACAAAAATGTCAAAACCTCAATCTACAAAGAAGAACATTGCAAAGGTATAGACTCTCTTCTACATATAACATAGCAGGAAGCTTCAGGGTGAGGAATAGGACCAACATCAGAACTCAGGAGGTCCAAAAGGAAAAAGCAAGCATGAGGACATGTTTGAACATCAGCTTGGGGGAGATGTTGGCCCTCGTTTTTTTATCTCTTTTTGTTTATGAAATACACTTTATTTGCCATAATATCCATCTATACCATCATATTCACCTTATTTTTACCAATAAATTCATATACATGTATTTAAATTAAGTTTTTCAATTCTTCGAAGTTTTTATAAAAATTGAATTTTAAGTGCATTTTTGGACCAGATCAGAAATTCCTGTAATGGCCTCATGGTTTGCATATTTTCAAGACACTTGGGATCGAGCTGGATATATTTCTAGAAATATTGGGAACTAATATTAAATGTACACATGTTGGTTCAGTCAAACCGAGCTTTAATAGGCCCGGTCAAAGGCGGTCAAATAAGACCTATTTTTATGGAGGATCCCTAGGAACTAGGTCAAATTTCTTATTTTTTGGGATTTTCCAGATTTTGATGGATATGATGGATGAATTTGAACTGATTGGATAAGATAAGGATATCCATGGATATAGGATACATTTTAGATGAATTTTTTTCATATTTTATCTATTCAAGCCTCAGACTTTGAAGACATTGATATGTAGAAATTGTATGACTTAACATTATTATTTCTGAGACTTTGGAGAGTTAACTGAAGATATGTTATATTCCATTTGCTGCTATTATATGCTGATTTCTTGACTGAATTTTTATCAGCTAAAATCACTTTCAGTGTGCGAGGCAAGGGTGGAGGGCCCCCACACCGAGTTAAGTGCACTTTCTAGTTATTTGTAGTTGCAGTTTTTGAATTAGTTTGTTTTATTCTTAACTTGTTGATTAGATTTATGCTGATGTTTTATGAGTGTCGATGAATATAATTATCATTCTTATTCTTAATATGAAATGGAAACCAAATGTTTAATTTAAACATTCTTTCTATCTGATTAATATCTTAAGCTAGAATTCATCTTTTCATGCTTTTTAATGCTTTTATGAATTCTTGTTTTCTAACAATAGTACTATTGATGAATGAATCTGTGATGATGGACAACCGGGATCTCTTTAGTTAAGAGCCTCTTCAATTATTGTTTCATGCATCTTAATATATTTCTCAATTAGTGGTTTTTGATTTCTAATTCATGAAGTAATCTTGTGAGAGAAGGACAAACAAATCTCTTAAGTTAGGAGATTCTTCTGCTACTGATTGCATACTTGAATTTAGAATTTATTTAGTTTAGATTTATATTTGTAATATGTATTTCTTCTAACTTGATCATATTTGAAACCCATATACTTTGGGGATGCTTCTAAGTCCTACTAGCCCGGATTGATAATAAATACTTGTGTTTATTTACCTGTTAAACAACCCAACAAACCCTAAGATAATATAAAGGCTTGAGTTTTGTGGTTTTCAAACCCTAACATGATAAATTAGAAGTTTTTCTAGCACTTATGGCATATTTAAGTGTAACCCTAGATGGGATATCCTCAATTAGGCCTTATTTCTGATCAAGTTAATGGAATCATTGAAGGAAACATTGTTATATGGATAATGGATAGTAATGAATCTTAAAGCTTAGTTCAAGAGGGAGTGACCATCTCTCATTAAAGATAAGTAACGTTTAGATTTATGTTAATTCCTTGTGATATGATTCTTGTTTAGATTCATTGTTTTGATTATCGCTTCCTGCATGAATATTTGAGTATGTGAATACTTCTAAGCTCCAGATTACATGTGATAAACATATAGTTTTGAGGATAATCTAAGGTATAGGAAAGGAAATATAGTGCAGGTAGAAAACAACTTGTGGTACCTAATGAAAAGGTTTCAAAGTAGCATCCGAAAATTATGATATGCAAGTAAGAGCTACAAATTGCACAAGTATATAAATACTTTGAGGTATGTATAGTGTATTGTTTCAGTGTATTGATTAAGCTGCTATGTTGAATGGATAGTTAATCCCTAAGGTATGGAAATAACATAACCTTCATAAATGACTCATGCATACATAGGAAAGTAAGTTTTATTTCTAACACATGTGATGTATTGGTGCATTCTATACATGATGAATTTCCTAGATGCATCGGTTTTGATATATTGTGACTTGATACTATTGTTAATTCTTGTGATAATCATGTTAACCTTGATAATAAAAATGTAAAAATAAGATTTATATTCAAGATATTCTTGCTAACCTTGGTTAGGTTTTGATAAGATGAGTAAATTTGACAGTATGACAAAATTGAATGCCCTGACTTGTTGATTGAATAATATGATAATGCATTGATGTAGTGATTATGATCCTTGAAGTATCAGTTGATAAACATATATAATTGATTTGATTTCACAACATTAATTTGTTTGAGGCTGAGCATATTGGTTTGGTCAGTATTATGATTTCATAAAACATTGTATGGTTTGAAACAAGCTTTCCAATCCAGACATGTTTGCATTGGCAATTACCTAGTGAAGCTTGGAAGATGTGCCTATTTGAACCTCTACTTAAAAAGTGGTCCAAGGTATGCCTTTGATTTTGGTTTATATGATGATGATCTATTCTTGAAATTTAATGAGCCTATGATGATCAAAGTAAGAGGGATTTGGCCTTTGAAGTTCAAGATAAAGAATCTTGGCATGATGAATTACTTTTTGAGATTAGAATTTTGGAAAAAAAAGTTGTCGTAAAGTTATTTGGCATGATGGAATGAAAATACTTGGAAACCCTAATGGAATTGAATTTCAAGAATTTATGTAGAGATATATCCGGGCTTGACTTGGAAACCAACAACTGATTGAAGCATTGATGTTCCTTGTAACACGCTAACGGAATTGAATTTCAAAATTTATGTAGAGATATAGTTGAACCTGACTTGGAAACCGACAATTGATTGAAGCATTGATGTTCCTTGTAACACCCATCTAGACATATGTTTTGTAGAGAACAACCTAAGTCAATTCATGATTAAGTCACTTTATACACATTCGGTTATTGACAAGCACATTTTGAAATTTTTGCATGGGACAATCAATCTTGATCTTAGATATGCTTCCAAAAATGTATGACTGCATAGATATTCTAATATTGTATGGGCTGGAAAAACATTGTTGACATAAAAAGCACATTTGGGTGTTGCTTTAGCTTGCGATCTACCATGACATTTTGATGAGCAGGAAATAGAAGTCTGTAACTTTAATCATGACTGATTTTGAGTAAATTTTTGCTAGCATGGCTAGATATGGAAAAGTTTGGTTAAAGAAGCTCTTTGGAGAGTTGTTTGAGCAAGATATGGATGCTACAGTGATACATTGTGAAAATAAAGAGTGGGATCCAGTTGGCAGAGAATCCAGTATATTGTTGGGACTGAGATATCTCCTTATGTTGAGGTAGTGTTGCTGTATGAGAGGGAGGATGAATAAAGTATCCTTTTGTAATGTGTATTTATTCTAATATAATATTTGATGTAACGTCCTGCATGAACAGGAAATCAAAATACTGCTGCTCTTGGTAATGTATGAGGAATTATGATTGAACTTTTTAGTGAATTGTTTGAGAAAGTATCAGATATGAGCACATTGATATGCTTTTTTTTTATCTATAGAGAGTAGGTCTAATTGAGGACATTGATCTAGATCTTCCTCCTTATCTGAGATCCTAGGGTGAGGAATTGATATGTAGGGCTTCTGGGGTTGAGGGATCTCTGGGAAATAGGGTATCACCCCTATCTGTCACCCATAGGGTGGAATATATTGCCCCTATATTTTTCTAGCAGAGTATACCCCATTTTGTAGCATACCCACAAGCTGAGATTGTTGGGATTATTGCTCCCCATCTGACCAATAGGTTGAGAGATATTGGGGGTGTGTGATCCTTACCTTTGGAAATTTGGGTATCTCACCCAAGCTGGATTATGATGTAAGTGTTCTACCACGTGAATCTTGAGGGTCATTTTTGGGAATATTAGGAAGAAATAAGATGGATGAGATATTATATCTCATATATTTCTCAACATAGGGTGGAAGGCGTATGCTCCCCTATGATATGACATGAGGTGAGAGTGTCCCATAGGACCTTCTTCATTGTCATTAGATTTCGGGTTGATATGTGCTCCCCGATGTGGTTCCAGGTTGAGTAGGGCTCCCTGATGATAAGCTCTCTGACGTTTCCTATGTGGTAGCATTGGGCTTCCTATTGGAAGTGATTTCGGGTGGTAGCAGTGGCTCCCTACTGGATAAAGGGTGGTAGCTTGCGCCCCCTTCCAATGTCAAATTATTCCCTTTTTTTTCTAGATTCAAGAGTGTTTAGTATATAAGCAGGGATGCAAAGACAAGCAAATATAAACAAGGATGAGAAGAGATGAAAAAATATGACATTTGATACTTGAGACATATGTTTCAGTCGGTAATTTATCCCTATATGAGAGGGAGTGTTCATTTTGGAATATTAGGGACAAATGTTCTCATTTCGACAATCTTCCTCATCAAGGAAAACCCCTACTAGCCCATAGAAGAAATTAATTTGATTAAGGAAAAATATATTTGTAATATGAAAACCCACATGTGCATGAAAGGACAGGTCGACCCAAAAGAGAAATTATACACCCTTGGATGGTTATAAATACAATTCAAGCAATCCTCATTTAGATATCATCAATCATTCTTCTTTCTTCAGTTTGGCTTGCAAAAGTTTGAAGTGGTTCGTGGAGATTGGTTCGTATAGGTCTAAAATCACAGGGTCTAAAGCTTGCACATGTGTTCTACGATTTTGATATATAACCACAGGGTTACCAAAAAACATTTTTGTTTGAAATCATAGGCACACAAGCCTATGATTGTGGTTCGAACATTTCAGCCGCACACACGTCTCTCTTTCTATGTGGTTGGATCCTAGAGTTTGATTTTGGCAGTTGACCGCAAATTTCAACAGTTGATGATAGTTGACCACATGATGATGAACAATGCTTTTGATTAGTACTATTGTTGGGTTTATATTTGGGATATTGTTTGTTTGATTTTGATGGATAATCTTGTGGATAAATAATTGGCTTATTGTACTCACTCTTTGCTAAATCATTCAATGAAAATCTAATAATAAGAATAATTTGAAAGGGTTTTTCCCCTTGTGGGATTTCCCCCTAGTCTTCAAGCAATCCTGGTGTCTCTGTGTGTGAATTATTTTCTTCTATTATTCCTATATGTTCCACTGCATTGATGATGATATTGTTATTTCTATATAATTTCATATGTTTCTGAATAATGTTATGATCCTGTGGGGTGAATTCAATGTGAAAATAATGAAATGGGATTATCTAAAGAAAATAACAATATAACCCTATGAAAAATTAACAAGAAAAGGTCCTTTGAGGAGACAAAGAAGAGTATCAGTCAAGAAACAATTCTTGCATTACCAAACTTGTAGAAATGCTTCAAAGTGGGGACAAATGTGAGTTGGTATCTTATAGGAGCCGTCTTGATGCAAGGAGGAAGACATGTATGCTACCATTATGAAGTATTTCATGGGGAAATTCTTATGTTAAAATTGGCATCTAGGTCCAAACTCCACTTTTGACACCTTCTATGATGGAGATGATATTTTTGTTGGATTCCTCTTTCTAAGAGGTGCAATATTGATCTAAATATCATCTTGTTTGGATGAGTAGAAGTTGGATTTTGAATTTAATTTCTCACATATGTGAAAATTGTCAAGGTCAACCAAAAATGTAATGTAAGATCATTAGCCCCAGTAGATGTGTCTCCACCCCTCATTGAAGGATATAAATTAGAGAGACTCACTCCTCATTTGGACATCATCTCACCTTGGAGTCTCTCTCTCTCCTCGCACATGTGAAAGGAAGGACAAAATTTTCGGATTGTTTTTAGGGCTGCAATAGGAGCATTTCCCAACGTTGAATTTGGGTCAACATCACTCGGAAAAGTGCATTTTGAAGGGAAAATTTTCGATCTCTCAAGGCTGCAATTGTTGGCACGAAAATCGAGGAATTATGGGTAGTTTGATCACATCGTTGACCGAAACATTTAACCGAATATTTGACTAAGTTTGAATGTGTATTTAGGATCTGTTTTGGGCTGATTTGGATCACTGTTGGAGGCCGCATTGACTGAGGTTGACCAAACTCATTTTGGTGAAGTTAACTTGATTATTTGACCATTGTTGACTTTCTGGTTAGGGCATCATGTTGACTATTGTTTGACTGAAGTTTTGGGCAAGTGAAATTTTTATATTGTACTCTCCCTCTCTGCTAAACTTTTGAATAATAATAAGAAGTTTTCATCAAAGGGTTTTCCCCACATTAGGTTTTTTCCCCGACATCTGCCAAAATAGTGTATCCTCTTTTCTTGGCTTGTCTTCTGGTTATTTTTTTATGTTCTATCAACATTTACTATCAATGTTAATGTGATTGCTAATCTGAAATTGAAACTGGGCTAATAATAAAATATTTAAATAAGTTTCTCTAAGCATAGAACATACCATTGTAATATAAAATTAACATGGTATCTGAGCTTAGATGAAGACAAAGCCAAAACAAGAGTGAGAAGAGCAATCACTGAAATCTGTGGGACAAGGACAACGGTCAATGGCTTCCTCATCATACTTCAAATATGATGACAATCTCAATGATAAGTCTGATTATCATGCTTGGAAAATGTCCTTGGAGTTGACTTTCGAGAAACAAGATGTTATGGACTATGTGTAGGGAAATATTAGTACTGAGCCTCCTTCAAATGCACTGATTTCCACTAAGACCAAGTACAAGAAAGGGGAAAAAAAAAGCGAAGAAGATGTAGTGTACCTAGAGGAGATAATATAGGGTATAGAGGGAGGTACCCAAGGGAATAATATGATGTATTAATATAAGAATGATAAATAAATGGGCCATAGTTAATAAATAAAGTGATTAACCCACATTATGTAAGGGACCACATGTAGCAAGGGAATAAAGTGATAAGCCCATTGTATTGGATGTATGGTATTGAGAGACCCATGGTAACTACCCATGGTATTGCATGTATGAAACCTATATAGAGGTTAGAGACTCTCCATTGAGAGATGTGAAGGATTATTGTATGGGTAAGCATATGGCTTGTGGAGTGATCTCCTTCCTTAAGGAGTGAATGTATGGTGTTTCCCTACCTTAAGGGTTTTGATATTAATGAAGATCTGAAATTTTGTCTTCAATGGTGTTATTTCTTGGGCATATTTTCCATTTTTATAAATTTTCTTGTAGGATCTAACAAGAAAATGTATAAAAATGGAAAATATGCCCAAGAAATAACACCATTGAGATCTTCATTAATGTAAGGTAGGGCACCATACATTCATGCTTGCCCATACCCTTCACATCTCTCAATGGAGAGTCTCTAACCTCTATATAGGTTTCATACCTGCAATACCATGGGTAGTTACCATGGGTCTCTCAATACCATACATCCAATACAATGGGCTTATCACTTTATTCCCTTGCTACATGTGGTCCCTTACATAATATGGGTTAACCACTTTATTTTTTAACTATGGCCCATTTATTTATCATTCTTATATTAATACATCATATTATTCCCTTGGGTACCTCCCTCTGTACCCTATATTATCCCCTCTAGGTACACTACAGAAGATCATCAGGGACTCTATTCACAATCATTTGGTTGCTTATATCTCTGAGGTGGGCATATCTAAGGAGATGTATGACAAGTTGGTTGGCATGTTCAGGGCTAGCAACAAAAACCAAGTTCTCTTTATGAAGAACAAGCTGAAGGACATCAAGATGGATAAGGGAGAATCCATCCAATCCTACTTTATGAGGATTACCGAAATAAAACATGATCTCTTATCTATTGGAGAGGTCATAACTGACCAAGAGCTCACTCTTATTTATCTTGGAGGTCTTCCCCAGGCATGGTATGTATTCAATACCACTATTCTCAATAATAACACAATTCCTAATTTTAATTAATTATCGACGAGATGCACTGAAGAGGAGACGAGGATGATGGAGAGAGAAAAACCTTCAAATGGAAATGAACCTACTTCTTTCTCTGCTCATGCAAAGAAGAAGAATAATGTTGGTCCAAGAAATCAAGGTCAAGGAAGATTGACATTCAAAGGAAGGAAGGATAGATGTAACAATTGTAACAGGTTTGGCCAATATGCTAGAGAGTGTCCCAATAAAAGAGACTCACCCCGAGATGATGACAACAATAACAATTTTAAAGGAAATCGAAATAAAAGAAACAACAAGTTCAACAACAAAGGAAAGAGAAAGGCTCCCTATTTACGAAATGGAAATGGTCAACCTTTCAAGAAGAAACTCTAGGTATGTTGAATCTAATGTTGTAGATAACAAGCAAAAATAATTTCTTCTTATATCTTCCTTATCTGTGCCTCTCCTCCCAACACCCTGGATAATTGGTTGATTGATAGTGGTGCCTCAAGGCAATTCACCGGGTACAAATAATCCCTCTCACATTTTATTTAAAGGAAGATAAATTTGGAAATTATAGTTGGAGAAAACACCACCTATCTTGTGAAAGGGACAAGGATTGTGACTCTTCATATAAATCAAGGTCAAATCCTTCATCTACAAGATGTGTTATATGTACTTGAATTGAAGAATAATTTAGTGTTTATTTTAGTGATTCAAGGTGGCATTCATTGATATAAAGGTACGTGTTTGGAAGAGGAATTTAAAAGAAGCATTCACTCTTGATTTTAGGGTTGATACACTTTATCGGGTTGGAGGAAGTCCGTTGGGAGCCATGACATGCAACACAACTCTTCAATCCAAATTATTTCATTGAAGGTTTTCTCATCTTCACTATAAAGCTATTCCCAAAGCTAGGAAGATGATCACATGTATGCCTGATTTCAAATTTTATCATGAAGGTGTTTTTCAGGGTTGTGCCGAAGGAAAACATGCAAGGGGACCATTCCCCTCAAGTGATAGCAAGACTACCAACATTCTTCAATTGATTCATTCTAATCTATCTAGTATATTTCCTATAATATCCTTGGGAGGATACATGTATTATGCTATTTTTTTTTATGACTTCTCTCACAAAAATTGGATATACTTGTTGGCGTAATGGGGCCTAGACCTAGGTTTAGATATGGCTGCGCGAACCAAAAAAACCCACCATTACTGGCCCTTTCGGCAACGATCTGCTGCGCAGACCGAAGTCTCACCCAAGATAATATTAGGGGATGCTAGAACCATGTTTTTTCATCGAGTGTGGCTATAGGAATTATCTTCTCTTTAAGACTTATCAGAGCTTGTAGACTGTGCGATTCTAATTTAACATGCATTAATCAACATAAGAAACCATAATAATGAATTCACGATGAAAATATAGTTAAAAACCATAACTCAACCTAGAAAATATAAAAATACAGATAAATAAAAAATGTAATAAAATAACACATATATGTCCTTGAAATCTTCTATTATTAGTTCAAATCACCCCATACAATACTTTCCACCTTGCGCACTCAGTTGTAGAATTTCTAAGGTCTCCATGCACTCAACTGCAGGAGCCTTCCCTTTTACACAAAACAACATAATACAGATTCAATACAAACTTACATCCAAATGTATTCTATGACTTAGATTATGAGATTAGACTGGCTTCAAGAGATATCCCTAGGCTCCTTATATAGTCTTTTCTTTTATAATACCATGGTCCAAAAACCATGGGCGGAGCTCAATGTATACAAAATTATCCCATCCCTTTACAAAATAAGGGGATTTTACCCGCCTAGAAGCTCCTAAGACTCTAAAACATCTTCGCGCAGTGCGCTTCACTTCTCAAAATGTGGAGTCGTTATCAAAATATTCAACCTAGGGGTACCCTATCCAAGAGGCCCCCAACACAAAGATGTGACTCGTCCTGATTCACTCAGATGGTGCGCCCTCCATCTTAGCTTTGAGATTTCTCAATGCCTCCTTCAGTAGATGAATATTCTTGATGCACTGTTTCTTGACTTCACGAACTTCAGTCAGCATTAGCTCTATGGTTGACCCTGTAATATTGTTAGCAACATCCGTCTATCTCTGGTGCAACTCTTTCGACTGTTTCTCCACAGTTCGCGACAGTTGACTAGCTTTTTCTTCCCAAGGTTGCATTCTGGCTATTATAATATGTTCCTTTCTGCACAACTCATCAATCTATCCCTGCAAAAAATTTCCCTCTTGGAGACAAGCATAGCATTGTGCGGCTGCTAAGGTCTGTGCTATAACCTTATATGATCAAATTGTTCCATCTTTTCATGAATTTCTACCTTGATCTTTTGCACATGGGGATCCTCTTTCAATGAGGCCCATACTTCCATAACATCTTCAAAAAAAATTCTGCAAGCTTGAACTGTGGATTCAATATTAGCAGTGACAACCTTAATATCCGCTTTGCGCTACTCCTAGACCTCTAGTGGAGTAGCTGGTTGTAACTGCAACTGCAACTCAACGATATTCATCTGCAGCTCCAATTGCACCTTGTCAACTTTGGCCTTGGAGTCTTTTATTTCCATCACGAAATTTTCCATTTTTCATATGGTACTATTGTAACTTGAATCTGTAACTCATGAAGTTCACCACAAACCTTGGTGATAGTTGCGTCCAACTTCTGTCTGTGCGAAGCTTCCTCATCTTGCTCCTGCACAACCTATTTTTTTTCCTCCGCCATCCTCTTCATTCCATTCTTAACATACTGAATCACCAAAGAGGCGCGATGCTCACGGATCTGCAATTCATCTATTACACCCTTGTGGAAATCATGCAATGCTTTTAAAGAGAGCGCATCGAGGTTCAGTCTGGTATTATGCCAATGTACTGCTTGTGCTTTATTTTTGGCAGTGTCAAAACATAGGGCTCCTGCAGGGATTGGAAGAGCTTGAACATCAGTAGTAATTTCCAACTCTGGTCTTGCAGTACTTATAGCTACTAGTGCCCCGCTCGCTTGAGCCACGCTTTCTTGAAACCCGCTCGCCTAAGCCACGCTCGCTTGTACTGAGCTTGTATTGACCTCTAATTCCTTGAGGCCCTTGTGGACCTCCACCAATACACCCTTGTATTGGTCCTCAATATTTCCCAAAAGATTCTTAGTTACATGCCAGACAGTATCTCCAATCTCTTCGAAGTCCCCCTCACTGAGGACCAACAATTATGGGTTGGCGGACCTATCTGACTACATATTCTTCCGCTCACCTCCTGTACCAAGTTTTTGTCGTCTTTTAAGAATATAAGGGGAGGGGGAGTCTACTGGATCAAAAAATGTGTCAGTGCTGCCCTGGTCATCACCCCTTCCTATCTCCTGACCATCCTTCGACATCTCTGGTTCTTCTTCTTTTTCAGCCTCCTTATCCATCGAAAATGTGACTTTCTTGGGCTGCTTCCTGGTGTCTTTCTTGGCGATCGGCGTACCTAAGGTACCTGCCTTTGTGTCTCTGGTGCTTGCCTTCTATATATCCTCCCCTTCCATGGTTGGAGTTAACCAATCACTTTTCCACTCACTTACAACGTGCACAATATCATCTTCAGTCACCAAGTCTCAAAGCTTGTACTGTACATGGTGAAAATCTTCCTTAAAATCAACAACTTGGCGAAATTATGCAAAAATACATGGTGATAGCATTGGATTTTGGTTGATCACCGTGCGCACACTCATCTGAAAACCCACCCAAAAGAACTTATTCTCTATGGTGTGTTTTGGTTCCTTTGAAATTCACAGCGAGGTGTACCTCGCGACCTCACAGATGTCTGGTTCCATAGTGGGGAACTGTGACTCACCGGGCTCCTTGCCATCAACGCAATCAGGAGCAATAGCCATGCATAGTGCAATTTCTTGCCTTCCTCCTGTGCTTCTCGACAGTCGTCGAAAAATTCTCTGCATAGATATCTTGTCCAATTGTATTGGACTCATTTGCTGCACTGCACAACCAAAGATACCACCATCACTGAAACTTCTTGTGCGCGGCACTTCCGCGTAATCTTTCCTACCAAAATATGCATGGAAAAGTGCACCAACATATATGTAATGGAGCTAATAGCATATCCCCTAGTTTCCTTTGTGAGGCCATAATATTTCTTCATCTTTTCGGCCATCTTCTAATCTTGATATTTGCCTACAAATAATTTTGCGGGGTCCAACCCTTGACAAGGCAGCATAGTGATCTGCAAAATCAAAATCTCATCAATTCGAACTATTTCCCCTAGCCATAGACAATCATAATGCACAAGCGTCAGCAATTGGCGCAGACAGATTGCATTGATATTAGTGCACCTAAAGTGCGGAATGTATAACATGTTCAACAATCCTGCTTGCTGAACTCCTTCCTCCCACCGAAGTGGCTCCACTATTTCTACTCCAGTGTCTTCATAATAAACCGAGCGAATTTCCTGGATCAAACTATGGATATTTGTTGCGATCATTGAAATCCAAGTATTCCATTCACTGCTTTGGCACTCTTTCCAATAGAGCTCCCTCGACTGACACTTCTTTAGAGAGAAATGGCATAAATATCTTGAACTTCACCGCATCCAGATCCTTTGTGAGTTTGGTCGTTGTCATCTTTCTTGGTGGCGGATATGGTGGCAACCTCGAGACATGTTCCTCAGCCTCCACATCAATATCTTTGAATCCTTTGGGTATAATTTCTTCTTCAGATTATTCAACTTCGACAGGATGCTTCTTCCTATCCTGCATCGTCTTGGTCCTTTGCTCTTTGGGATTTTTCTTCCTGGGTGATGTTTGAAGTACCAACTTCTTCAAATTCTTGGATGACTCTAATATTGTAGCGGTTTGTTTCCTGGGTGATCTCAGCCCTGTTACATTCATTAGCGGCATAGCAGTCATTGTGTATCCTAGCCCCGATCAAAAAAATTCCTGCTCAAGTTCCTCGAAACTATTTCCAGAAATGCAGTGGATCGCTTGGCTAACTTTCAGACACAAAATATCAAGTCTAATTCTTAGAGCACAAAGTGTCTGAATGTGGAGGAGGATGTTAGATTTATAACAAATTTGAAATTAAAAATCCATTATCTTCTTCAGATGCACCTCAAAAATGAGGATTTCCCATATATGCTCATAAAATGCATCCCTCCCGCTCCTTTTAAAGGAAAAGTCCTTGTCAAATCAACTATTGCTGCTCCAACGGTCATATTCTAGATGAACTTCATCAGACCCTCCTTTGCATCACAGTACTTCTTCCTTCAATGTAGTTCCCTCCGGTTGCGCCATCTTCCTGCATACCATGCAGTACTTCTGTTGCAACGAACCCTTCCTTTGGTAGCGTAGTTTATAGTCCCATGCTCTCTTTCAACTACATGGAGCATTAAGACTCTTCTCCAGCCATATAGTTAATGCTGAGCCCCATAGGAAAATTCATCCCTGTATAATTTTAACCTACTTCCATTGATATGTCTAGGAAACAACTCACCATTCAACTTCTTGAGTTAAGCTTTGCTCCCCTCCAAAAGATTCCTAACGATCTAAGGTCCCAACCAGTGCATTTTCAGCTTACCCGGGAACTTTGTGAACTTACTGTCATACAAAAGAACTAAGTTCCCTTACTTGAAAGACTTATGCTTAATATGCCTGTCATGCCAATATTTTTCCATCTCCTTATGCACCTGTTGGTGAAATCCATCGATGAACTAGTATTCCTCCAGGGCGAGCAGTTGTTCCAATATCTTCTCCATAATATCGTTTCCCGCCATGTCTGTAACTGCTATGATTCTGAGACTAGGCATGATGTATTCCATCAGCATCATTGATTCCTATCCATACACCAATCTGAATGGAGTCTGACCTATCAAATTCTTACAGGTAGTCCTGTAGGCCCATAAAACTACAGGAATTCGCAAATCCCAGTCATCCCTATTGACATTCCACACCTTAGTCAGAGAATTCTATAAGATCTTGTTAAAGGCTTCCATCGTTCCATTCTCCTGAGGGTGATATGGTGTGCTCTTCTAGTGATGCATCTAAAGTTCATTCATTAATGCTTCAATAGTGTTGTTCAAGAAATGTGTACCTCTATCGCTCATTAAGATCTTTGGGCAACCAAACCTCGACAAATTATTTTCAAAAATAAACTTCGTAGTCGTGTTTGCGCTACAATTCTTCACCGACTATGCCTCATCCCATCTTGTGAGGTAATATGTCGTAGTACGAATGTACTGCGCACCTGTTTTCTTCCCAGGTGGATTAATTGGCCCCACATAATCAATTGCCCATTTATCCAACGCCTTAAAAGTGACTTTAGGATGTAGTGCCATGTCATCCCATCACGATGGTCTTCCAGTTCTCTGACAGACATCACAAGTGCTACAATACTCCTTTGTGTCCTTATGCACCGTGGGCCACCATAGTCTGGCTCTCATAATATTCTTCATGGTGGGCTTCACTTCGTAGTGTCCTCCAACAACTCTGCCATGTGATTCAACCAAAATTCTGTGTCTCTCGTGCTCAGGGACATATCTTCACAGTATATCGCCAACCCCCATCTTGTATAAATGTCTCGCAATCAGGGAAAAATATGTTGAATTTACTACCAGCTCTTTCTTCTGTTGCATAGTATACTCTGCAGGGGCAATTGTTGTAGTTAGAAACTGAATGATATATAAAAAATGCTCATCTGCAACCCGAATAGCGAACAACTTCACATCAGGTAACCCGTCCGCACTATTTTTGGCTCTTCGCCTGTTTCGATCCTATACAAATGATCAGGTCCTACATTCAAACATCCTGTCTTGACTATCACTTCAAAATCATATTCTTGGAACAAAGAATAACCATCTGCAAATCACCCCCCCCCCCAACACAGGAATTTTCACCAAGTTTTTGAACGCAGAGTGATCGATGAATATTTTGATGTGCACTCCTAATAATTAGTGTTTGAATTTATGCAGCACATATACCATCGCCAAACCTTCGCGATTTGTTGTGGAATAATTCCTTTCCGCCTTAGACAACTTCCTGATCGCAAAAGCTACAAGTTTATCAATATCTCCTTCTCCAAGATGTGCTAAGACAATTGCGAAAGCTATGTAGGACACATCGACATGTGCATGGAACTCCTTCTTCCAATCTGGAAAGACGATAATGGATGAAATTAACATCTTTTCCTTCAAAATATCCAGAATATTCTAACAATCATCATCCAAAAAAAACTTGAAATCCTTCTTCAATGGTTTTTCCATTGGCACAATGATCTGCATGTAGAAATTATATACAATATGCATGTATATATCCGGACTCTCCCGATCTAACAATATTTATCTTCTTGCTAAATACAGAATGCCTTCCACTATAATTCTTGCAGAAATTAAATCAACAATTGCAAAACACATGAAGCAATAAAAACACACATAACACAGTTGTTTACCGGGAAAGCCTGAAGCTGAAAACCCCAAATATATATTATGTAACATGGAGATCATATGAAAATCTCATACAAGCATACAAAGCTTATCACAAGCTCTCAGTACAGTACAATCGTCATACACTAATCAGGCCCAATCTTGCAAATCCATGCACCGATCTTTGCCACCCGTTAGCCTGCCTCCACTGCGCAATCCAAGCTGATTACAAAGACCAATTCAATGTAATCCCACTCTCATTGACTGCGTTATTATCATTGGAAACTCCATAATATATGTAGATGCAATTCATGCATCACTAATAGTCACAACAGATAGTCTATCTTGCCCTTTCACCTATCTCTCCACTGGTCTCCACTGAAACTGCCATGCACTATAGTTAACTGATGTATTCTTTAGTTGATTAATGAGTTATTATTTAGTGAATTAATTAACTAATTAATTCACACCACTCTCACTAGTGTATCAATCAGTTAGACTAGATAAAACTAGCTCAACTGTGTCTAACTAAGTTAAACTGAACACAACTCCACCAACTACCTCAATAACTCCACCAAACTCTGTCACATGAGTTCTAACTAAAGTCTCCATGTAATAGCTCCACTTATCCCTCAGGAATAGCGTAATTCCTTCTGTCAGCTCCTATGCCACATCTGTGCACTTAACTGAAGTGCTCCAAGAGAATAAGATAATTTTTAGAGTCCAAATATTATTAAGAGCTAATAATATTTGACATGCATCTATTTTTAGATCAACGCTATATAAATAGAATTCGCCCAATATTATAAAAATAGAATTTCATCTATTTTTCACATTTGACCAACCATCTACAAATAGCCTCCCGCTACATATAGAATATGCTCACCATGTCTAAAAATAGACATACACCTAAAAATATCCTGTGTGGGCCCCACCTAGTTTAGGTGATTATTTTCCAACTAGGATCAAGGATGGTGTTTCAGGATGCCTCCTTCATTGTTTCTTGTTGCAATCTTCAACACTGCACGGAGGATTTTATGAACTTTCTATAATAACTTGTATGTCTGATCGTCGTGCGTAGCTGCTTCACATTCTTCGGTGGCTCCAAATTTATAATCAAATTGATCTTCGCGGGGTCTACCATCAATCCCTATTTTCAAACAACGTGCCCCAATAACATACCAAATGGCACACAAAAAATACATTTCTTTAAGTTCAATGAGATTTGATACTTCCTGCAGGTATCCAACATCAAGCACCGACTAGAAACATGCTTCTTTAACCATCAAAAGACTGTCCAGTCATCAAAATACAATGCCAGAAATTTGTGGAAATATTATTTAAACGCCATGACCACTACTCTGGAAAATATTGCTGGAGCATTCTTCAACCCAAACGTCATGACTGTGTACTAGAATGACCCCCACTTATTCGGGAAGGTGGTCTTTATCCTATCTTCCGACGCAATCCTAATTTGATGGTATCCTAAGAACCCATTTGTAAAGGAGTAGGCTTCTTTCCCTCCAACATTATCCAAAACTTCATTAGTGAATGGTGTCGGAAATGGATCATGCACACATGCATCATTCAATTTTCTAAGATCGACATAAATCCTTATTTCTCCCTTGGTATTTTTCTCCTGGACTACCATAGGGCTAACCCACTCAGATTCCTCTATCAGTTCAATAATGCCAGCACTAAGCATCTTCTCGAGTTCCTCCTTCACTTTCTCTTTATATTTTTGGTTTAATCGATATGGGAATTGTTTTATTGGCTTCACATCAGGCTTCAAAGTAATGCGCATAACTCCCAAATATCCTATAATGCATTTTAGATTAGAGAACTTCATCGAAAACAACTCCTGGTACTCATGAAACAATTCAACAATCTTGCTTACCATATCATCATCCCAGTAATCCCCAATCTTCATGAACTTGGGCTCTGCTTTTGAGCTGATATTGACTTGCCAAGTCTTTACACGTTTTTCTATGTCATGTATCACTCTGTTAGGACCTGGAACCTCGCACTGTCCTTATGATTCAGGAATATTGACGTTGCGCGAATCACCCTCATCTTCTTTTGCGGTCACATTGTAACATTCTAGTGCAAATTCCAATTGTGCAGCCCAATAAGGTTGTACCGAAGCCGTTGGATCAATGAGAGTTCTAAATATTCCTATTCTGACTTTCTGAAGAGTATCATCAATGCAATCCAAACCATCTTTGAAGCTAAAGGTAAATAAGACACCTTCAGTCATCTCCTACAAATCTGTGGTTCCATGGCGCATATTTGTTTCAAGATACCACCTCTGAGGTATCATATTTAAGCTGTGGAAGAAGATGTGAACCCATTTAGGTTGAGGTTCTTCGCCCCAAGCCATAATCCAACGAGACAAATTCTCTCAAGGATCATTCTTACCATTTTACTTCTCCGTGAGCCTATTGTGTGCATATCCAAACCTGAGCTTCATCAATCTGCGATATTCCTTCCATCCTCCTAAGTTTTCTTTGTGTGCACCCCACCATCTGGCTGGGGTGGACCTCAAAGAAAAATCCAAAGCTTCATATTGTTGTTCTTTAGGCACCTTCTTCTCAAATTCTTCAAGGAATAAGTTAATTTCCCCAGTTCCATCATAAAAGGGTGATTTCCATACCTCTGATGTGACGCAATGAAGCGATTTGGTAATTCGATTACATCGTTTAGTGGAAAATTCATGCAATTGGTTCTGCCAATTCTCAAATTCTTCATCAAATACTGAGACACATGAGTTATCACGCTCCCAACTTATCCTTCCATCAATAGTGGGATTGATCTAGTCTTCATCTTGCGCAATTATCTTATAGATATTGTTTATACAACATCAAAATATTCATTCCGGACTGGTTATGTATATCGCGCTCCTTCAGAGGGGTCCAAGGGAACACCGACCCTAGTACCATTCTTCTTGAACATCATCTGTCTGATTTTTAGATTGACTATGGCATCCATATCATAAGCCCAATCGAATCGAAGCAAAGTGGGATACATATTTCTATCATCAACAATATCAATGACTTCAAAGTCTGACAACACACTTACTCTATCAATATCTACGCTAATGCCATTCAATCGACCCATAGGAATAATTTTATGATGATTGGCCATTCTTAGTTGAATCGGTGACCATTTCATATTTGATCTCCCCATCTATTCCCATGTCTTCTTTGGAAAAAAAATTTCATCTGATCCAGATCAAGAATTACTTGGTCCATTTCATAATCTCTTATCTGCACAGTTAACTTCATTTCTCTTCTGGTTCTCTTCTTATTTTTGTATACCTTATTCATTGCACGCTATTCAGGTTGTTGTTCTTCTTTGGCAGTGTAGTTGTCAATCAACTCCTACAATCATTCCATAACTTTATGATCCATTAAAAAATTCATACATGTATGCAAAAAGGACTTCATAATGGATGTATCAAATTCTTTTGTTTCAACAATATCCTTGGGTCTATTCTTCTGTGGAATTAGCCGTATATGCCTCTTCAATGTCGAAGCTCCAGGATCCATAAAAATATTCTTCACTTCCATGAAGGTTTCTCTTCTGCGTTGTACATTGAACCCAACGTTACTTTCTCCAGCTTTCCTGACCCATGTATACTCCATAAACTTATTTCCTTCCATTTTGTCTTCTCCAATATTTACACCATTGCGTGTCACTATGCTGACACTTAGATCTTCTTCACGTGGTTCAAATCTCATCATATGTATGTTCTGGGCGGGCTGTTGATTTCGCTTTTCCTACATTTTAGCCAATAATACAGGACAATATTCTATCTCATGATCAAATTCTCTACAATACTTACAAGAAATTGTAGCGGGATTCTTACAATCCCTGGCGAAATGTGCAGTCTGACCACAATTGTAACATATAATATGTCTGTGACCTCGTCCAGCGCCTCCTCCTTGGCCACGCCCTCGGCCTTGGAAACTTCCGCACGCTGTTGGAAAACTTGGGTCTTTGTGACCTTCTACTTGCATTATGTAATCCCCAGGTATCTTCTGCATCATTAGATCATAGCTTCGATAGTGTTTGTCATCATGTCCCACCGAGCTATAGAAATTACTAGAACAATTTCTTCGGTGAACAGATGTATTTTTGCAGCAAAGGACCGTAGTCTGTGGGGTGATGGCCTGCAACCTCGCATAGGATACACTAGGAATTTGGTCCCACACTCGATCCAACACTTGGTCTAGGTTTCAATGGACTTGGCATCCCTGTACGCAACTATTCTCTAAAAACGATACACTGATCCTTATGGTGGTACTCTACTTTGCACTTTATGCACCAAAATTCTGAATGCATGTTAGGCCAAAATTATTTTTCCTTCTTCAAGTCTTGGAGTTACATATGTAAGGTCGCCAACTGGGTTTGGATCTGCTGAACCCCTATACCGGTATCCACTACCAGCGAAGCTTCCAGTTTCATCACAATCTCCAATGCTTCATCTTGGGTTGCGATCTTCTGCAGCGACAATGGAATATAAGATGTGGTAACAAAGTGGCTATAAACCATTCCTTGTGCTTTTCATTATGGATATCAAATATTATTTGACTTAACAACGTCTTGAATCTTTGATCTACTCCCCACTCAGTTTCAGTGACCAATTTCTTGATCTCTTTTATCTCCGTAATACATTGGGATTGCAATTTTGGCTTCTTAAATTCAACATTCAACGCAACCTTTGTCTAATCCAATGTGGAATTATGGTTTGTCGTAGAATAATTCATATTCCAAGACAACACTCTAACCTACAGCGCTGTGACAATTTTCACTTTCTTCATATTCTCATCAGTGATGTTTTGCGATCTCCATACCGCTTCTGCAACAAACCAAAATTTATCAGGATCATATGATCCCTTGAAAACAAGAATCTTTGCTGCTTGAGCCATGTTAAATGAAGGAGGTGGAGGCGAACGTGGAGGTGGAGTTGGAGCAACAATATGGGGATGGGTTGCGATGGGAGTGGCAGGTTGGGGAATCCCAAAAGCACCCTAATGATCTCAAAATTCTATCGACGCACTTCTAGGGGTCACAGGGTTGCTTTCTCCTTCTCCGCTTTTAGACCTAAACAATGGAATATACTCAATCTCAATGTAATTACCACGATCTACCCTAAATATTTTACCACGTCGTGTAGTTCCATTTTTTCTTCCTCTGAACATCAATCTGATTGCATCCGCAGTACACCCTTTTCACATAACAAAATTTTAATCCAAAGCTTCAATAAGTTCAATTACTTACCTCACAGACCTTTGAAAACTCTGCGCTTGGGTTCACTATAGGATATATATGTATCGATCGCGAACTCAGTAATAAAGCCTCCAAGGATACGCTCGGTTCAATGATCAACAACCCTTGAGATCTTGTTATGAGTTTCCTTCAGTTGCTTGATCAAATCTGGAGTCCACACAATAGGGTTATCATTCTTGAAACAGGTCTTTTGCTTAGAAATTCTTGATAGCCAGTCATGCAGCTCATTCACAAATGATGAGAAAAATATATCGTGTTGATATGTGAAAATATACTTCTGCAACCACTTTTCAGTTGATAAGCACGAATTTCTATTTTCTTGCGCTGCAAATTCATGCTCTTTCAGATCTACCCAATCTTGAATCTATTTTATGGTCAGATGCCACATCCACATATCCCTTAATTAGATACCAATCCCAACAACGAAACCCTTTTTTGGCTTAATGGGGCCTAGACCCAGGTTCAGATATGGTTGCGTGAACCAAAAAAGCCCACTATTACTAGCCCTTTCGGAAATTATCTGCAGCGCAGACCAAAGTCTCACCTGAGGCAATATTAGGTGATGCTAGAACCATATTTCTTCATCCAGAGGGACTATGGAGTGTGGCTTTAGTGCTTATCTTCTCTTTAAGACTTATCAGAGCTTTGTATAACTAATATGATAACTACGCAGTCACTGTTCAACACTTCTATTGAAATAGCTTGCAAACTGCACGATTCTACTTTAAAATGCATTAATAAACATAAGAAACCATAATCTTCACTCCGCGATGCAAATATATGTAAAAACCCTAACTCAACATTGATAATATCAAAATATAGATAAAAAATATATATAAGAAAAGAACACAGATCTGTCCTAGAAGTCTTCCATTATTAGTTCATATCATCCCCATACAATACTTTCCACCCTGCACACTCAGCTTCAGGGGTCTGTGCACTCAGCGGCATAATTTCTAAGGTCTTCGCGCACTAAGCTGCAAGATCCTTCCCTTTTTCACAAAACAACAGAATACAGACTCAATACAACCTTACATCCAAATTAATTCTATGACTTAGATTATGAGATTAGACTGGCTTCAAGAGATATCCCTAGGCTCCTTATATAGTCTTTTGTTTTATAATACCATGGTACAAAAACCATGGGCGAAGTTCAACGTATACAAAATTATCCCATCCCTTTACAAAATAAGGGGCTTTGACCTGCCCAAAATCCCCTAAGACTCTAAAACATCTTCGTGTAGCGTTCTCCACTCCTCAAAATGCAGAGTCTTTATCAACATATTCAACCTAGGGGTACCTTGTCCAAAAATACTTCTTGAAGAAAAAGGGCGAAGTGTTCAAATGGTTCCGCTCCTTCAAGGCCTTGGTTGAAAATCAAACGAGGAAGAAGATCAAAATTTTGAGAACCGATAATGGAATTGAAAATGATTTAATGACTATTATAGGGAAGCTGGCATTAAGAGGGAGATCACTACTGCGTATAATCCGGAACAAAATGAAGTTGTTGAAAGAAATAATAGAACCATCATTGAAGCCACTCGTGCCATGCTTCATGACCACGGCCTACAGAAATTCCTATGGGGAGAAGCTTCTAATATTGTCGTGTATGTTCAAAATAGACGCCCACATCAAGCTTTGGACTCTAAAACTCTCAAATAAATCTTCACTGGTAATAAACATGATTTTTCTCATTTTATAATTTTTGGAAGTCCTGTATAATTTCATGTGATGAAATAAAAGAGAAGCAAGTTGGATGCTTCTAGAAAGAAGGGAACATTTGTGGGCTACAATGAAACTTCAGAGACGTATAGAATCTATGTGCCTGGTCAAAGGGAAGTGGATATAAGTCATGATGCCAAATTCAATGAAGATGTTGCCCTTGAGAAGGTTAGAGATCTTCCTATCTCAAAGGAAGACAAAGATGAAGATGCAGGAAAATAGGAAGAACCAAAGGATGAAAAAATTCCTGATGTTGAAGTTCTGATGGGTCTTATAGATCCACCCCCCAGTGAGACCAAATATTCAAAGAGAATACCCTCATGGCCTAGAGACACTCTCGAAGACACTGAGAGACATAATTATCCATGGGGAACATTCCGTGAAAGTAAAAATTCAATCAAGTACCAAGGGTAATTAGTAGCCATGAGCACCATTGTCCAATTTGAGCCTGGAATGTTTGAAGAAGTTGTGAAGAACCAAGTTTTGAAGGATGCAATGAACAAAGAATATGAGTTGATCATGAAGAATGATGTATGGGATGTGGTCCCTAGACCAAAGGACAAGTCTGTTGTCACCTCGAAATGGCTCTACAAAATCAAACATGGAGCTGATGGAAGCGCTGAAAAGTTCAAGGCCAGATTTGTTGCCCGAGGATTCTCACAGAAAGAAGAAATATATTATGATGTGATATTTTCACTTGTTTCAATTTACACCACCATCCATTCAATTGTTTCCCTTGCTGCCTCACAGGGATGGAGTCTACATCAGATGGATGTCAAAATTGTCTTCTTACATGGTTCACTTAAGGAAGAGGTCTATGTGGAACAACCTTTGGGGTTAAAAGTTTGAGATCAAGAAACACATGTATGCAAGTTGAATAAATCCATCTATGGGTTGAATAAATACCCCAGGGCTTGGTATGAGAGGATCGATAGCTATTTTATGAAGTTGGGCTTTACTCGAATTTAAGCTAATCCAAACCTTTAATTCAAGTTTGATAATGATAAGCCTCTCATTTTGGTACTCTATGTTGAAAATGTCTTCCTGACAGGTGAAAACCCTCTCATTCATCAATGTAAGAGGGATTTCGCTTCTGAATTCGAGATGAAGAACCTAGGGTTGATGCACTACTTACTAGGTCTAGATGTCTGGAAAAATCCAGGTGAGATTTTCCTCTCACAAGGAAAATATATTGTGAAGCTGGTGGAAAGATTTGGGATGGTGGACCACAAGTCTGTGACTACTCCGCTGGAACTCAACTTTAAGAAACTATGTGGAAGTGCTGCTAGGATTGATTTGGGAAATATTACCGAGTATCGTCAACTTGTGGGGGGCCTGATGCTCTCAATGAACTTCCATCTGGACATATGTTTTGCAGTGAACACGTTGAGTCAATATATGGTCGAGCCTCATCACATACACTGGATTACTGCCAAGAATCCCTTGAGATATCTTCAGGGCACAATAAACCATGGTTTGAGATACATTGTCGGGAATGTGAGGCTCCATGGATATAATGATGCTAACTAGGCTGGTAGTGTGGTGGATCATAAAATCACATATGGATGTTGCTTCACCCTAGGTTCTGCTTCGATCTCCTGGATGAGCAGGAAGCAGAAATAGGTTGCTTTGAGCACCACCGAGGCCGGATACATTGCAAAAAGTATGACTTGTTGTGAAGTTGTTTGGTTGAGAAATATCTTTAGTGAGTTTTTTGGGCATGTGTTGGATATCACCGTGATCCACTATGACAAACAAAGTTGGATTCAACTTTCAGAGAATCCCATGTTCCATGACCAATCCAAGAATATTGATATCATTTACCAATTCATCCCGGATATGGTACAGTGAGGCGCTGTAAGATTCCATCCCATTGCGACTGATGAGAAGGTCACATATATTATCACGAAGCCCCTGGGGAAGGTCAAATTCTTAACCTTCCGTGAGAAGCTTGGAATCATGGACATACCCTCTTATGAGGGTCCCGCTTGAGTTTTACTTTAAGCTCTGGGTGGCTTGGGGTAGCTTCTTGGAGCTATAAGCAACCATAGGGTGAGGTTCACCTTTCATTATTGGTGTGATATTCCACACTGTTATGATATTGAGTTGGTTCACCCTCTCTTGATCCATGCCCCACATATATCCCACCCATGTAGTCTGAGACTCATGGGAAGTACCTCTCATTTGGCCAATAAGTTGGGAAATGAAGACATAGAACATAGAACTACCAATGGACACATTGTGTATTGCTTTATTGTCTATGCTGGATGGGTTGTGTCCAACAACTTGATCTGGGATCAAGTCTAGTTGAGGTTTTTACCACTAGGCAGACTTCAGGTCAGTGGAGTGGAAAGGTCTTGTGACTCACTTTCGAAAAAATATTCTTCATTATTTCTTCATGGTTTAGTAGAGCAGAGAAGAGTACAGGGATGAAAAGATGACATAGGATGACATGATGGTACAAGATGACAAGATTGCACAGGTTTCCAGATGGATTGATGGGTGGAGTTATCCCTAGTTGAGAGGGAGTGTTAAAATTGGAAACCAGGGCCAAACTCCACTTTGGAAAGCTCATATTAAGGAGATGATATTTTTTTTGGATTCCTATTTCCAAGAGGTGCAATACTGATCTGAATATCATCTTGTTTGGATGAGTAGAAGTTGGATTTTGAATTTATTTTCTCACATGTGCAAATTGTCAAGGTCAGCCAGAAATGTAATGTAGGCTCATTAATCCCAATAGCTGTGTCTACACCCCTCATTAAATGATATAAATTAGAGAGACTCACTCCTTATTTGGACATCATATCATCACATCATCTCTCATTTCATACAACCTTGGAGTCTCTCTCTCTCTCTCCTCGCACCTGTGAAAGGAAGGACATAATTTTCAGACTGTTTTTAAGGTTGCAACAGGAGCGTTGATCAGCCTTGAATTTAGGTCAACATCACTCAAAAAAGTGTGTTTTGAAGGGAAAATTTTTGATCCCTCAAGGCCGCAACTATTGTCATGAAAACGAAGGAATTTTGGTCAGTTTTACCACATCGTTGACAACAATATTTGACCGCAAAGTTGACTTTTTAGTTGACTGAGTTTGTCTGCGTTTTTCAGATATGTTTTGGGCTGATTTGGATCACTTTTGGAGGCTACATTGACTAAGGTTGACCAAGCTTATTTGGGTGAAGTCAACTTGTTGATTTGACCAACGTTGAATTTATGGTTAGGGCATCCTGTTGACTACTATTTGACTGAAATTTTGGGCAAGTGAAATTTGTATATTGTACTCTCTCTCTCCGCTGAACAATTGAAGAATAATAAAAAGATTTGATCAAAGGGTTTTCCCCACATTGGGGTTTTTCCCTCGCATCTGCCAAACTATTATGTCCTCTTGTCTTGGCTTGTCTTCTGGTTATTTGTTTATGTTCTATCAACATTTATTCTCAATGTTAATGTGATTTCTAATCTGTAATTGAAATGCGCTAGTAAGAAAATATTGAAGTAAATATATCTAAGCATAGAACATACCAATGGTTTTCAAGGTTCTATGGTTAGTTCTTATTGAAGAAATCTTCGGATTTACCATAGTGTTATAAAATAATGGTCGACGTTTCGAATCCCAATGGGGATCCATCTTCACGGCGAGAGTTGAATTGAAGAATGAAAGAAGGACAAAAAGGACAAGGTTTATATAGTGAAAAATGAGAGGAAAAGATCCGACAAGAACTTGATTAATTAATTCTATTAAATTATTTAATGAATTTTGTTTTAATTTTTTTTATTTATTTTTATTTTTATTTTTTTATAATTTTCTTAATTAATTCTAATAAATTTCAATAAATTTATTTATAATAAATTTAATAAATCTATTTATAATAAATATTAATAAATTATATTTATTTATAAAATTAAAAGTATATATAATATCACCTATTTATTAATAATAATAATTTAATTTAATCAATTCTAATAAATATTTTTAATAAAATTAGATAGTTTTTATATATATTTTTTTAAGTGATAAAGCCTAAATGTTACTAAACCTTTTCCTTTTCTTCCTTCTTACATTCTTCAATTCAACTCTCGTCCTGAAGATGGATCCCCGTTGGGATTTGAAATGTTGATGACTTTTTTATAACATTGTGGTAAATCCGTAGATTTCTTTATATAACATACCATTGTTATCTAAAATTAACATATTAACTACCTGTCCTACGACAAGGAGCTCTATGCCCTTGTGCAAGATGTGAAGAAGTGGAAGCACTATCTAATGGGAAAAGAGACACTTATCCACATAGATCATGAACCATTACAGTACCTACAACCTCAGAGTAAGCTACAACAAACAATACATTACAAGTGGATTTGTTTCTACAGTAGTTTCATTCAATTATTATGTATAAGAAGGAAAACTCAAACAAGTTGGATGAAATGATTTCAAGTCCACCAACATCAAAGATCATAGCTTTGGAAACTCTTATGTGCATGGAGCCATTCACCCATGATACATACAAAAAGGAATATTTAGAGGATGGTGACTTCAAGGAGATGTTTCAATAGTTTCGGAACCATAGTCATGTGCATGATGGTGAAAACACCATTGACTACCATCTATTGGACATGTTACTGTACAATTTGGATAATTTATGTGTTCCTAAAGCCAAACATTTGTAGCTAATTAAATATTCTCACACCTCTAAGGTTGCAGGGAACTTTGGTGTAGGGAAAACAATGGCCAACTTACAGAGGTATGTGTATTGGCCCAAAATGTAAGAACATGTAGCTAGGTTCATAAAGGGATGCATGATTTGTTGTACCAACAATCCTAGTAATAGGAAACAAGGTATATATTATTCCTTTTCTGTACCCTCTCATCCCTGGGAAAAAAATTGCATTGAATTTGTCAAAGGTTTACCAACAACCAAGAATTCGTGGTAGTTGACAGGTTCAACAAGATGCATGTTTTGATGCTATGTAAGAAGAACATCAAAGGGAAAGAGGCAAAAAACTTATTCTTGGAAAAGTATAGGTGAAATTTGGGATACCAAGGAGCATCATTCAGATAGAGACACGATATTTCTTAGTGAATTCTGGACTGCATTGTGGGAGAAGATGGACACGAAGTTGAAGAGGTATACAACATTCGATCCTCAAACAAATGGGAAAAAAATATTCAACAAGACTTTGGTGTAGATTTTTTAGGTTATAATCATAAGCATATGAAGACCTAGGATGAAAAACTGGTATATATACAACACTTTTATAACAAAGAAATTCACACTTCTACTGGTAAGTCCCCATATGAAACTTGTTTTGGATATTTTTTTCCTTCACCTTTGGATATTGTAGATGGGAAAAAAGGAGTGAGGGAGGATATCATAGGGGATTCCTTGAGGGATAAAAGATTTATTGAGAAGATTAGGCATATCCATATATAGGTATAGGAGACCCTGCAAAATTCATAGGAAAAATATAAGGCTAGACATGATCAAAACAAAAAAGAGAAGTCATTCAAGGTGGGAGACAAAGTATGTCTATAGTTGAACAAGGAGAGGCTACATGGTCCCGATGAAGGCTCAAAATTACCTGCCACAACATTATAAGGAGACCACCCAATCCAGACCTTAAAGCAATTCCTTTCCATTGAAATGGTGGTTCTGACTAGTTAAACTAGGTATAGAGTTACATTCTCTCTATCTCTACTGATTCAGCCCACAAGAGCATAGATAAATAATAACAAATTATTGAAGAAAATTACTCACATTGAAAATAGTGCACAAATATAAATAAAATGACACATTTATGCCATCATAAAATGAAACCAGTATTAAAAACAATAGTATTATAAATACCAATTTATTGAATCTATTTCTCTGGCTTTAATCTCCAACAATATTTTATAATGCATGAACTTCCACTGTTAAAACAAGAGTTGCAATAGTGCAAGCTCTACTCTCTATACACAATTCAGAATACAAAATAAAAATCCTCAATAATCCCCAGATTTGAGATTTACTCTCCTCTCACCTACAAATTTAAATCTCCATTACATTAGTACTTTTAAGAATCCCAGAATTGCAGAGAAGAGAAGCCCTTTGTACATTATACGATCCATTATTTATAATTTTACCAAAATAATTCTAAATAGGAAAGTTGTTGAAGAGTAGTTTTGCTCCAACAATTTTCATTGGCCAAAATTCCTATTCTTCTATTGCTGGAGCCATCTCATTGATTGAAATTTTCTTTTCCCTATCTCTTTAATTGTTTTCTTGTCAAAACCAATCAAAATACAAATTTAAAAATAAAAAAATCAAATGTGAAAATAAAATATCTTCCACTTAAAACTTCCAATAAAATATATTCCAATTAAAATTTCCAATAAAATATCTTCTAATAAAAAGGAAATATGAGATTTTCATTGATCCCTGTGAATATTTAATTGTTCAGGGAGAACACAGACGAATGGATTTGTACTCAGTAGAGGCTATGAACAAATAGAAATGCAAAAAATTAAACTAAAAAAATTAATTTTCTTTAGAAATTCAGAGCTTGATCTTATGCTGAAATTTAGACTCATTATATGATCAAATATGATTATGTAACTACTTTAGAAATTTTGTCCATGATTTTATCTATCCAATGAGCTTTCTTGGGTCTTATTTGACCAAGTAAAACTCAACTTATGAGCTTCTAAATTTGAAGAATGAAAACTACCAAAATTCTGGAAAATCTGTTGTCTAGGCCAAAAAAAAAAGAATTAATTAAAATCTAATCTCTCCGCGTGTCGCACAATCACATAATCTCTTCCGCGGGTTCGCATCTCTTCTGCAAGGTTCGTAATCCTAGTTCGCAAAGAACTAAAATCTCTTCCGTAGACGTGGAGATAAAAAAATAAATATCTTTTTCTCCATCGAACAGGGTTCGCATATCTTCCGAACTAAGGGTTAGCAGGGTTCGATTTTCCTAATCCTAGTTTACTTCCGCAGTATGGCTCCCAGCTTCGCGAAGATAATCGCCGGCCCAGTTCCGTCCACCTCTGAGAATCAAGCTCCTACCCATATTGTCAGTGAAGCCCTAGATCCCACTGTGCAGGTGGTTAAGGCCTCACTGGATGAGGCCTTAAATTTTTCTAAAAGTGCCTTATTCTGCCGGTTTAATGGCTTTTGGCCACGGCTGACAGCTCTCCACAGTTGGATCTTGGAGGTATGGAAGCCTCTCATTTCTAATGAAATTAATATCTACCCCTGTGCTAAGAGTTTCTTTATAGTAGATTTTGAAAACTCTGAGAGCAGATAATGCATTTTAGATTCTGGCCCTTGGTTTTGGGAAAACTTGGGCCTATTCATGAAGCCATGGAACCCATCATTCGATTCCTCAACAATAGTCATAACCTCAGCACTAATTTGGGCCAGATTGCTAAACCTACCTTTGCATCTCTGGAATCTCTCCTCACTAAAAGCCATTGGAAATGCAATTGGGAAATTTTCTTGCGGAGTCTGACAAAGTAATACTACACAGGTAGGCGGTAGCAATCACCCTCTTTTTTTGGTAGCATAAAAAACACTTACAGTTTCGAAGAGAAGTGGTGTGGAATCACCATTTTTTTCAGTGCACATTTTGTGTATGCTCTTTTTTATTTATGAAGTATGAATATTTGTTTAAAAATGTTAGTGATTTCCTTCCTAATTTTGAAATGTATTGATGCAACATCAACTATTTTTTTTTTAGAGTGGTGATTTTCATGCTAATTTTGAAACGTATTGATCTTGCATCAACCTTTTTTTTTAGAGTGGTGATTTTCATGTAATTTGACATGTTGATCTTTTGCATGTTTTTTTTTTTAGAGTGGTGATTTTCATACTTAATTTCTATTATTGATGCTGCATCAACCTTTTTTTTTTAGAGTGGTGATTTTCATGTTGGTAATAAAACACAAAACTTAGATAAAAAAAAAAAAATATATATATATATATATAAACAATAAAAAAACAAATAAAAATGTAAAAAAAAACAAAAATAGCTCGTAAAAATAAAAAATTAAAAAAACAAAAAACAAAAATATTTGAAAATTATATCAAAGGAAATGACAAAATTTGAAAAAAAAAACACATAATTTAAGAAAAAAAACAAAAATTGATCCAAAAAAATTTCATTAAAATAAAAAATTGATTTTTTGAAAAAAAAAAAAAAAAAACAACAACAACAACAAAAAATACAATGTTGTTGGTGGTGTGAGTAGGCCAATGACATTGGTGAGCCTCTGTTGACAAGCGGATGGCCAGATCAGCATATAAACCCCCAAACTGGTAGCCAAGAACAAATAGGGTAGGCACTCTGAGTAACTCAATGATGACCTCTACAATGCCGCCTTCCTATGACTTGACCCATTGTGACCCACTTACTAAGAAATTTTTAAGTGGGGTACATTAATTTTATTATTATTATTATTATTATTATTTTCAATTTTAATTTTTAATTTTTTTTTTTTTTAATTTTTTTTTTTTTTTAATAATTTTTATTAAATTTTGCTTTTTCTTTTTTCTTTTTTTTTAATTGATTTTTTTTTTTTAATTTCATAATTTTTCTTTGTTATTAACTTTTACGTTTAGTTTTTTAATATAATTTTATAAAATTCAATAAATTTTATATATATATTTTTAAATTTATTTGGATTTAATATTTTTTTTAAATGTTTTACTTTTTATTATTTTATTTTTTTGTTAATTACATAAAATTTTTATATTTTTTTATTTCAATTAAAATTGTGTATTTAAAATTAGATTTTTTGTTTTAATGAAACTTAATTTTTTTTAATTATTATTTTTTTTAATTTTTTTTTATTTAATATATATATATATATATATATATATATATATATATATATATATATAATTATCAATTTTCCATTTTTAATTGATTTTTAAAGTTTTTAAAGTTTTTCTTTTAACAATGGTTTTTTTTTTTTCCTTTTATATTTAAAATTTATTTTTTCTTTCAAAATTTATTTGTTTATTCATTTATTTATTAAAATTTAATATTTTTGTTTTTAAATTTAATTTGTTATTTTAATATTAACTTTTTTATTTTCATTGTATTTTATTTAATTTAATTTGTTATTGTTTTTAAATTTAATTTAATATTTTCATTGTATTTTATTTTTATTTTTTATTTTTAATTAATTTTTCATTTTTTTTACTTTTAATTTAAATAATGTTTTTGTGTTTTTTTTGTTTTTTTTTAAATTTAATATATTTCCTTAAATTTAATTTTCTGTTTAATTTTTTTTTTTTAAATTTTAATAAGCATTTTATTTTTCTTTTTTAAATTTAATTTCTATATTTAATTTTTTATAATTTCCTTCTTTTTTAAACTTTTTTTTTTGTTTTTTTTTTTAATTTAATATTTTTATTTTGTTTTTATTTTTATTTTTTAATTTCTATATTTTTTAAATTTTAATCTTAAATTTTTTATTTTTTTTTCCTTAAATTTTAGGTTTTTTTTAATGTTTGAATGAAAAATTTTATTTTGTTTTTATTTTTATTTTTTTTTATCTTCATATATTTTTAAATTTTAAGCTTTTAAATGTTTTTATTTTTTAAATTTATTTTTTTTTCTTAAATTTTAGGTTTTTTTTTAATGTTTGAATTTTAAAAATTAAAAAATGTTATTTCTATTTTTAAAAATGCTAAAAGTATGACACAATTTTTTTTTTTTGTTATTCCAGCATCAACTGGTTTTGTTTTAAGGGTGTTTTTTCAATCCTTTTTTCAAGAAACAATTTTGTTTTTACCATAATTTTATAAAATGTTGAAATTTGACCTTAAAAAAAAAACGAAGTGCGTTCTGGAATACACACTTTTTGTTTTTGGGGTGTTTTTTCAATCCTTTTTTCAAGAAACAATTTTGTTTTTACCATAATTTTATAAAATGTTGAAATTTGACCTTAAAAAAAAACGAAGTGCGTTTTGGAATACACACTTTTTGTTTTTGGGGTGTTTTTTCATGTTTTTTGAGTCTTTTTGGGCTAGAGTTCCCGTTTTGAGGTCAGGTTACCTATTTGATCGATAACAGTGTTGTGCCCAGAAACAGAGGAAAATGTCAGAACCACCTATGCACGCATCTGTGTAGAAATGGACTTCAGCACCGGATTCCCAGCTGAAATAATCCTAACAAGCAAAGACTATGTATGGAACCAGAAACTCGACTATGAGAGTGTCATCTTCAAATGTCGATCCTACTTTGAGACAGGCCATATAGCCAAAAATTGCCCAAAAGTCTCACAGAAAAATTCTGCTAGAAAGAATCATCATAGATCTACATGGTGGGAAGGATTACAAAAGGAATATTACACTGTCATCAAGGAAGAATACTCTCCAGGAAACTTTGAATCGCAAGAAATCAGGTAAGAAAGAAACAACCCTCAAGACGAGCAAGGGGAAAGCCCCGCCCAACAACAAAAAAACGAACTCGATAGCCCCTCAAACATCAACAATTATGAGGATCTGAATATCGCGCAAAAGAAATCTTCATTTAGCAGCAAAGCAGATCCCGAAGATAAGACACCAGTCTCTTAAGAATCAGAAGAGATGAGAAGATAAAGGAAGTTGGAAGACCGTAGAGAAGAAAAAGAAAGCTACAACACCAATCTCGCCAAAAAAGACGAGAAGCTAGACACTTAACAACTAAGAAAATTATAGATTCGATAGACCAAAGTTTTGGTCTCAGTGAACGTTAAATACCATCACAATCATCATTAATTTAATTTTAATTATATACTTCAAGTAATCAATTAAAAATTAATTATAAACTAAATTTAATTAAATAATTCAAAAATTAATTAAAATATAATTATATTATATTAATATTATAATTTAATTATATTAAAATTAAAAATATATTATAATATAAATATAATATATATTATATTTTAAAACCATATTAATTAAAACTTATAACTAAAAACCAAATATTACTCCGTAGCCATGGTGGATTAATGGTAATGGAGGAGTTAACGTATATACGAGGAGAGGTATGTGAGGTGGAGTGGAGAATGAGGTGGAGAGATAACGTGGAAGGTGAGGTCACGGTGATGGAGATGGGAGTTATAAGGTGGTGAACTGAACTTTAGTTTAGGTGTAAAATAGACAATCATATAAAATTGATATCTGCGATTGGAGATTTTGTTATATCATAAAACTGTGATATTGCTATATTGGAGATTTCAAAAAAATCAGAGTTCCGAGGATTTTTATGTCGCAATTGCAAATTTTAAAATGCGTATAATATAAAAATGTTGATATGCTAATGTTGTTGTGATATCAGATATCAAAGGTTTTTGAAAATCAGAAGTTTTATTTCTGAAGGGAGGAGGTGAGGGAAGTGGGGTCTACGTGGAATTAAAAATTCTAAAAAATGAATTATAATTATTTTGTGATTATGATATTTTGGGTTTGGTAATTTCTTTTAAAATAAAGAATTGGAATAAATTACCGAGATTGCGAAAACATATTTTTAACTGTTTTACGATTTGGCTGAGTCATTTTGTAAGATGGTTAGTGAAAAATGAAAAATTAGTAAAATTAACTAGGAGTTAATATTTACAATGGATTATTATTTTAATTACAAAAATTAAAATATGATACGTTTTGTATATTTTAAACTTAGGTGACAAAATAATCAAACTTCAGAGGAGTTTCATTTGCAAACCGGATAACCAAATGAGACGAAATAAGTATCGATGGAAAGCTTGTTAAAAGTTGAACTCAATGAAATAGTTAAAATATAAATTCGACGAAAATGAAAAAAAATGAAAAAATTGCAGGACAATTAACTTAATGAAAATCATAAAAAGTGTTTTAACAACAAATTAATGGAAATAGTCCCCATTATTTGAAGTAACTATATGAAAAATCGAGGGTGTTGGGCTTTCCCTACAACATTGGCGACACACTGGGAAGAACCAGTTATCTCTGGTTAATGATAATGAACTTTAGTTTACCCAAAGGTTAAAAAAAATGGAGTTCATGAAACTGTCTAATAGTAAAACATTTCCATGGGTTCCACATATTAAATAGATTAAGCAATATGAGTTTATAAAGATCAGTACTCAAAGCAGACTTGAGTAAAAATCATGAATCCCAAAATTGGGAAGAATTTATTTTAATATTACCTTATATGAGAAATAGAAAAAGGTACGAATAAGATTTGTTTGACAAAGCATATATCCATTGTTATGAATGGTCTTTGACATCGCTTCATTGCCAATAATCTCGAACAATACCCCGACAAAGTTGTATTTTGTGCCATACAAGCCTAGCCCCACTGCTAGCGAGTGTCCATAGCCCCGATGAGTTTACTTGTATTTCCCATGCTTTCTCTTTTAATCACCCTTTTGATAAGCACATTTGTAAGCTTTAGTTTATGATGTATCTGAGTGAAAGAGGTGAGATGGTAGTAGAGACTTATGTTAATGGATATAATACTTTAATAATGTTGACTCCAAAAATCTTTCCCTGTGACTATCAATCATAGGCTTTATTAAGTGGAGGGTGAGAAGGACTCATCGAGTTAAACTCAGGTAGTTTTTTCCTCGAAAAGGTAAACTATATCACTTAGTAATGATATGTGTTCCTCCATGAAAAAAAATTTTAAAGCAAGAGGGTTTTATGGTTCCATAAGGATATGCCTTGAATGAAAAATGAAATTCACTAAAATATAGAGAAATAAGATTTTCCCATGTATGGAAACTATTGTTGGGTGAGAAAATGCCTTCCATATAAATCTCAGCGGTGTCACCAAAATCAAAACAAAACTGAAAACAAAAGGAAAATAATTCCAAAAAGAAATCAACAAACTTCAAAAATGTAAAAATTGACGAAAATAAAAGCTAAGAGAAAATCCAAATTTAGAGAAGCAACCCTAACAAGATCAACTATACAAATGTCTCAACAAAAGAGTAAAAGAAGAAAATCATGTGTACATTTCTTCTTATGTTGAGATTTTAATAAATGTTATCTTGTAGATTTATAAAAAATGAGGCTCTCAAAATGTAAAGGGTAAACACCAACGTTGAGAGATAACAAGATAATGAGAAGTCTTTGTTTGCTACAAATTTTCTTGTTCCAAAGAAAAATCCTACATAAAAGCATATTAACCATTTTCTAATAAAATGAATGCTTAAGGAACATATTAAAGGTTTTGAAACTCTTCAGTTTAGCTGATTTGATGAGGATCATTACTGCTTCTCCCAAAAAATTGAAAGTAAACTATCAAAGGAGAATGAGCTCCAAATCTGATCTAGTAGAGGCACGAAAAGTTCACAAAGAGTTGCAAATCAAAGTTTTATATCAGGAAAAGCTATAAAAAAAAATTGAAACTATAAGTAAAGAAATGAAAATGAATGAAAGTGGGCATATGAAACTTACCATTGAAAATTTTCATTGAATCTTACTTGAGAGATATCATCTGTTCCAATAAAACATAACTTCTTATTTTAATTAGAATTACGAACATAAAGAAGTTGTTTTCAATGTAGTTCTCATTGCCCCAAAATCACAATTTATTCAATCAAAACTAAAGCAAGCAGTAAACTAAAAGGAAAGAATGTTTCATGTTCAAGGAATCAGAAGTAAACCAAATCCATCAGAAATGAGAATGAAGATATCATTCTTTATGAATTGCAATGATAAATGTTCTCTTTCATTTTTTCATTCTGAATTTATATCAACCCCAAAATATTGCAATCGATTCAAAATCCCAAATAATGTAGAATTATGTATATGAAAAGGACTTGAATTTTTATATGATAAGTATGGAGCAAAATATAAAAAATTCAAAATAAGAGAGAATTCAAAAACGAATTAACCATGATCTATTACCTTTTCATGTTCCAAATTCTTTATCAATTTCTGCATTACCATAATGGTTTCTCAAGAGTGCCTTTGTAAGAAAATGAAGATATTCACTAAAAGATGAATGAGAAAATAAAATGTGCATCCGATAATGAGTCAAAGGCAAAAACGTAAACGCACCACAGGTGATTAAATTTTTCATTCGCTAAGAAGATTTCTGAGAAGAGTAAAAGAGGCCCATGTGCATACACCATGAAGAATGTATATTCCTATAGTTACAAAGTCATCCCGATGAATGAATACTTGGATTTGCTGAAATTATGATTAAAATACATCCAAACTTTCGACCACCATGATAACATGAAAGTAACATATATATTCAAAGATAATAAAACAAGACTTAATGTGAACATAGTGAAAGATCATAATGAATTTATCAAATACCTATGAAGATACTTAATCCAATATTATGAAATTACGAGTTTCCATGAGAATTAAAATGAAAGATAAGAGGTCAATTTTTCCAAAACATTTAATGGGAAAAACTTCGATAAACAAAATTCTTGCTTCATAATATTTCCAATGACATTTATTTTCAGAAGTTTACTTAAATTTCTCCTCTGATACAAGAAGTCTCGATTATTCAAAATGTTAAGGGGAAGAAAGATCTTGGAACAAATTTTTTTGTGTAACTTTTACAATCAAAACTTACAATATTGACCATGTCTGATAATGAATGCCTGTTAAATTTATATTGTAGGAAAATTGTCTTTTTAGTACATCAAACATTCATGCGTTAGAGGTAAAAGTTTCGTAAGATATTGTAAAGTAGTTCTGACGAATTTCATTCCAATAATGAGATAATTTGAAGTTTTGTAAAAATTGATTGAAAGAGCATCTACATTTACTCTTAAAACAAAATTCCAAGGAAAGGAGTATGAGATTTAATAAATATAATAAAAAATCGAGTGTCAAATATCTCAAAAGCTTTTTGAAGACAAAATTAATTTAAAAATATCTGAGACCATAGAATTCCAAAGAGGATGGTGAAATACGGGTCATTTCCTTTACTAAGTAAAATGGATATGATAGTTAAGGAAAATGAAATGTGGATCTCGAGGAGGTAAATTTCAGAATTCATTTTAAACGATTTCGATATAATAGAAACCCAAGAGTCCAATAAGCCAACAAATTTGAAATTCTGAGGAAAGATCTCGGAAATATGAAAAAACAGAGGATCGAGATTCCGAAATTTACCAATTTAGAGGCTCTGAGTCCCTTCAGAAGAAAGGAATGTGACTAAAGGGAAAACAAGATGTACGAGTGTGATGCAATGGTTCAACTCAATTTTAGCAATTATAAGATTTGAAAAAAGCATAGATAAAATGATAGATAAGATCATTCACTGTAAGCATTTTGTGTGAATTTTCCTCCATTTGTAGCAAAAATGAAAAATAAATAGTGTAAGTGCTTCATTACAACTGCATCGATGAGAGGAAAAAAATTATTATTGACTCATATTGCCAAGTGAAAAACATGCTTTCACGTGGTTTTTCACAAATGAGCATATCAGAAGAAAAATATCGGAGAAATATTGTGGTTGTAACTTTGAAAAATGCGATATTTTCACCTTCCATTAGTATTTTTCAATGTAACGGCTAAAGAATATAAGCACAAAGGGATATCAGAGGTCCTTTATCGGAGTTTTAATATCGAGGGTGTGAAAGTGTAACAACTGATTGGAGGTCCCGATATGAAAGTTCCGATATGGATAATGCAAATTTTGTCAGAGATCAAAGGATTGCAAATATCAAATATCGGTGATCGGAGTATCGGAGATGTATGAACATTGTAGTATCAACGAGTTTATTTATCGTAGGCTGAGCGGGAAGGGATATTGGAGATCGGATGATCAGGATATCAGAGATCGATGAAATGAGGTTCACATTGAAAACTCTAATATTTAAAAGCTACGATAATGCTATATGGAAAACCTGTGGGGTCAAGCCTTTATTATTATATTCACAAAGAAGTGCTTAGCTCAATTTTTCCTTTTAACAAAAAACATTTTAATAGTTATATTGGCTATCAAAAATCGAAGAATGATTTTATTAGAAATTTCTTATGAGGAGAGTTATGATATTATAATGATTTGATATGAATCTTCTGATACTGTATTAAAGGCCTATCTAGGTTTTAATGAATAGAAAAAAAATTAAAGAATCCTCAAATTCTGACGAAACAAAAAATACTTCCCTACTCATGTTGCAGATTTAGAAATAGTTGGCTGTTTGCTTATCTCAAGTCTCCAAAATCAAGCGAATGAAGACCTGCAAAAAGAAACAAAACAAAAATAAGAAATAAACTATGAAAAAGAGAAACTAAGAATAGATGAAAACGAACCTGTAAATTGTATACATGGAAGAATCATTTGACTGTAAATTTACCTCATGAATCTTCAAATTTTCCCATGTATTTCTCAAAATTCGCATATATTCAACATAATATACTTATTTAATCTAAAATTCTAAGTAATGAACTTTCATATTGCATCCACCTCAAATTTACATCAGAGGAAAAGAGGTGAATATGAGCCTTTTTAGAAATACTTGTGAATCAAAGATTGCCAAGCCATAGCAATTCCTTGGAATTTCTTCATATATGATTAAATCATTTTTTTTTAACAATGTGATGAAGTTTTATTGGGAAAAAAGGACAATCAAGTGCTTTCACAAGTGTGTATGATATAATCCTATAAGAACTTTGATATGTTCTAAGCCATTTTTTCCATAAAATGAAAAGGGGTGCCAAATAAAACTCGAATTTATTACTTTCTTATTAAAAATATGAAATAATGAAATAAATGCAAGCATAAAAAGAATCTAAATATAAATTAATCTATTTTCTAACTCTAACTGAATGAAAAAGAGACATGACTAGGTATAGTCATACTTCCAATATAACCTCACAAGCTTTTTGTTTCCTGCATGTATGTACAAATCAAACATCCGTAACAAAAATACAAATATAATTGAATTAATGGAGTTAAATCTGAATGCAAAAACTACATTTATTTCTATTATATTTACAAAAAGCAACTTATTGGCAATCACCTTTCCTTGAAATGTTCTTTCCAGCTGAATTTCAATAAGATCATAGAAATTTGGATGGATTTCCATTAATCAATGGGAGAGGTTCAAAAGAGGGGATAACAAGATGAATTGTGGAAATGGATTTTTAGATACAATGGACAAAAAAATTTGCCAATATTGTGTACATACGTTAAATTATTAATAATATGCCGTAGAGGAAAACTTTCCAAACGTATTTCAAATGGGTCAATGCAAAATGGATGGAAAAATGGAAGACCATTAATTGAATTAGATTGTTGGTCATATTGTGAAAATACACTCTCTTGTTGGCACTGTTTTTGAGAAAAAAGAAGCAAGTGATAAGAAATGAACATCCATTGAAATTGGAAGAATAATAACTCTTGATGTTCAGGATTATAATTTGAAACTTCATTTTCCCATGGGGGCAATGCATCAATTGAGTGTTCAATGCTAAACTATTTAATATTCTAGCATAAGATATCAAAAAATTGGAAAATGAAAACAAAAACAAATATGAAATTAAACAAAATAAGTGAAGGGATAATAATAAAATCAAATCACTATATGTAGTAGTAATACAATTATTATTACAACACATTAGGGATCGACTTGAAAAAATTTCCTTTTCACAAGGATTGTCCATAATCATGGAAATAGAATGATTTCCAATACCAACTTGTGAATTAAAGAGAGGGTTAGGACTATGAATATGAGTCAGAATTCGATCATGATAAAAATCATAGATTGGAATGGGTTCTTGAATGCTGAAATCATGAAGATAATTTTTTGCTTGAGAATGAGAATTGGTTGAAACAATTTCTGAGTTGGAGTGTTCTTCATTCCTACATATGATTGATCTTTGATTATGGGAATTAAATTGTGCACAAAACATTTCAACATTCTCAATGCCAGAATAATTATCGTAAATAACTTCATGAAATTCATTAATTTTTTCTTCATTCTAATATTACAAATCAAAACAAGAAGGGAAATTAAGCTCAGGTTCATCAGTGTTGGAAGAATGATCAATAAATAATTATTTATCCTGATAAAAACTAAAATGGAATTCATTTGGATCGATTTCTCTGCTTTCTAGAAAATTTTTAATGCAATGAGAAGGAAAATTACTATCAACAAAAATATCGGGCTAAAGGGAAAAATGTGAATTTAAAGAAATAAATCTGAAACATTCTCTATTTGTATTTTCTCCATTATAAATTTCAAATTTAAGATCATTCAATTGACTGACTGTGCTTTCTTGAAGAATGTTGTTTGGATGCCCTGAATTTGGAATTTGATTAACATAAAATAATTCAAAGATTTCTGCAGCAAATTGCATATTAGATTCTTCAATTTCTACTTGTTGTTTAATGACTGTATTTTGAATTAATTACACAATTATTTTCGGATTTGATTACAACAATTTCTTCAAGATTAATATTAGTATCTTATTGTAATCATTTAACACAATTTTCCAATATTTGAGATTGTATTTCATTAACATGAGAGAGATTATCATTAATATTAAAAGATGTGAGTATTAATTGAATAAATTCATCATACATACTAGATGCAACTTCATCATAATTGCTATGTACCTTTGTATTAGAGTTCTCAATTGTGTTAATAGAATTCGAAGAAAGTTTATTAAAGTTTTTAATAATTTGACATGGATTGTGAATGCGAGGAAGATAGTAAATATATTCAAACCAATTCATCAATTCAATTTTTGAAGGTTTATCATCAATTTTAAATCTCAAATAATTTAAATGAAATCTAATAGTAAAATCAATAAAAGACTCATTTTTTGAACTTTCGTATATCTTCAATTTCGTCACATATATGTTTGTAGGAATAGCCGTCAAATTTGCAAAGGAAAATTGTAATAAATTGTTTCCATATGTGAATTGAGGCCACTGGAAGAGATTGACACCAGCTTTTGGCTTTTCCCGAAAATGTAAGAGTAAAAATTCCGCATAAAATACCTTCATCAATTCCTTGAAGATCGGAATTTGCAAATTTTTGATTAAATTGTTAGGCATGATCAAAATCAGAAGCATTCCTCTTACCATTAAACTTTACCTTTGAAAAGTGTCTTACTATTTCTGGTGGAGTATTTGCAGATGCACATCCAAAGATACAACTCCAAATTGGAAGTTTAAAAGGAGTAATTTAAAATACAAACACTTCAAAAGACAACAAGTCTCCAGGCCCTCCTTCTAGCGCCAAAAATATTGAAGGCCCAAAATTATTTGCCTCAACATTATAAGGGAGACCACTTGGTCCAGAAATTAAAGCAACTCATTTCCCATTGAAATGGTTATTCCGACTTGTTAAACTAGGTCAAATTACCTTCTCTCTATATCTACTAGCTTAAAGTATGACTTTTCCTTACCAATAGAGAAAATACATTAGATAATCCCTCTTGTTGATCAAGAAAGAAAGTGATCCTTAAGCTGATTTGTGGCTCAACCAAGCCACAACTAAGTTTTGACTCTTTGATAAGAGGACTTCTAGGAATGAAAAATTAAATCTAAATGCTAAATTATCCTAACATACAAGCAAAATAAAAGTTTTCCTAATCCTATATCGATTAGGAAGATATAGATCTA
The DNA here is from genome assembly GCA_034641835.2 of Pinus albicaulis. Taxonomy (NCBI): domain Eukaryota; kingdom Viridiplantae; phylum Streptophyta; class Pinopsida; order Pinales; family Pinaceae; genus Pinus; species Pinus albicaulis. The sequence goes on from CM076580.1 coordinate 1,304,004,100, forward strand.
ACCCAACTCAGAGAAAAGTAATTAAATTATTAAGATTTAAATTTGTCTGTTTTATAAAGAATATCAAGCTAACAAAGTAGTTCAATTAACTGACATTATGAATACTATAACACATTCTATATAGAGACCTCTTAACTGAGATAATCAATAAATAACATTTAAGAAGTAGTTCACAAAATATTATTGTTTGCAAAATCAAAATTAAAGACTAATTTTTGAGTAAATAGTTACTCAGAAATCATAGTTCATCCCACAAGAGAAGAGATAAATAATAACATATTATTGAAGAAAATTACTCACATTGACAATAATGCAAGGCAAGATTTGTTTCCCGAGGCTTCTCACAGATCAAGGGGATTGATTAGGAAGAAACCTTTGCACCTGTCGCACGGTATTCTTCCATAAGGACCATCCTTGCTCTCTCAGCATAGATGGGTTGGCACATTCATCAGATGGATGTGAAGACTGCGTTCCTTAATGGGATCATTGAGGAAGAGGTGTACATTGAGCAACCTGAATGATTTGAGATCTTCAGCAGCGAGTCGCATGTGTGCAGACTCAAAAGAGCGTTGTATGGGCTGAAGCAAGCACCACGTGCTTGGTACACACAGATCGACAACTATTTCACTGGACTTGGCTTCACCAAGAGTGAGGCGGATGCAAACCTGTATCAAATTGTGGTGGAGGGTAAGCTTTTAATAATTGTTTTTTATCTTGATGATTTAATACTAACGGGTGATGAGCAGTTGATACACTCATGCAAGGAAGATCTTTCAAAGGAGTTTGAGATGAAGGATTTGGGCCTCCTTCATTATTTCCTTGGATTGGAAATATGGCAGCGAAAAGGTGAACTGTTTTTGTCTCAAGGCAAGTATGCTCGGGAGATACTTGGTAAGTTTCACATGGAGGACTGCAAGCCCATGGATACTCCTCTTCCAAGAAATTGGAGGAAAGAGGATGCTACATCGACAGAGGTAGTGGATGCCACTATTTATCGACAGTTGGTGGGTTCGCTCATGTATTTAGTTAATACAAGACCATACATATGCTATGTAATGAACCGGCTTTCAGAAGCGATGGTTAAGCCTACCAAGCTATTTTGTAAGGCAGGAAAGCATGTCCTGAGGTATCTCAAGGGCACATCTGAGTATGGCTTATGGTATAGACAGAAGGATGAGGTGAAGTTGCATGGCTTCATAGATGCAGATTGGGCGGGCAGCCCAACGAACAGAAAGAGCACATAAGGAGGGGTTTTCAGTATCGGATCTACAACAGTTTCTTAGTATAGTAGGAAACAAAGATCCGTGACACTCAGTTCAACGGAAGCAGAATACATGGCAACAAGTAAAGCTGCATGTGAGGCTATCTGGATGAGGAAGATCCTGGTCAATTTTTTTGGTTCACATTTAGATCCTATAGTGATACATTGTGATAATCAAAGTTTCATTGAACTCTCGATTAATCTTGTGTTTCATGATAGATCTAAAAATATTGATATCCAGTATCATCATATCAGAGATTGTGTGCAGCGGAAGATCATGTTGCTTCAGTACATTCCTACGGAAGATCAAGATGTAGACATTCTAACGAAGGCGCTCGACAGGAGAAAATTCGAATACCATAGAGGCAGGATCGGGGCGAAGGATAATCCCTATCTTGTTGAGAGGGAGTGTTGAGATTCAACAAGATGATGAGCTTAGTGAAAAGTAAGCACCTTCACTAAGTGGGGCCCACAGGCTATTTTTAGGTGTATGTCTATTTTTAGACATGGTGAGAATATTCTATAAGTTGCAGGATGCTATTTGTAGATGGTTGGTCAAATGTGAAAAACAGATGAAATTATATTTTTAGAATATTGGGCGAATTCTATTTATAGATCGTCAATGTAAAAATAGATGCATGTCGATTATTATTAGCCCTTAATAATAATCCGACAATAAACATCAACTTATTCTCTTGGAGCACTTTATTTCAGTGAACAGATTTGGAAAATCAGTGGGCTGAAGGAATTACGCAATTCCTAGGGTTATTGGTGGCTCATGCATGAAGCACTCAGTTAGAACTGAAGTGGAAAATTTATGACAGAGTTGGAAGAGTAGTTTATGGAGATGTTATTTAGTTTAACTTCGTTAAGTGAGTTAAACTCAATTGAGCTAGTTGCATCTAGTCTAACTGAAAGATACACTAGTGAGAGTTAAGTGAATTAATTAGTTAATTAATTCACAACTAATAACTCACTAACAAATGAACAAATACAGAAGTTAACTATAGTGCATGTTAGTTTCAATGGAGATCCAGTGGAGAGATAGGTGAAAGGGTGAGATGGACTATCCGTTGTGACTATAGTGATGCATTCAATGCATCTGACACACATTGGAGTTGCCAATGAGGATTATATAGTCAAGGCAAGGCCAATTTGAATTCATTCAGGGGTCTTCTTCAGCAGGGATTGTGCAGTGGAGGCAGGCTGTCAGGAGGCAATAAATTGGTGTGTGGAGATGCAAATTTCTGCATGACAGCATGTAATGAATCTACATTGTACTGAGAGCTTGATGTACTAAGATTTGTATGAGATTATTACATGATTCCATTGATATACATAATATAGGATAGTTGGGGTTTTTAGCTTTAAGCTTTCCCATTAAACAACTGTGTTATGTGAGATTGAATTTATTCACATGTGTTTGCAATTGAGTTTTAAATTTCTGCAAGTTTAATAGTGGAAGGGTTATGTATTTAGTAAGAAGATAAATATTGTTAGATCAGGAGAATCTGGTAATACATCAGTATTAATAAATTTCTACATTAGCAAATACGAACCGAGCCAACAACAAGCTCACAACAATCCAAATGACTATTTATCAAGATAACAAGAAGAATAAGAAAACATGTACTAAGTGACCATAGCATAATTGAAACATAGGAAATCAAATAAGTATAATATAGAGCTATTTAATAACCATTGGGGAAAAAATTTACATAGTATATGCACAAATTTCAAATGACAATAATAACAACATAAGAATGAAAAATACTTCACATATTTATAACATGAGAAATCCAACATAGAGTTTGTTTCTCTATGCTCTAAATCATGTAACCAAATATGCACAATTTTTAATTGAAAATAATAACAACATAAGCATGAAAAATGCTTCACATATATATAACATAACAAATCCAACATAGAGTTTGTTTTTGTAAACTCTGAATTAGGTGACCAAAACACACTACAATACGGTCTAACATTACATTTTCTCTCTCATTGTGACTGATACCTCCGAGAGTGAGCCCCTATCTTGGTCCCCATCGACACTGAGGGTCATGAGATAAGGCTTTGACATCCCCTCTCTATTGCTTAGCATAGAGATCTCCAGTCTTTAGCCTTCTAATTGTATCATTGTATTTACAGTGTTTTTGCTAGTGTTAGCTTAATGCTTTTAAGCCAAGCATTTAATTATTTACCATTTTGCTTTCAACATTGACCTCTTAGTTGCTTTAACCCACCCACATTATATTCGCATGGATTGGTACGTTTTATTCCATTGATATCTGATAATTAGTTGGACATTAATAATTATCTTATCATTTGTAAGTAGTTAATTCCTAGACTTAATTGCTATTTTCTATGTTTAGCAATATGCCTTTGGTGAGAGTCTGGGACTTCTTCAATCCACTATTGAGATATTTTCATGCTTATCAGATTTGGATTTACTAAGTGTCGGTAAATTGAAATCATGCATAATTCTCGTCTGGAATAAAAATCTTTAATACTAACCTTAATTTGAGAACTTACTAGATAAATTGGAAAAATAAAACCTAATAGATATAAGAAAACTCTCACTTGTTTTTTTACTGCGAATGTCAGCTGACACTTGATCTTAATAAGATTTCCCTTTTGTGCAGAGGAATCTTTGGTGCCAGGAATGTTATGGCCACCTGAATGGATTAGGCACTGAGGCAATTCAAACCTGAGTATTGATTCAATTCAATTGTACTTTAATGTTCGAGATTATGCTTTCCACATTGTTCTGGTAGTATATATGGGAATATTTGTTCCATTGTGCTAGCACCAATTTACTCTTGTTAAAGCAAGCGTTAAAATTCAGAACAGGTATTGTCGACATCAACTATTTGTTGGTTTCATGTTGAAGGAGTGCTTATTGATGTGGTTGTTGTTGTTTGCTGTAACAAGTTACACCTTACACCAAAGAAGCACTGCTTTAGGAGAGGCCTGGGGTATCATAGTTGAGAAGCTAATATTTATCAATAATATATAATAACAAGTGTTTAGAAAAACCCTTGATAGGTTCGGCTTACCTACTGCACTTAGGAAAAAGGAAAACGTGCTTTTCTTATAGTAAAATAAGAGAAAAAAAAAAAAACTTTCTAAACCAAATAAAAGAAAAGAAAAGAAAATAAATTTGGTAAACCAAATAAAATAAAATAAAAACAACCTTTGTAAAGAAAAAAATTACCGTAAGTAATTTGTTAATAGTAAGTAATTATTAAACAATTACAGTAAATAATTTGTTAACAGTAAGTAGTTATTTTTTATTTATAAAGTAATTATTTTTAATGTATATAGTGAATAATTAAATTGAAAGAAAATGAGGACTTTGTACCCTAGTAATATTGAATAGGGTCAAAATAAAAGGAGTAATATTGAGTTGTAGCCATTATCAATTCTGAAGGAAAATGAAAAAAGAACCATATTTAAAGTTGGAAAATTATTCAAAATGAAAATTGTTACTCAGAAACAAAACATAGAGTGTTACGGGTGTTAGTATGAATCCTTTGTCGAAGTGTACGAAAAAAGACCACTTTAGCTACGCATAACTAATAGCCCTAACATCAAATGTGGCTGCCAATATCTTCATATCTGCAGTTAGTTGATCAAGACAAGAGCTGCAAAAACCAGATCTATGCATAGAAAGACATTAAGCAGTAAAAAGAAGGGTTTGCTCCATATATCCAATAGACAAGACAAGAACAATTTTTGAAATAATTTTTTGTATTAAGGGCACCTGGGAGGAAAACAAGAAGATGTTTCCAATTCTCCTCAATGGGATGGGTTCTTGGAAGTCCTCGGCACTTCAGATCTAGAATCTCTCTCTCTTGTTGGTGTAGAAAACCCAGACAAAGATAGAACTCAAAGGGAGCTCACACAGCAAATAATGTAGAAAAATGTGACCGAGTGTATAGATCTAGAGTGATCTAATAGGCAACAAAAGGTGAAGAATGGTAGAAAAAACCCTCCTATTTATAACAAAATATTGGGTCATTCTAGATCTTGGTGCATGATTAAAATAATGTTAACCAAATCTAGATCCACCTTTTATGGAATATTTTGTTATATTTGTTGGAGGGAAAAAGTATTTGACTTGGGTCAAATCCCTTTATTTGTTAATAATAAATAAATAAATGATTTATTTATCTTTTTAAGGAAGTGGTTGAGGGATAATCAAATAAATAATGATTTATTTAATTATTTGTGGGTGATTTGGTCATATTTAACAAGGAATATTATCTAAATAAGATTTAAATAATTATTCCTAGAAAATAATAAGATAAATAAAGGTTTATCAAATTAATTTCTTTGTTTTTGGGTTAAACATGACTGGGAATAATAATTAAATTATGGTTTAATTAATTATTCCATGAGGAAAATCAAACAAATATAGGTTTGTTTAATATTTCCTTTTGAGGTTTCCTGTTTAGACCATAAACAACCTAATAAATGTGGTTTATTAAGTTATTTTACATAGTGAGAGCAATTTTACTTAGGGTAAAATTGGTCTTACATGGTGTACTTGGGTCCATATAATGATAGTAGGTTAGATGACCAAAAAATGGTGTAACAACGGGTATTTGTTTCCATTAGTATTTTTTTTACATGAAAGGAAACAATAGAAATTATGAGAAAATTCTAAAAACTATTTGAATCAGAGGGAAGGGTAGTCTCCTTCTTATTCATAAATAACATTATTGGCTTGTGGCGAATACGACCTACAACCATTTCCTTCACTATGGAAAATATCTAAATTAGTTCAAATTGCTCCCAATATTATTATATCAATCGAATTAGCTGAAACCCTAATTCCATTGGCAATTTCGAAAGAAAGACGAGTTATGAAGCTGAAGAAAAAACTAGAAGAAAATTGGGTGGTGTTAGAACATATGACAAAATTCCATTTAGAAATGCCCAGCAAAAGAGACTAGTAGAACAATGGGAGAGGTCGAACTCACCCTTGCACAGGTTCCACCTGCAAGAAGGATAAATATTAACAATATCAAGTTAAAAATCAAGAATGGTTTTCAATTCAACCTCTCAAAAATATTAATTAAGTTATGTATGTAAAAGGAGTAATGTACCTGCCGATTCCTTGCATCACCATTCGAGACCTATAGAGAAATTTTAACCCATAATTAATCACTGTCACATGAATATTTCATCAAAATGCACAAGAGAGAAAGAAAATAAAAAATAAAAACTCAAACTATGAAATGTTGAAAAACCAGCAAGCTTGAAGGATGGAACCAACAAGGGCTTTAGGAGGAACTAAAGGAGAAATTAAAAAACAGTGAATAAGAATTCAGGAAATATCATTGAACTCCATTGTAGCTAGCTTTTTTTTAATTTCACGAAAGTACAAACCTATTTTCATTCAACTAATCTATGGAGGAAACCCTTGCAGAAAGAACTTACAACAAAAGGAGAATCCAGACTCCTTCGGTTATTCCTTCGTTTTTGAGAATATAGACATTGGTGTGTTGGCCCTCTCTTTCTCATGAGTGCGTTCATGTTCGTTGTACGTTCACTACAGAACTTGTTCCACTAAATTTCGAATACATCTGGCATTTGGAGTTGTGCAAAGATCTGTGCCTGGAAACGTAGGTCAATGCAACCTATAAATTAATGTTGGGAGGCAGTGGAGTAGATGGAAGCCAAACTTAGGTTCATTGCCATAAATTCTATGAATAATTCCTAAAAAATCTCCTGAAACTTCGGCTTAAAAATGGTGGGCTATAAAGAATTCAAATAGAATCCTCGAACTTTGGCCTAAAAATGGTGCAAATATGTAAGTGGAGAGTAGGGTTGTTTAAAAATTTGTGTACACATGTCAGATGGAGACGTTAAGTGTTGACGGAACCAAAATTAGATTGATTCATAAGAGAAGGCCTATCGGCCTAAAAATGATGATATGTTAATGTTGCAATGTTGCGATATCAGAGGGTTTTGAAAATTAGAAGTTTCGTTTCAAAAAGGAGGAGGTGAGGTGGGGTCCATGTGGAATTAAAAATTCTACAAAATGAACTACAACGACTTTGTGATTTTTATATTTTGGGTTTGGTAATTTATTTTAAAATAAGGAATTGGAATAAATTACCGAGATCTCAAAAACACATTTTTTAACTGTTCTACAATTTGGCTGGGTCATTTTGTAGGACCGTTAGTGAAAAATGAAAAAGTAGTAAAAATTAAATAGGAGTTAATATTTACAATGAATTGCTATTTTAATTACAAAAATTAAAATATGATATATTTTGTACATTTTTTAACCTAGGCGACAAAAAAATCAAACTTCAGAGGAGTGTCATTTGCAAACTAGATAACCAAATGAGGCAAAACAAGTATCGATGGAAAGATTGCTAAAAGCAGAATTCAATGAAATAGTCAAAATAGAAATCTGAAGAAAATGAAAAATTGCAAAATTGTAGGATAGTTAACTTAATGAAAATCATAAAAGGTTTTTTAGCAAAAAATTAATGGAAATAGTCCCCATTATTTGAAGTAACTAAATGAAAAATGGGGGGTGTTAGATTTTCCCTACAATAGGTCCTAGTAAGAAAATAAAGTATTTGCAATATGGTCCCTTTGAGATATTGGAAAAGGTGGGAGATAATTACTAAAGACTCAATCTAGCCCCATACATGCACATTTAATTAGTTGTGAATGTGGATAATTTGAAGCTTTATGAGCCTTCCATGTTGGATCAGGAAGAGGAACATGTTCTACCTTCCATGGAGGATTTGGAATGAAATGTTCATGCATAGTTGGCAGAAGATATATTTTTGCAGAATAGGTCCAAAACTACAAGACATGGGAAACATGACCTTTAGAAGATTGGGTTGAAAGGACAATTTCCAAGCAAAGCTAAATGTTACACTTGAGAGAAGGTGAAGGAATTTTTTTTCACTTCCTTCAGTAGAAGATTTTGGGGACAAAAGACCTCCCAAAATGGGGAGGTGTAATCCCTATTGGATAATTATATTGTTTTTCTTCCATCTCTATGATTTTAGAGTGGAAAAAGTGAAGGAATTAGCTCACCAGACCTAGTTTGGTAAATCGAGGTCTGAAACCTTCTAGGATCATTTTGAGGCATAAAATGACATTTTTTGGGTGTAATTTTTTTATAGTTAGCATGACATATTTTTTATATTTTACACAGATATACATTTCCGACGGTGCAAGAATCACCTCAATCAGAGTCCGTACGCAAAAGTTATGCCACTTAGAAGTTGACCTTCTTGTCTTCACCACCATAATTTGAGAGGATGTCACACTAGCCCCCATTATTCATGGAAAAGGGTATAAACACATGATTATGATGAACAAGACTCTATAAGAGTCCATATTGTAACTCTAGTTAAGATTTTAGGTAGTCAAACCTAACCATTAGTAAGCTATCAGGCTGTGTTAGAACTGGGCCACTAGGAGGAAAAGAGGTTGCATCATAAGTATTTAGGGGTTTTTGCAGTGCATTAATTAGATATAATTTTTTGGGATTCAACTGCGTTAATTAAGTCATTCATATATGACTATTTCCATGAAAGTTAGTCATAAATGACTAATTTGTCATCATTTTTTAATAGTCCACTTAGCACTCATTACATTGGATGATGCTCACAGGGTTGAAGAAGTGGCATTGAAACTAGTGAAATGAATCACATAGCGTCAACCATCACTTCTCGAGCTTAAACCCTGTAACTAGGACTTCCGAGGAGGTCACCCATCCTATATCGCCTCTGGCTCAAGTGCGCTTAATTGTGGAGTTTTCCCCACAATCAAGCCCACTTAATTTTCTACCCCATTGGAAAAACCTTAGCAAGTATTGTGCCTCATGAACCATTAAAGTAGAGCTCTATTCTCTCTTTGTATTTAAGTATTGAGGGGTTTTCACTATGCATTGTATTAGATATCATTTTTTGGGATTCAACTGTGTTAAGTAAGTCATTCATCTATGACCATTTCCATGAGAGGTAGTCGTAACTGACTAATTTCTCATGATTTTGAATAGTCCACTTAGCATTCATTTTTTAGTGCATTTGTTACATATATGAGTGAAAATAGGTGAGAGGGATATTAATTTTGGTAGCTCAGGGAAAAATTCCCTCATTTGGACAATCTTCATCATCAAGGAAGACCCCAACTATCCCTTGGAAGAAATTAATTTGATTAAGGAAACATATATTTCTAATATGAAAACCCACATGTGCACAAAAGGATAGGTCAACCAAAAAGAGAAATTGGACACCCTTGGATGGCTATAAATACAAGTCAAGTGACCCTCATTTCTAAATCATTAATAATTCTTCTTTATTTGGTTTGGCTTGCACAAGTTTGAAGTGTTTCACTCAGATTGGTTCGTACAGGTCCAAAATCGCAGGGATCGAAGCTCGCACGTGTGTTATAGGGTTTTGATTTGCAACCGCAGGGTTGCCACAAAGAATTTTTGGTTGTAACTGCATGCACACAATACTCTTCATGTGTTTGGAACATTTTATACACACACACATCTCTCTCTTTGTGTGGTTGGATCCTAGATTTTGATTTTGACTATTGACCACAGATTCCGACAGTTGATGACAGCTGACCACATGCTGGTGAACAACGATTTTGATTAGTACTATTGCTGGGTTCATCTTTGGGACATTTTTTGGTTGATTTTTATGGATAGTCCTGTGGATAAAGAATTGGATTATTGTACTCTCTCTTTGTTGTATCATTCAATGATAATCTAATAAGACGAATCATTTGAAAGGGTTTTCCCTCTTGTGGGGTTTTCTCTCGATCTTTGACCAATCTCGGTGTCTCTATGTGTGAATGATTATATCTTTTTGTTCCTTCATTTTTGTTGCATTAATGATTATATTTTTCTTTATATATGATTGTATATGCTGCTGCATAATGTTATGATGTTATGAGGTGAATTTAATTTGTAAATAATGAAATATGATTATCTAAAGAAAAAATAATATAGCCCTAAGAAAAATTAACATGAGATTAGAGTTGGGTTGAAGAAAGTCCATTAAGATCATCCCTAAGAAGACACTTCTTAGGGGTAAAATGCACAGGTGGTAGTTGGAGTAAGATCCCTCTTAGGCCTTCCCGGGACCCAAGGCAGATAGTCTGATTAGCTGCAACATTCACAAAGACAATATATGCATGATCATACAAGTATTTGATTGACAATATGAAATAGAGAAGGATTACCTTGATGTGTAGTGTTGATCTGTTAGAGAGCTCAAGGTAGTATGGTGGAAGTCTGCCTCACCAGCTCCAAGTTCGGATCCTCCAAGAAAACAATGAAACTAGTAATATTCACAGTGTTATCACAATAAACAATCAAAGACAAACATATAATCAAACATGAAATAATATAATTCTAGGCCACCTATAACATATATCTTAGAAAAATAATTAAATAGATGCATTCATAAGATATCAAGCAGACAAAATAGAGGTAGTTATATTATATTAAATGAAGGAGGGTTACAACCATCGGCTTGGTCAAACCTCCTTCAGTCCTTCAACTCTAAGCTCTCTCGCCTCAATATCCTAGTGTGACAATGCTTAGGAAAATAGTTCTCAATGAACTATGCCAATAATGAAACCTCACACTAACAAATGTTCGCTCTTTCACAATCAACCTTTTGACCTTTGAAAATGAGACCTTGCCTCTAATTTATAAGATTTTGGGAGGAAAAACCTTTCCATTCTTCTCCATTAGTCTGATTAGGTAAATATCAATGATATTTCCATGCTTTTCTAGCTTTTTCTCTCTTTGGATGCTTAGTTAGGTTTAGAAATTTCCAATCAGAGGCCTGCACAGCAGGTTGCCAGATTTTTGGACTGAATCCTGGAGAAAATGCCAGAAATTCCAGTCAGTTGACTCAAAATTTTCCCCTCATTCTTCACGGAACACGGGTAACGTAGCCCTTTAGGAAAAACATGGCATTAACCTAGGCACTAACGCTTTCTATAGGAAGTAGAGAAGCATTATAACTCGGCCTAGAAGTTTCTGGGGTGTGTTACCATGGAAAAATAGGTCTTTGTCTAGGTTTATTCCTTCCATCCATGTGTCCTTATCCTATGAGCTGATGAGGAGATCATTTGCAGTATAACAGATGCCCCCTAAAGTGTGAGGTCAGAGACGAAGACGATGACCGAAATACTTTATATATGTGTAGTAGAGTGAGAGAGGAGTTGGAGGATTGTGGGAAACCTGAAACAAACAACATATGTCAAAAATATATAATTTTTTCCTGAGTCAGGCGTTCCCATGCTTAGTAGTTGTATCAGAGTGATTTCTCCAAGAATAGATATGACCAGTATGTCCACCGATAAGCACAATGTGGAAGCTTGTGTCATGAAAATATCAATCTGAAAATCTACCTCTGAAAAAAAATATACGCAGCTTGGGAGAGGAAAAAATTGAGTGATGTAAGCCTCTACCCAAGGTCTTGGTCTCCGCTTCTCTAAACTACATATTTCTACTCATGTGAATAAAAGAGTTGTAGTCGAACATGTGAGAAGTCGTCTGATTAGTAGTCAATGATGAAAATTGTTAACAGACGTGAGGATGGCCATCGATCACGATGATGGCCTCCAAGAGTTCTAGTACAATCTAGCGAGTGTGAAAAAATGGTGTTGATGTAGAACACTCATAGAATTATTTGACTAGGAGCCAATGATGAAAACCCCCAATCAAACATAAGGTAACCTGCCACTGAGGCCTGCAAGTTAGAGGGTACTGATATGTTTCTGGATCGCCTTCCTAGATAAGATGTTGAAGTCAATAGGAAGAGATCTGTCAAAAGGCAGGAAATAAGGTGTCCTACATCAATTTACACGAAACGGGACAAAAATTATTTTGTTTTGAAGATATTGTAGAGGAATGGTGCAAACATACAGTGGGAGAATTATTTTTGGCCTATGACGGCTTGGTTGATACATGAAGCAGTAGATATCGTGATCTCTTGAACAATAGAAGGCACAACATATAGGGTACCAGCAAGCTTAGACTCAGGAACACTAAAGAATATTAGGATTCAAATATGCACGATCATTAGAATATGAAGGCTAAACTCATAGAATGGTAGGGTTTGGTGAGAAGCTGGTGAAAGGAAGTTTTATGAGGAGTGTCATGTTCAAGGTGTTGCTGCCAAATCATCCTTCAATGTATAAATAATGAGTCTCTACTTTGTCCAAAAATTTTCCCCATCTAATTAGGTTTAACGAGTCCAAAATGGTAAACTCGACGATCTTTTCATGTTTAGGGAGTCTAAAAGAGATCGTAAAAGAAAACTCCAAGGGGGTACCTTTTTCATGGTTAATGATCGGGTGTGATAAAGAGGTAATAGTATGCATGACACAATTCCTTTTCCACAAGTTGGTACATTGAGTCCAGATAAAGTGATAAACCTATGTTCAATGGATGTCTACCTCATTTTTTTATGAGTACGAGGAGACGAAGTAAACTAAAAATTTTCCGTGAATTTTTAACGAGTCAAATGAATAAAAGCTGATGCTCCTCACGAAATTTTAACGAGTCCAATGAAGAAAAACTCGGTGTCTTTTTCAGTTTTTTAAGAGCTAGAAAAATATGGAAAATAATGCATCATAATATTCTTTGTGGAAGTTTAATGAGCCTAAAGAAGGAAACTCAGGGTTTTTTTTTTCTTCAGTTTTAAGAGCTAGAAAAATTCCCTAAAAAGAAGGCTCAAGGGTTTTTTCAGTTTTACGAGCTAGAAAAAGTCCCTAAAAAGAAGGCTTAGAGCTTCTTTGTGTAAGTTTAACAAGCTTGAAGAAGTAAACTAGAGGTTTTTCGAATTAAAGAGCAAGAAAAATACCATAAAAATAATGCTCTTTCTTATTTATGGTAGTTTAACAAGCCCAAAGAATGGAGCTCGAGGTTTTTCTGTTTAACGAGTGAGAAAAATACCATAAAAAGAATGCTCGAAAATTCTTGAGCTCATGCTCGTCAATAGAAGGCTCTATGTCGGGCATTTCCTTGTAAGACCAAGCGAAAACATCGCGGAAATCCTTAAAAAGGGACGTGAAGCATGTAATTTCCTTAGGACTGCAATATGCTCCAATCTGTATATTTTCCACGGTTCCTGTTTTGACCGAGATGTCTATGAGCATAGTCTTGGAAATATTGCCCAATTTACCTTCTGCATCGATAGCTTGAACAGTCCTTCAAGTGGACGAAATGATCTCAGGTGGGTCAAAAGGCGGGATTTGCATAATGGCCGCCCCAAATCAGACATCGAAGCGCAGTGGTGAAACTCATCCCAAGGTCGCTCTTCTACATATATGATCTGTCGAATAGCTTCTTCCGAAGGTAGGACTTCATCGAGGAGATCATTAGAAGGAGATGTGTTGGGTGAGAGGTGGTACCATTGGTCGAAGCCAAAGTAGTGGAGGGTTCAGATGCAGATTGGATGGCTTGATAATCCAACTCAGCTGGTAAAAGTGAAATTTGTTCTCCGTAGGAACCAATTTCTAAAGGGGTCGATAGGATCTAGGGGTCTATAGAGCCATCCGATATGGCAGATATCATTTAAACCGTTTTTGGAACCTAAGGCGAAAAGAGAGGAAAACAACCCATAAGGGAAGACACCTTCAGAATACCGGTACTTATACTGACGTAAGAGTCAGGGATTCCTCCTATTAGGGGTACGGTGCTGCTAGAAAACGCGGAATAATTTGGGGTGCAAAAGGATAGATAGTCCACTGTAACTATCTTCCCATCCAGAGGAAAGAGGTTGAGTTAGAAAACTGAAGAGACAATGGCATTCATGGCATAAGACCAACTGCAGCCTAAAAGGATATTATAGTCGAGATGACAATATTTGAATTCAATGTCCACTGTTATCGTTTTCCCACTGAGAGTAATGGGGTAGCTAGCGAGGAAGGTGTGGCCATGGAATGCCTTGAGGGAATTCGATGGTGGAGACAAAGTAGGAGAACCCAAGGCGAGCCAGCACGCAACTAACATTACGCAAGTCGAAGCACCTTCATCAATGATAGTGCGATGGATTGGCCTGTCTTTCGATACAACCTGAACTTGAAAAGTAAGTTGATGAGAAAGGCAAGGTTTGCATTTTTCCATGTCAAAGGTATCTAACATAGAATATTGAGGGGAAATTCCACCAATGGCCGAAAGCAGAGCTTTCCCTTGTGATGGGCATGTTTGCAACACTTCGAGAGCAGACATAGCTGACGGTGCTTGTGCCAAGTATTCTACAATGTGGTAGTTCTAGGTAGCACGTGCAGAGGAGTTATGAGTCATGTGACGAAGGTTCCCTTTGGGGGCATGGATGACAGAGTTAGTAGCAGGCCTTTCGATATGAATACCATTGGGTGATGGTGGATTTTAACTCGAAGCAGCTTCTTGAGCATCAGTGTCTGGATTTCCACAGGTTTTGGCTTGGGTTTAGAGTTTAACTGTCTCCATGCCATAAATGGCAGATGGTCCTTCACCAAAAGGATGAGAACCACCATTGCCCCCTTGTGGGGGTTGTGGTGGGTTTGCAACAAGATGTTCTTTCTGTTTTTTATTAGGGAAAGGTTTATGCAGGACAACAGGGGTCCTCCCAATATCCTTATGCGTAATAAAGTCTATGCATTCCTGAAGGAAAGGACATTTATATGTCAAGTGGTCTCATCACATATTTTGCAAGGGAATCTGGTAGTTTTGTCTTTACCTTTATCAGTTTTAGCAGCATTTCTATGATTTGGATTATTCTGAATATTCGGTTGCTCCTCAGAAGGAGCAGTATTTTTCTTGTTCTTCTTGTTCTTACCGCTATGTTTTTGTGTAGACTGCACAAATTTTACTGCAGCAGTTGGAAGAGCAGTTGATTGGGTAGCGGCGGTGGCAGCCGAAGATGGTTAGGAAGTGTGCCTGCTGAGATGTTTTGCAGCAACTCCGGAGGTTGTGCCGACGAGGTTGTCGGCATGTGCTCTAGGTTACTGGGGAGTATGTCATACAACGTGTCAGATTGTGAATAGATCATATCTAGATTATGTGCATGACGAATGGTTTGGTCTTTCATGACTGCACCAGCTAAGGCAACGTCCTCAACAATGGGAGGAAGGAGCAACTTGCAAAACCAATATGCTAATATATGATCCAAAATTGGGGCCTTGACAAGCCTCAGCCTACGCCTCCATTCATGGATGTGATCGGAGATGTGGGTGGCGATGTCTTGGTGCAACATGGTTAGAAGTTTAGTTTCGGTTTCGTAACGGATAGGGAGCTGCAGGTGTTTGAGAAATTCCATTGCTAAGGCACCAAATGTGTTAACTGAAGCTTGTGGTACACTTGGAAGCATTGCCTGTGACGGTGCAGGGAAAGATCCTGAGCCGGATACTATCATCCACCATGGAGTTAAAAACAAACCATATATGATAGGTGCTGACATGCGTGGCCAGGTCATCCCCTTATTTCCCATCGAACTTAGGGAAATCTAACGAAATATTATGCGTTATAAGAGGCCAAAGCGGGTTGTGTTTGATGGGATCATTGGTCAGTTTATACAAATCGAGGATATATAGAGTTTCCAAAAATGGAAATTGTGTGGTTTCCCCGAGTCTGTCCAGGGAGGTGTTGGTTGACCAATAGGACTGTAGGGTCCTCCCATAAAAAGTGTTTCCAATGTGATATGCAGGACTTGTCGGATAATAATTCGCTAGTAGCGACGGTGTAGAGATGTAAGGTGGCTTTCCATAAGGATTATTAAACTATGGGACAAAAGGCTGGTCACCCCTAGGGTAATAGGTTACCCCTTGCCCCAATTGGGTTTGGGGAAGTTTTTCCCAAATATACCTGATAGTGTTCGGTATACTGCTGACCGCATAATTTACATTTGGTATAGATCCTACACCAAAGGTTTGACCACTAAGAGGAATGGAATTATCAATGTATGAACCTGCTTGTCTCATAGATTGCCCCCTGGTATTAATACCAAGGGTTTTGAACTCAGCAAGGGATTCCAACCGAAAGGGTTACTGAAGGGAACCGTGGTAGCCACATTAGTAGAAGCGGTAGCTATAAATCCAGTAGTTGACCCTAAAGGAATGGAAGACGAAAGGTGCAGAACTCCACTCACAGGCGGTGTAACCAAGTTTCGAGGACTAGACATATTCTGGCTAATAGGGTTTCCAGACAGTTGTGAAGAACTGACAATTGGCAGGGGAGGCGGAGGTGGAACCAAGTTGGCCACTTGAGCCAAGGACCCATTAGTCGTCGTTTGTATATTGGATGTGGGTGTAGCTGAAGACATTGCAAGTACTGATGCTACATGAATCAGCAGATCCCCAAGAGCGTCAGTGAGAGGAGGATGATGATGAGGTACAAATCCTTCAATGAAAGGATCCTTAGGAAATATAGTATCTTGGGGAACACTATGCGAGATAGGGCTCAACACTGGAGACTCTTCTTCCAAAGAAGAATATGGGTCACCTAGACTCAACAAATCCTCCAGGTTCAATGGAGGAAGGCCTCTCTTCCATCTAGATAGACGACAAGGGTTGAAGGATGCCACAAAGACCAATAAATTTTATCAAAATTTTAATGTGATATATTATTAAGTCTGAGTGATAATCAAGTCAACACCTAACAAATAAAAGCACTCTAAAATTCAATCAACAAGGAGCCAGAAGGGAAAGACCCTATCTGAGAACTACCATTCACTGGAGATGAAACCCAATATCACAATAGAAAACATAGAGAGCTGGTCATATGTACAGTTACAGTTACTCTTGATCTTCGCCCGAACCTCAGATAATGGGGCCAAGCACTCTCGTGAAGATGAGTAACCTCCCAAAAACTGAAGACAAAGTAGGTCTGTCTGTGTTAGGTACTAGGGAAGCCCGCCCCAATCACCTTGTGTTCATCCCTAAAGTATGGCCACTATGGATACCTCAAATCACAAACACTACTAGGGGGTCACGGTCATGGACAACACGTTGTATGGGTAGAACACCTGAATCCCCGACCTAGTTTAGACATCCCCGAAGGGAACCCCAATACACAAAATTCCCACTAGATATGCGATCGAAGGTAGTCTACCTTCTCACACACACCAATGTTTTCTCGTGTTTAAATCCTTTGTGAGGGGAGTGGTCCCGATAGTATGAGTGCAACGATATCTTCACTCTTTAATGACACTAGTATCAAGTTTTGCGATCATGGGAAGTTTTCTCACTTTTCCTATCCCAAGATCCTAGCATGAACTAATCTTTGTGTAATCTTGTAAAAGAGTTATTGATTGATTTTTATAAATGATTAATTTTAGTGTACTTTCATTTAAGTCTCCGGAGGGGGATTGGACGTATGGAACTTATGCGACCCTAACACAAATCATGCAGAAAATAATTTTTAATCCAGTTCGATGAAAGAGTTACTCTACAAGGATAAATTCATTTACACATCCATGCAACAATACATCCAATAATGCAGTTCATCCTATGAAAGATACAGATACCAATGCTCTCTAACAACTATTTAACCCATTATCCTACAGAATGTAAACAACTATATGAGAAAAAACTAAAAATGAAAAACAATTTCTTTTTCTTTTTCTCTTGCAGAAAGTAAATGCAGCTAGGCTAAATTTTCAAAAAAGAAACACTAATATGACAATAAGCAACCAAGCATAGAGATTCAGTTGCAGGAACCAGTCTGACAACCAAAAACTCAACAACCAAGGAAATCACAACAGAGTTGAGATAGCTAGGTTTTGGCTGAGTAATAATGCCTAGCAAAGGGTACAGTGCATTAATAGTTAGACTAACGCAATTCACAAGCAGAGACTACGTTATAATTCTCTAGAGTGCACACAGGGGGTGCATTACAAAGGCTAAATTGAAAAATATGGTAAATTAAGGCCTATTCTGAAAAATGTGAGCAACTGAGATGGTTGCAGAACACACCAAATGGCCAGAAAGGGACGTGAGAACAATAGGTAGTGATAGAGGGAAAGAACCAAGAGTTTTTAATGAAAAAGAGGGAACTAAGGATTAGTCCCTAAAGGAGTCGCCAATTCTGCTTAGGGGTAAAATGCACAGGTGGTAGCTGGAGTAAAATCCCTCTCGAGCCTTCCCGAGACCCAAGGCAGACAGTCAGATTAGTTGCAACATTCAAAAAGACAATATATGCATGTTCATACAAGTATTTGATTGACAATATGAAATAGAGAAGGATTACTGCAATGTGTAGTGTCGATCTGTTGGAGAGCTCAAGGTAGTGTGGTGCAAGTCTGCCTCACCAACTCCAAGTCTGAATCCTACAAGCAAACAACCGAACTAGTAATCTTCATAGTGTTATCACAATAAAAAATCAAAGACAAGCATATAATCAACCATGAAATACTATAAGTCTAGGCCACTTATAACATATATCTTAGACAAATAATTAAATAGATGCATTCATAAGATATCAAGGGGAAAAAATAAAGGTAGTTCTATTATATTTAATGAAGGAGGGTTACAACCATTGGCTTGGTCAAGCCTCCCTCAGTCCTTCAAATTTAAGCTCTCTCTCCTGAATATCCTAGTGTGACAATGCCTAGGCAAATAGTTCTCAATGAACTATGCCAACAATGAAACCTCACACTAATGAAAGTTCGCTCCTTGCATAATTAAACTTTCGACCTTTGAGAATGAGCCCTTACCTCCAATTTATAAGAGTTTGGGAGGACAAACCTTGCCATTCTTCTCCATTAGTCTGATTAAGGAAAAATCCATGATGTTTCCATGCTTTTCTAACTTTTTCCCTCTTTGGATGCTTAGTTAGGTTTAGAAATTTCCAATCAGAGGTCTGCACCACAGTTTGCCAGCTTTTTTTACTGACTCCTTGAGAAAAAGCCTGAAATGTTAGTAAGTTGACTCATAATTTGCCCCTCATTATTCACGGAACATGGGTAACGCAACCCTTTAGGAAAAACATGGCGTTAACCTAGGCACTAATGCTCTCTATAAGAAGCAAAGAAGCATTATAACTGATCAGGAGATCAAGTCTCTTGTAGAAAAATGTTCAAAAATGAAGTTACTCAGAATTGGTCCGAACCAGATCGAATGGAAAGAGCTCGGAAAAAAAATCCTGTAGACGCGAATGGCACTGAAAACCGACACCGTATGAGAAAGTTATTCAGCTTTGAAGTTTGCCAATTTCAATTAAAAAATGGCCAAAATTGACTTTATAAAAAAAAATTATTAAAAAAAGAATATTCCAAAGAATATTCTGCGGAATATTTCGTAGGTGGCCAATCAAATGGCACCACGTGGCCAGCCCGGAGGCCGCCACGTGGCCCCAAGATCCAATTGAGATGGCGTTTAAAATGTTTTGTATACGCGGCAGGGATCGACCCCGGGTCGGGGCGGAGTCAACTGGGAGGCCCGACCATTGGGCCACGAAAGCAATTCTTATTATATGGCAGAATGAAAATATATTTAAAGTTTGTTTTTCGTTTGGGTCGTGGTCCCGTGGACCGGCGGAAGGTGCGGGGGTGCATTTAAATATATTGTTATAACATTATTATATGCCGTGTTAAACTCAAAGTTTTTCAAACCAATTCCGCAAGTCACGGTCACGTGGCCTATACATAAGCACCTCGATGTTGGCAGTATTATGGCGGAGTGCCCCAAATTTAGCGCCCGTCCCCTTATTTAGCGGACTTATCTGGAGTTGCTCCACATTTAGTGGAGTTTTTCTAGGTGACACTAGGCAAACTTCAGTTAGCCATAACTTTGGCTAGGGAAGTCCATTTGGGACGATTGTTTTTTTGATTTTGAGGTATTGAAGCATTTTGGAGCTATTGGTACAAGTTGCAGAGCCATCAGGGTGCTCTATCAGTGATTTTACCAGAGATTTTGGTTGTGGAGCCACCAGGGCCTAATGAAAGATCAGTTGTGTTAGACTATACTCATCCATTGGAGGTGAATGAATAGTCCATTTATACTGATTTCAGTCTTTTGTTTCTGAATATGCAGCTAATTTTTCCTTTTGATGCTTTCTACATAGTGTATTTCTTAATTTGAGCATTAATGAAAAAGGGAAAAGCTTAATTAGAGGCTTTTGGACCCAGTAGAGGTAGCCCAAGAGAGGAGTGAACTGCTTAAACAAAGGCTTACTGTTATGTTGTGCATTTTTGCTGTTATATTTCATTTTCTACTACATTAAACCGTAACTTTTCATAAGTACACTTATCCCAATCAGACTTATACAGTGAACACAACTCCTCAGTTTCACTTCAAACCACATTACTTCATTTGCAGAATACTTGAACTTGCTTATTCACACCTAAAATTTTGATTAATGAATACTTTGCACATAAACAAATACTTTCATTGATCGGATCTATTTTAGTGTTTACATTTTATTTCTTTAGGCAGGGCCAGTTTGTGGGCCAGAAGCTTCTGGTTTCATCCTTTCTAGTAAAGGTGAAATAACTAGTAAAAGCCCCTTACTGTCAATCTCTGTATAAGAAATACTTTGTTCTCACAATACTTTGTTCTCCATCTTAAGATCTCAACCTTTCATTTTGAAGTGAGGGAGGCCATTTGCTGTGTGTATGGATGCCCCTTAAAGTGTGAGGTCGAGAGATGAAGAGATGACCAAAATACTTTATATATATGTAGTAAGAGTGAGAGAGGAGTTGGAGGCATGGGAAGCATGGAAATAAACAACATATATATATATATATATATATATATATATATATATATATATATATATATATATATATATATATATATATATATATGTCTTCTTCTCACTATTCCAACACATTTAATTTTTAAGTCTTTACTTGCTTGATTCACTATCTTCCCTATTAGTTTGTGGTTATCTTTAAATCATCGGTGTCTCTATGAGGGCATCTAATTTCCCTGATAACTCGCTAGATTTATACAACCCAGCCATGTCCCACATGTAGCCCTCTTCTTTATCAATTCCTTCTCGTTTCCCCCCACCCCTCGCCTCCTAATTCCTTATGCCTTCCATGTCCACATCCTTGTTTCCTGCAAGGCTACCTCTGTGTCACTCTACATTCATCTGGACTTCTATCGGCATGTCTTTGCACCCTTTAGGTGAAAATGCTAGTTTATACAAAATGAAAGGTGTAGTTAGCTGAAGTGACTCAACTCCTTGACCCTTGGCCTTCCAAAATTGATTAATTTGGATAGGCCTTGGCAATTCCTTGATTAATTTGGCTAGGCCTTTGCAATTCCCTGTAAGGCCTGACAAAAGTTTTCCAAGCCCCAAAGAAATATGCAATTAAATATAAAATTCACGACCAAAATAATAAAACAAGAAAGTCAAGGAAATCAATTATTTTATAAATTCTTCGATAGCGTAATTATGTATATAATCTTTAAATGTATAATTAGATATGCTCATGCAATGTTGTCTACAAAACCATAATTACATATATAATATAAGCATTGTCTACAAAAACATAACATAATTGAAATACATAATTACATATGTAATAACAATATTATCTATTAATATGTAACTACATAAAGAATGACCTTATTTTCGACATTCGAAAAAGTGTGTCACCCTTTATCCATAATTATATCTTAATTAAGAAAAATACAAATCATATTATTATTATTATTATTAATTGTATTCCGATGTATTTCTTCTCTACAAAATTAAATTTAATAGATTCAAAAGCTTCAAAAATAGGCTTCCCCACAAGCATTATACCTGACGTACATCCCTATGAAAACAAAAATGACCTAAGAGGCAACACAATCAACCATGAAAATAAATGGCAACAAAAAGTGAAGTCATAAACAAAAACATTTCACGTCTTTTATCACCGTGGAATTGTACATGGTCACCCTCATGCTCCGTGTGGTATCGAGTGACCTCCAAAAGAAGAACAAATGATAAGATTGATTGACACCTTATAAACTTAGAACATTATAAGAGTACCCTTACCCTGAATTTAAAAATAATTTAGATTGCCCCCTCGCACAAGAAAGGGGTGTTTAGATTCTGAATATTTTCTTTAATATCGGTGACGTGTGCCCCCCCCATAACATCACTAGTGCCAATGTCTTGGGTAGAATTATTAATGCAATAAATGAAAAAATCCTATGGGTTGAGGGACCATAAATTAAGGATGTGGTCAACGTGGATAATGTATGTACCACATATAATAATCTCAAAATAATTTTTTTAATATCGGTGGCGTGTGCTCCCCATAACATCCCGGGTGCCATGTTTTGGGTAGAATTATTAATGCAATAAATGAAAAATTCCTATGGGTTGATGGACCATACATTAAGGATGTGGTCAACGTGGATAATGTATGTGCGACGTATAATAATCTCACATGTGATATATATTAAATATGTACATTTGACACATCTAACAAAATTAGATAAGCAACTATGTTAGAATGTTGGTTTACAATCTCAAAGTGGATGAGTTGTATTGATTCCTTTCCAAGGCACTTCCAGAATTCAGTTCTTTATAAGACGAGGATTATGGAAGACAAACATTATAAAGGGAGGAGAGTAAATAATTGGTATTCATTGTCCTTGAGTGCCCCATATACATTTGAGCCAGAGATTCGATAGCTATATATATTTGACACTTAAAGCCATGGGTAACAACGCCATTTGGTCCAAGGACCACAAAAGAAAACCAAATGATGAAAATTGGTAAATGAGGAGTTTTGGGAGGAAGTGAAATTAATTATCACTACTGAATTGAATTTTGAGGAAGTTTTTACGTGTTCCCTTTTCACCCCAAAGGTGATAAAGCCCTATTTTCCTCCCTACTACACATTCTACAAGAAAGAAAATCAAGGTCGTATAGAATATAATGCTATGTTTGTGACCCTACCCTAAGATTAATGGATTGTTATAGTAAATGAAAAATATAAATAGGTGCCTCGTAGGTGATAATGACCTATCTTAAGAAGGGAAATGCACCATAAATGACATAATCCCATTAGATGTTGAGTTTACCATATCACATAATCTTATAGTTTACCATTTATGGCATAATTCTATAATATAGTTGAGTTTTCTAAAATAGATGATGAGGAAAACATTGTGAGAATTTTGTTCCCATAAGGATGGTATAGACAAAAGAAGATCTGATATCTTAGGTAATAGTTTAAGGATAAATGATGACTAAATCATATATACAGATGGATTTAAAATGGCCAAGGCCATGGGATTCAAAGCATTTGAAGGTTAGGGAAATTTGAGTAGGGCTTCTAAAAGATGCCAAAGGTAGAAAAAGGGGCCAAAGGCACAAGGTTAGGCTCTACTCAAAGATTTATATCACTAACAAGACATATATCTAATCTACTTTCCAACATTCCCAAGAGTAGCCATAGGAATCTGGTAAGATAATGAGCAATATTAGGTAATGGGAATTTATTTATTGATCCCTTGGGCCTAGGAACGTCCACTGTTGTAGGAGAAGAGTATCAAGGCAACAATCATCCTTTCTAATAGTAACAAACTCCTTAATGAAATTATTAGAGCTTGATAATTTCAATTAGGAGAGATGGAATACATTATTGTAATGACGGGGAAGTTGATAAAGGAGACAACAATAAGAGGAAGATGGAGGAGGGAGGTGATGAAGAAGAGACTAATTTGAAGAAAATAAAGAAAGATGAATGAGGTGGACATTGTGGAGATGTTTTTAGAAATCTCACAATATTTAAGTTGGTAGGAGCCTCTTCTCGATACCACTCACCCATCCCCTCTAACCCCCTCCAATTAGTTCGATGTGCTTTGAATATCCATGATAAGTGGAACCCTAACACACATGGTGTTGACCATATGTAGATTTCAAGCCCCTAATCCACTATGTTTGGACCCATCATACATGTCTAAATCTTAGTAGATCCTTAATAGAAGAAGAGAAAGGAAGACGAAGGTTTGGAAAATCTCAATCACCTCATCTCACATGGCATACCCATTGCTAGCCCTAGGCTCCTCCTAAGTTATGATGTAGAAAGCGGGATGTTCATTATGACTACCTTGAAACCCTTAGTTGTCAAACATGTCTGAAAGATGCAATCCCGAGATTAAAGGGTAGCAAAGGTACAACTTCAAATTGTTCAAATTTCCCTTAGGACAATATCAAGATGACAATGAATAGAAACACTTCCATTTATGATAAATACTTCAAGACCATCAAAGAGAATGATAAACTAGTCCATGGGGTAAATTCATTATCAATGGAGGCTCGATTTTTGAAGGTGACCATGCAAGCCCTCAAAGTGGAAAAAAAGAACCTTAAGGGAAAACTAATTTATGGGAATGGAACTATACATACCAAGGAGGTAGAGTTTCTACTAGAAAAAAACCAAAGAGAAATAGATGACTTAAAAAACTCTAATAGTTTCTCTTCCCTTTATCGAACAATTGATAGAAAAAAGAAACAAAAATTCAGAGAAAAAGTTCTTTTTTTGAACAATGTTAATGCCTAGATAAACATCAAGAATCAATCATTAGCTAGATAGTTGAGCTCACTAGAAGTGTCCAAGGTCGATGCCACAAGATTGACGTCGCAATTGGATAAATTCCAATTGGAGATTAAAATCCTAAAGACTAAGGTCTCTAGTGTTGAAAAGTTAGAGATGCCTCCTCTCATCAGTACGAGCTCATGTGTATGAGATTTGGCCTTCCCTAATATTAAACAAAATATAAAAGAGTTGTTGAGGGATATTGAAGAATGAAAGGCCAATAATGTAGAGGTCAATAATAAGGATAGAGCCAACATGAATTAATTGATAAGAGAAAGGAAGATTTTAAAAAGTAGGCCTAGAATTGTATGAGGTACTAAAATCTCTAATGAATGTCAAGTTTAAAATGACTACAAACCAAGAAGACAAGCATGGATCAGAAGAAATGTATAAGGTGATAGAATATGCCAAATTGAAGAAGCTACATATCTAACCTCCAAGTATTGCTTTGAAAAACTTGAATCATGTTATCTTGATGTTGCTTTATTAATTTTTCAAAAAAAATAATTCATTCATATTTTCGAAGAATTATAAGTTCATCTTAACAAACACAAACACATAGAAATAGATTCAAAATATACGTAACTATGCCTCTAAAAGTGGACAAAAAGCTCAACATAACACATAAAACTACAAGAATAAAAGGATAACCATTTTTCAAGGAAGTAGTCTTTAAGTGCGACTTTTTAGAGTTTCGAGTTGATTTTGGATCGGAATCGAGCAAAAATAATTGTGGCCAAATCTTGATTTGCATTGTTTAAAGTGGCTTTTTTGCTGCATATATAGATTCAACACCCTCAAAAACCCGTGGGGTACCTCGATTGTGAAGAGTTCACCTATCAAAATTGCGATTTCAATAAATCTCTACCAAATTCTAGACAAATTTAATGAGAGAATAAACCAAAAAAATATCCAAAAAATCACACTCAAAAACTACTTATTTTTCAAATTACATCCACCATGCTTACCTTATCTTCCCTCGTCTTGTAGCATTATCCAAGAGGATAATCTTTTAAATCATATAACTAAGTCCCAGAAATTGTGGAGCAGCTCACATGCGTCGAAAGGGAATCCAAGCCTATAGAAAGAGAATTCAACAATTGCACCAAAGATTGAGATATTGCTATGTGATGTCGTCAAGGGTTTGAGAAGATGAAGACTTTCTGTCATAACTCCACGTCACCAATGTCACTAAAGGACATATAGCCTCAACGAAAGGCCAAAGTTTCACCCTTGGATCCTCGGCCCAAAAAAAATTGATTGGCTCATTATTGGGAGGAAAGGATATTAAAACTATGAAAAGTTGGGAGTGAAAATTATTTCTTTAATATAGTAATCTATTGGTGCCGTTTAATATATAGTAATATGTTGGTGACGTGGAATTATGACAACAATCACGCAGGCTTTTGGTAGAATTATTGATACAATAAATGAGGCATCACAAATGAAGGTCGTGATCGACGTCGACAATGTAGCTGCCGTGTATAATAATCTACATGGACACATCTACACCTAATAAAATTATTCATGCAACTATGTTAGATTGCTGGTTTACAATATTAGAGTAATAAGTTTCTCTTAAATTCCTTAAGGGATTTCCATACTCCAAAGTTCATTATAACACAAATATCATGGAATCATAATCATTACAATGGATTGTGGAACCACAATAATTACACATGGAGGAGTGTAAATAATTGATCTTCTATGTAGAATATCGGAAATTTGTCGATAAGTGAGTGACCCTTGCAATTCTTCACTCTATCATCCTCTAGCCATACAAGTGCCAATAGTGCAATACTCAGTACTATGTTGAAGTTGAGTATCTAATTTAATTTTATAAGTGAATATTACTCTCAAGGATTCATATATCACTGCAAGGATAAATATTAAAGAATATGATATACTTTTCTAAGAATAATATGATATTGGAAAATTTTGATTATTCTTGGACATTGTTTTGATAAGAAAATTAGGCTCCACAAAAAACAAAGAAACATTGGTGAAAAGGTTTAGAGAATGGGAGATTAGGATTATTCATTTTTCAACTTTTTATTTACAAGTAAAATGTTTTATTATTATTATTTTTAATGTAGAGTGTTATAAATATATATATTTTTTAAGCAGATGTAAATGATTTCTATTAATAAAAATGAGTTTTACATTGAGAATATATAGCCTTTGACATCTCAAAAAAATAACATGGTAGTGTAAGCCTCCAACTAGGTAGAGTAAACTAAGCATCATTCCTATCTATGACAAGCTATAACTTGGGTGCCACAAGGCTGGAGAAAGAACATGAGACCAAGAGATTCACATTATAATAGATCCATAGACCACTGCAAGTATTTCCATAAAAAGGTCATACTAATGTAATAAGAAAATGCTCAAGAGGCAGACAAGAAAACATGCTCTTTTAAAAAACACAATTCAAAAACTTGCATGAGAGGCTAAAGAGCAACAATCGTCGTCGCTTTACAAAAACGAAAGTTCATGCCAGATGTTGAAAATGACATTGTCCACCATATAGAAATCTTTTGAATATGCCAGAAAGTATATTGCAACATCATGTAGGCAAAAACTCTACCACACATCCCATAAACCTCCACGCTTAGCCAAAAGTCACGATAGGAAACACCGAGAGCACCTCCAAAAGGTCCAGGAACTAGAGTGATAAGGTAGCTCAAGGTAGTCAAAAAATTGAACCACCAAAACCCACATCAATCCGATAGAATAACTCAAAAAGAGAAGATGTATTAGTAGGTGGAGCATTAATGACTACAGATGGATCATAAAGTGTTATAAACATAATAATTAATAGAAATAATAATTAATTAAATGAAAAGTCAAGGAGTGTGTATCTTTTGATTTTGTGACTAATCATTTATAAATAAACCATTACAAATATTGTTGTATCATTATTATTTTTAATCATTTTATTAATAATTATATTATATATTTATAAATAATTTTGTCATCAATGCAAACATGGATTATTTTTTACATTGGTATCAAATCCAAGATTGGTCAACTGTGGTACAACCACCAGAACCTGCTCTCTGTTATTTTGTACAAAATTTGTCGTGTCCTTACAAATTTTCAATGTAATCTATCATACGTATATAAATTGTTGACTATTCAACCATTGTCAAAACTTCGTGCAATTTTTTTTTACTAAATTGCATTTCCCTACTCCATACACAATCATTTTTTTTTAGTCAATTTTGTATTATTTTACACCCTCCCTACACCCTCTGTTGTATTTTACACGCATATGTCATATAACATTAAATTCCATTCCTACTTTGTTTCCTTTTCCGAGGCCTCGAATTTGATGTGATATTCCCACTTAGCATTATTGCTAAGTGAAATATCAATTTTGGCCAAGTTTGTCTTAATTCATGTTTGCACTTAGGAAATGTGGGTTTAGAGGCCCCACATGTATTTTTTACTTTAAGCAAGCCCGTACATTAGATTTGGAGGGAAATATTGTGGCCTTAGTGGAGCGTGGGGGCCACCCATGGAGAAGTACGACCCACTGAGGAGTACGCTCACATTGGAGTGAAGTTGGTGGGAGAAAGTCGAGCTAGGCCCACATGGGCATTTTGGAGGCTCTTTGACATAAACATGATCCAGGAGCATCCGGATTTAGCCAGCAATGTGAGTGTGTTCACATG
This sequence comes from Pinus albicaulis, assembly GCA_034641835.2. NCBI lineage: Eukaryota > Viridiplantae > Streptophyta > Pinopsida > Pinales > Pinaceae > Pinus > Pinus albicaulis. The sequence continues at coordinate 1,304,032,581 of CM076580.1, forward strand.
TTGTAGCTAACATGAGGTGAATAAACATTGGTTATTAATATTTTTTACTTAGTTTTAAATGAAAGGAGTTAGTCTGTTTTGATGTTCTAAATTAATTAGGAATAAAATTGCAAATTTGTTTCTCCCTGTGAGCAAATTAAGCCAAGTAGGATATAGCTTATAAATAGGATAGAAATTGTTTGTTGGAGTGGTTCAGCAAAAAGATAAAAAAAGACAAAGTGAACTGCTTCAGGTATATATATATATATATATAGGTGTGAGAAAAGGTGTGAAAAATAGTGGAGCAAGTGTGGAATAGGTGCGAGAGGTGTGATAGAGGAGTGAACAGAGAGGAGAAATAAATGTAAAAACCAACCATCCAAGGGCTTGGCTCTGTGTATTTCATTTCTAATTTAATTCCAAGTGTTTAGTATTTTAATCAGGCTCTTTGTTTTAAACTGTCCATTTTATTTCTCTGTTGAATTGGATATCGCATTGATTACACAGCGGAGGCCAATCGGATTTGCAGGCAGCAGTGAGGACCATTAGATCTTGCGTAGATCAATGGTGGGAAATCACATTGCAATCGTGAAGACTTCGCACGTCGCAGGATTTAGTGTTTGTGGTTAAGACTTCGCAAGATAAGTTATTTACCTTGCAATGCGAAGTAGATCTACAAAGAGACGAGTGTGGACCATCGGATCCAACAAAGACCAGCAGCGGAGATCAAAGCACACCGGGAGTGATTTCAAAAATCACAACTTTTAGATTTTAGCGTTAAGGCGTCGCATGGTAAGTTATTTTGTATGCGATGCGAAGTGGAGAATGGCACATGTCGGCATTGCTTCATATCACAGATCGCAAGGAATAAGGGTTAACCACTAAGTTAAATTATAAAGTGTGCGAAGTGTGATTGCTTGTGATTGGTTTATACTATTGTGGGACCCTCTGAAAAGAAGTTTTGCGTGTATGTTAGTGATTTGGGTTTATGTGCGACCAGTTTTAAAGTAATATTTTGTTGATTCCGTGCGTATTCTGATTAGTTTTGCAGCTTGTCTGCATCAAAACAACAAGAGGAACTCATTTGGCTCATTCATGATCATTTGAAAAATTGTCTTTGGCATAGCATGCTTGAGCTGAAGCCATGCCTGCAAGTGTTTTTCAGCACACAAGTGTTTACGAGAAGAAACCTCAACCCTTGCTTCAATATACTTTGAGTGCCAGCCCAAGGAGGGCATTCTACTAATTCCATTTCGTACCAACAATAGGGAACTCAAGTTTGTGGAGGGGTTCATTAGTAGCAGCGTAGTGACCGTGCAATCCTTGGAGGAGTGATCAGGAGATCAAGTCCTTTGTGGAAAAATGCTCAAAAAATTAGTTGCTCATAATTGGTCCAAACTAGAACGACTGGAAAGAGCTTGGAAAAATGATCCTGTAGACGTGAACGGCACTGAAAACCGACGTTGTATGAGAAAGTTATTCAGCTTTGAAGTTTTCCAATTTTAGTAAAAAAAATGCCCAATTTGACTTTACAAAAATATTTTATTAAAAAGAGAATATTCCACAGAATATTTCGTGGAATATTCCACAAAATATTCTACAGAATATTCCAAAGGCAGCCAATCAGAGGGCGCCACGTGGCCAGCCCGGAGGTCGCCACGTGGCCCCAAGGTCGAATGAAATTGGTTTATCAAAAATTTGTTGTCACGGACAAGAGTCGACCTCGGGTCGGGGCGGTGGCAACCGGGTGACCCGACCAACGAGCCACCAAAAGTTCTTAACATTATGCACCGCGCACTTGTACTTAAACTTCAAATTTGTTTTGGGCGGGGCTCGAAAGGGGGCCAGCCCCCTCCGCATATAACCTCAGGGCTCGAAACCAGCTGCTAATCAATTGGTGTGTTAAAACCGATTGCAACGTGGTCATGTGGACCAGCGAAAGGTGCGGGCACGGTTTTTTATGATATGGTCCGACTTTAAGACTTTCGCATACAACTCAACGTTGTTCAACGGAAATCCGACGGGCGCGGTCACGTGGCCCTTAACTTAAGCCCCCGATAACTGGTGGTGTTATGGCAGATTCTGCCTATTTTGGTGGCCGCCCCTAATTTGTCGGTGCTAACTACAGTTCCACCAGATTTGGTGGAGGGTTTCTAGCCCTAACTGGACAAAAACTTGTTTTGACCATATCTGGAGTTAGGGAAGTCGAATTGGGACAATTTTTTTTTTGTTTTGGGGGTATTGAAGCATTTTAAAGCTATTAGAACAGGTTGCAGAAACATCAGGGCACTCTGTCAGTGATTTTATCAGCGAATTTTCTTGTGGAGCCATCAGGGCTAAGGAAATGATCAGCCGTTTTGGACTATATTCATCAGTTTGAGGTGAATGAATAGTCAATTTTTACTGTTTCTAGCACTCTGTTTCTGAATTTGCAGCTATTTTAGCCTTTTGAGGCTTTCTTCATGGTGTAATACTTATTTTGAGCATTAATAAAAGAGGGAAAAGCTTATTTGGAGGCTTTTAGACCCAGCAGAGGTAGCCCAAGAGAGGGGTGAACTGCTTAAACAAATGCTTACTGTTATGCTGTGCATTTTTGCTGCTATTTTCCAGAGTTTACTACATTAAACAGTAATTTTTAATAAGTCCACTTTTCACAATGAGACTTATGCAGTGATCAAAACTCATTTGTTTCACTTCAAACCACATTACTTCCATTGCAGAACACTTGAACTTTCTTATTCATACATAAAATTTGGTTAATGAATACTTTGCAAACATAAACAAATACTTTCATTGCCAGATTGATTTAGTGTTTACTTCATATTTCTTTAGGCAGAACCAGTAAGAGGGCCAGAAGCTTCTGGTTTCATCCTTTCTAGTAAAGGTGAAATAACCATTAAAAGCCCCTACTGTCTATCTCTATATAAGAAATATTTTGTTCACACATTTCATATCAGTTTGGTATCAGAGCTCTAGGTTTTGCTTAAGAGTTTGTGAAATTTGTGCAAGAAGATTGTGTTATTCTGCAAAAATTTATGCTTACTAGGCTGAAATTGAAAAGAGGGTAAGGTCAATTGGTTAGAGCACAAGATAATCCTCAACCAAGGAGGGCTAGAGTGCCATTATCTCCACCTTCCATTTCATCCCCATTAGCCCTAGAATCAGCCACAAACATGTCCTCCAGAGAAGGAGAAGTACATGAATAAATGGATCCCAAGGAAGAAGAAAGAGTCTTTAGAAAATATTTCTTGGATATGACTGAAATGGTTAGGATCCTCTATCAGGAAAGAAATGTGAGGATTGCTAGACAAGGGTCTAGAAACCAAAGAGAAGAAGGAGATTCTTCAGGAGGGAAGAAAGACAAGGATAAGTCTAAGAAAGGGAATGGAGGAAATGGTGATCCACCATCTCCATCGTCATCCTCTTCCTCCACATCATCCTCTTCAACTTCTGTTAATCAGTCACACAAAACAAAAACTTCTCTTAAAAATCCTTTGTTAAAGCTTGATGTGAAGTTTCGGTTACTGATGTTCCAATGGTGATGTGAATACGAAAAAATTGAATGGCGGATTAGGCAATTTGGAAGTCTATCTAAATTCGGAATTTGCATGATGATGACACAAAAAATCCAATTAGCCTCTTTGAGAATGGATGGGCTTGACTTTGGTTGGTGGGAAGCCAAGACGGGGAGAAATAAAAAAGCAATAGTAAGATAACTCTAACATATGTTGAGTTTATTACGCTATTAGAAACAGTTTTATCCTCTTTCTCATATTCAGAAAGCAATCATGAATTGGAAAAATTTTAGGCAACTTAAGGGTCAAAATGTGCAAGATTATACCCAAAAGTTTAGAAGGAGAGCACTTCTACTTGGAGTAGACTTACAAAGTCAAGACACCTTGTTGAAATACATAGGAGGTTTGCACAATTATCTACAACATACTATTCTAATGTTCAATCCTACTAGCTTAGATGAAGTCTGTGTGCAGGCTACACATTTAAAAGCTAGAGGAAAGAATACTTTTGATGAGGATAGTAATTCCAAAAACAAAGGAAAGAAAAGAATTGCAAATTCAAGAAAAGACAAAGGAAAGTTCTTTTGCAAGAGTTGTTCAAAGACAAGTCATGATGAAGATCATTGTTGGAAGCTTCATCCTGAACTGAAACCAGAAAAATACAAGAACAAAAACAGGACCAAATAAAAGGAGAAAACTGTAGCAACAGTTGAGCAAGACTTAGGGTCAGACTCAGGAGAAAAGACAAAAAGCATAGCCATGGTTTTAAAGAACATTAAGGGGAAAGAAGTGGTGCAAGACAAAACTCCAAGTTCTAGCTATTTGAATTGTCACAAAGATACTCATGAAGAAAAGAGGAGGATAGAGCTCTTCCATGTGAGGGTAATTTCAAAACATACCAAAATTGACACATTATTTGATAGTGGGTCACAAGCGAATCTTATATTTGAAGACTTGGTCAAGCAGCTTAAACTTGAGACCATTCCACATCCGAAGCCTTATCCACTTGGATGGATATGCAAGGATGCCAACTTGCAAGTCTCAAGGAAGTGCATATTGCGCTTTGCAATAACTGCACACTTTATTGACACACTGGAACTTGATGTGGTGTCGCTTGATATCTCAGGAATTGTTTTGGGAAGTCCTTACTTATTTGACAGGAAGGCCATCTTTCATCGCCATGAAAACAAGTATCACTTGTTCAAATATGGTAAAGAGTACATTGTGAGAGCTCACAATAAGAAGCTGGAATCTTCTTTACTCCATGCAAGTCAATTGAAAAGACTGGTTAATGCAAGTCAAAGTCTAACTTTTTTAATGTTGAAACGACCAGATTTTGAGCATTCGCCTTTTTATGATGTTGCTAATAATATGTCTCAGTTTAATAACAGCTTGTCTTTGAAAGAAGATGATGTTATGTTGTGCAAATTACGTTTTGGGTCAGCCAATGCAGTGAATGAAGTGTCAAAGAAAATCAGTGCAAGCAAGGAGGACACACCATTCAGCATGGAAAAAAATTGGTTTAAGAATGGTAGAATTCGCCATGGGAACAATTTGCAAGGTGAACCTTATTTTAAGTCTTCTTGGAAGTTTGATCAGTGTAGAAAAAGTTTGTTTTCTGCAGATTACAATTTTTGTTCTGCAAATTTTAATCATTTGCATCATGACTCGGTCAATCTTAGCAATGGTCGATCAATTGATTCCAGAGACAGTTTATCATTTTCTCAAAAGCTCCATTTGATGAAATCGGGTAGATTTCAGTTATTCAAAGGTGAAAGAGTGGAGAATCAGTCTCCACATTATCAGTTTCACTAGTCAGAGAGCTTTTGGGGTCCAAAAGCTTTCCATTTGGGAGGTGTGATCAAGAGATCAAGTCCTTTGTGGAAAAATGCTCAAAAAATTAGTTTCTCAGAATTGGTCCAAACTAGAACGACTGGAAAGAGCTCGGAAAAACGATCCTGTAGACATGAACGGCACTGAAAACCGACACTGTATGAGAAAGTTATTCAGCTTTGAAGTTTGCCAATTTCAGTAAAAAAATGGCCAATTTGACTTTACAAAAATATTTTATTAAAAAGAGAATATTCCACAGAATATTTTGGGAATATTTTGTGGAATATTCCACAGAATATTCTGTGGAATATTTCGAAGGCATCCAATCAGAGGGCACCACGTGGCCAGCCCGGAGGCTGCCACGTGGCCCCAAGGTCAAATGAAATTAGTTTATCAAAATTTTGTTGTCACGGATGGGAGTCGACCCCGGGTTGGGGCGGTGGCAAACGGGCGGCCTGACCAATAAGCCACCAGAAGTTCTTAACATTATGCACCACACACTTATATTTAAACTTTAAATTTGTTTTGGGCGGGGCCCAAAAGGGGGCCAGCCCCCTCTGCATATAACCTCAGGGCTCGGAACCAGCTGCTAATCAATTGGCGCGTTAAAACCGATTGCAACATGGTCATGTGGACTGACGAAAGGTGCGGGCACAATTTTTTATGATATGGTCCAACTTTAAGACTTCCGCATACAACTCAACGTTGTTCAACAGAAATCTGACGGGCGCGATCACGTGGCCCTTAACTTAAGCCCCCGATAATTGGAGGTGTTATGGAAAATTCTGCCTATTCTGGTGGCCGCCCCTAATTTGTCGGTGCTAACTGCAGTTCCACCAGATTTGGTGGAGGGTTTCTAGCCCTAACTGGACAAAAACTTGTTTTGACCATATCTGGAGTTAGGGAAGTCGAATTGGGACGATTTTTTGTTTTGTTTTGGGGGTATTGAAGCATTCTGAAGCTGTTGGAATAGGTTGAAGAGCCATCAGGGCACTCTTTCAGTGATTTTATCAGCAAATTTTCTTGTGGAGCCATCAGGGCTAAGGGAATGATCAGCTGTTTTGGACTATATTCATCAGTTTGAGGTGAATGAATAGTCAATTTTTACTGTTTCCAGCACTCTGTTTCTGAATTTGCAGCTATTTTAGCCTTTTGAGGCTTTATTCATGGTGTAATACTTATTTTGAGCATTAATAAAAGAGGGAAAAGCCTATTTGGAGGCTTTTGGACCCAGCAGAGGTAGCCCAAGAGAGGGGTGAACTGCTTAAAAAAATTCTTACTGTTATGTTGTGCATTTTTGCTGCTATTTTCCAGAGTTTACTACATTAAACAGTAATTTTTAATAAGTCCACTTTTCACAATGAGACTTATACAGTGATCAAAACTCATTTGTTTCACTTCAAACCACATTACTTCCATTGCAGAATACTTGAACTTGCTTATTCACACATAAAATTTGGTTAATGAATACTTTGCAAACATAAACAAATACTTTCATTGCCAGATCGATTTAGAGTTTACTTCATATTTCTTTAGGCAGAGCCAGTAAGAGGGCCAGAAGTTTCTGGTTTTATCCTTTCTAGTAAAGGTGAAATAACGAGTAAAAGCCCCTACTGTCTATCTCTGTATAAGAAATATTTTGTTCACACATTTCAGATCAAGGAGCCACACTCGGTTTCTGAGGAGAGAAGGGAGTTTGGGCCTGAAACTTGAGAAGGAGGGTGGGGAAGTTTTTTGAGGGAGATTGTAGCCGTTTTTGGTGCTCTTTGCAGCAGGATTGACAGGTGGGTTGAATACCCAACAATAGAGCCATTGATGGAAAATAGGGCCAAATTTTTGGGATCAACCATTAGCAAATTCCTTCATGGTTTATTCTAGGTATTTGGTGGAGAGGTCAGGATTAATTTCTTGAAATTTTATAAGCATCTAAGGAGGTTGTAGCCATAGTTATTTGCAGCCAGCAACGTATTTTCTGGGAAGTTCAACGCAAATCCAAGGGAGAGAACAAAAACACATTAGAGAGGGACTTCATTTCTTCCACTTGGGATTTTGTAGCTTGCCTTAAGCAAGCCTAGGTGCACTCTTTCCAGCACCACATTATACCTCCTCTTATTTATTAATAAAATGGACCAGCAACGCAGTTTTTGGTGCAATTACATGGACTGATTTATGTGTTTTCTTTTCATGATTCTTATGTCTATGCATGATTTGTTATTCACTGTAAAATTTCCCTTGGAATATTGCAGCGGTATCAAATCTCATAGACTTGGCTCAGCCTGTGGGAGCAGCACAGTCTATGACACCAGAGGATAGGTAAAATGTGGCTTACCGGAGATAGAGCTACATGAGGAGAGAAAGGCAATTGCATATTACTCTAGATCTCATGATAATTGAACCAAAGGTTGTGGAAACAAAAATGGGGGACAATGAGGGAGACAAAAGGAGTAAGGATGAGGATTTTTCTCTTCATTTATTGAAGGAAGTACAAGACTTATCCAAGAGAATTGATGAATTGAGGAAACATAATAGCAACGACAAAAAGGGTAAGGGAGTTCAAGGGGACTTCCAAATGGGTGAAGGCTCCGACACTTCACATCATCACACAACCCTTAACAAAAACATGCCCCTTATTCCCGGCACATCCCCTAGATCCCCCATTCCCACATTCTTGACATTTGGAACTAATGGGAAACTAGAGCAAGAGGAGATGTCGTATGGGGACTATTTCTTAGAGTATCAATCCTACGGACCTGATTTTTGGAAAGTCATCATTTTTAGGGATTTTTTCCAACTTAAGGGAAATAGTAGGCCCAAGGGACAGAGTAGGGGAGGCTACATGTAGGGAATAGATTTGCAGCATACCGTGGGGAGGTTGTATACTTCCACGCAGGGGACAAATGGCTCTTCTAAGAGCTCAGCTAAAGTGTGGGTCGAGAAGTTGGACGTATAATTCCAGCTAAATTAGATGACAGAGGGAGAGGTAATCAAGATTTCCATGCGACATATAGAGGGGGAAGCTCATGACTGGTGGTTCCATGGGCTACCCATGATGGGACATGCAGTAGTGACCACTTATGAGGGTTTCTCCCAGAGGGTGTTGGAGCATTTCGAGAGGAAGGATCCTGAGGAGTACTTTGGGGAGATGACATGACACAAGCAGACCAGGAGTGATGAGGAATATATCTCGAAGTTTCTGAGGCTATCAGTGATGGTTTCCGATTTATCAGCAGATAGGAGGATCTATATGTTTTTAGACAGGTTAGAAAATCCATTGTGGGGATTGGTGAGGTCCAATAGACCCACTACCTTGTAGGACGCAGTGGGGAGAGCCAAAGATCTACAGGATGCCCTACCTAGGGCTAAAGTACCTCTATCACCTAGAAATGGTTTCCAACAGAGGGGGAGAGACACTAGGGCTCCACCACGTAGAGCTAATCAGGGGTGTGGGCAGATGGATGAGGATACCCGAAGAGACCTCCAAAGGAGGAAGTTGTGCTTTACTTGTCAGGAACCATGGGCACTAGACAACAAATGTGCAGCAGGAAAGGCCCACTACATTTAGGTCTTTTTTGGTAGTGACATAGAGGATAATGCATAATTAGAGGTGGGTGGACTAGATGAAAATGCAGTACACACAGAGAGGGGACCACAACCACTAGAAGGGGGAGATTCATTTGTGCCTTTTGGAGGGGTCCTTACATCTCTACGTGGGGTACCCAAGTTTTTTACCATGAGGATCAAGGGCACGGTGCAGGGGTAACGTGTATCAAAACTGGTGGACAGTGGGGCTACCCACAATTCCATTGATGCACATATGATTCAAAGGAGGGGAATTGAAACCGAGGGTTTTGAGGGATTTTTGGTTCTTGTTCCCAGGGTCATAACCATGTAGTACACTTGCTATGTTCTAGCCTTGACAGTGACCATGGGGAGCTACTCCGTGACATATCACTTTTTTATGGTAGACGTGTCGGACACCAATGTGGTGTTGGGAGTCCAGTGGCTCTATTCACTTGGCAGAGTCACTACTAATTGGAGGAGGTTGGAGATGGAGTTCATAGGGTCGGATGGAAAACAATTTTTTCCACGGGGTATGCACTCCTACCCTCCACATACGGTTTCAGCCCACAGGATGGAGGTTAATATGAGACATGGGGACATTGAGTGGGTTATGGAGTTAAGGATTTTATAGGCTAGGGGTAAGCTCAAGCCACCACATTCGGAGATACAAGACATTTTGGACAGGTACCCAGTAGCGTTTGGAGACATACCGTCGGGCAACCACCTGACCGAGACTTTGAGCATACTATCGAGTTAGATTCGGCTATACAAGTCGTGATTAATACCCATTACCAACATCCCAAGGCATACCGGGATGAGATAGAGAGAGTCATTCATGAGATGTTGGCACTTGGGCATATCAGGCCTAGCTCCAGCCCTTTTGCTTCATCAATTGTCCTAGTGAAGATGAAGGATGGGTCCTTATGCATGTGCATAGATTATCGAAACCTCAACCAGAAGACCATGAAGAACCGCTACCCCATCCCACGTATAGATGAGTTGATGGATGATCTGAGGGGGGTTAAGTTCTTCTTGAAGATTAACTTGTGTTCGGGGTACCACTAGATCGGGGTGAGGGACCAATATTTCCCTAAGACAACTTTTTGGTGCCACTAAGGGCACTTTGAGTTCTTGGTTATGCCCTTCGGGCTTACCAACGCACCAACCACCTTCCAGTCATGCATGAACCACACATTTTGTGGGAAGTTGAGGAATTTCATGTTGGTATTCTTTGATGGAATATCGATTTACAGTTGGACATGGGAGGAGCACTTACAAAATGTTGAGGTAGTGTTTCGTATTTTAGAGGAGCAATAGTTCTATGCTAATTTGTCTAAGTGCGAGTTTGGTTTGACATAGATGCTCTATCTAGGGCACGTCATTGGGAAGGGTGACATGAGAGTGCATGGGGAGAAGATCAGTGCCATCCGAGATTGGTAAGAGCCCCGGAATGTGGCAGAGTTGAGGGGATTCGTGGGCATCTGCACTTACTACAAGAATTTCGTGAGGGGATTCTCTCAGTTAGTAACTCTCCTCACTGATTTGACGAAGATGGGAGAATTTGAGAGGACAACTACAGTGCATGAGGCTTTTGAGTGCCTCAAACAAGTCATGAGCAGTTGTGTTGTGTTGGCACTTCCAGATTTCACCCATCCCTTTGTGTTAGAGTGTGATGCATCTGGAGAGGGTTTAGGAGCGGTATTGATGCGTGAAGGGCACCCGATAGCTTTCAAGATTCGAAAGTTATTGCCACATGAGAGGTTGTACTCCATCTATCAAAAGGAGATGTTAGCCATCATGCATGCGCTAGAAAAGTTCATACAGTATTTGGTGGGGAACAAGTTCAGGGTCAAGACCTCCGTGTCACTCTACCTTCATCTAGACTTCTATCAACATGTCTTTGCACCCTTTAGATGCAAATGCTAGTTTATACAAAATTAAAGGTGTAGGTAGCTGAAGTGCCTCAACTCCTTGACCCTTGGCCTTCCAAATTTTGATTAATTTCGATATACCTTTTCAATTTCTTGATTAATCTGGGTAGGCCTTTGCAATTCCTTATAAAGCTTAACAAAAGTTTTCCAAACCCCAAAAAAATAAATAATTAAATATAAAATTCATGACTAGAATAATAAAACAAGAAAATCAATGAAATCAATTTTTTTTATAAATTCTTCAATAACGTAATTACATATATAATTTATAAATGTATAATTAAATATACTTATGTAATATTGTCTACTAAACCATAATTACACATATAATATAAGTATTTTCTAAAAAAACATAATTAAAATACATAATTACATATATACATATAATTACAAAATCATAATTGAAATACATAATTACATGTATAATAACAATATCATCTACGCATGTGTAACTACACAAAGAATGACCTTATTTTCGACATTCGAAAGGGTGTGTGACCCTTCATCCATAATTGTATCTTAATTGAGAAAAATACAAATCACATTTGTATTAGTATTAATAATTCTATTACGATGTCTTTCTTCTTTACGGAATTAACTTTAATACATTCAAAAGTTTAAAAAATATTCAAAAGTTTAAAAAATAGGCTTCCCCACAAGCATTATACCTTACGTCCATCCCTATGAAAGCAGAAATTACTTAAGAGGCAACACAATCAACCATGAAAATAAATTGCAACAAAAAGTGAAGTCAGATAAACAAAAACATTTCACATCTTATCACTGTGGAATTTTACATGGTCAACCCTCATGCTCCGTGTGGTATCGAGTGACCATTCACGCATCCAAAACGTTGAACAAATGATAAGATTGATTGACACCTTATAAACTTAGAACATTATATGAATTTAAAAATAATTTAGATTGCCCCCTCGCACAAGAAAGGTTCTGAATATTTTTTTTTAATATCGGTGACGTGTGCCCCCCATAACATCACTAGTGCCAACGTTTTGGGTAGAATTATTAATGCAATAAATGAAAAAATCCTATGAGTTGAGGGACCATAAATTAAGGATGTGGTCAACGTGGATAATGTATGTACCACCTATAATAATCTCAGAATATTTTTTTTAATATCGGTGGCGTGTGCTCCCCATAACATCATGAGTGCCAATGTTTTGAGTAGAATTATTAATGCAATAAATGAAAAAATCCTATGGGTTGATGGGCCATAAATTAAAGATGTGGTCAACGTAGATAATGTATGTGCGACGTATAATAATCTCACATGTGACATATATTAAATATGTACATTTGACAAATCTAACAAAATTAGATAATCAACTATGTTAGAATGTTGGTTTACAATCTCAAAGTGGATGAGTTGCATTCAAAGTCCTTTCCAAGGGACTCCCAAATCGAGAAGTTATAGACGAAGATATGGAAGACAAGGGAGGAGCGTAAATAATTGGTATTCATTGTCCTTGGGTGGCCCATATATGTTTGAGCCAGATAGTATAGTGGATATTTAGATATATTTCACATTTAAAGCCATGGTAACAACACCATTTGGTCCAAGGACCACAAAAGAAAACCAAATGACGAAAATTGGTAAATGGGGAGTTTTGGGAGAAAGTGCACTTAATTATCACTACCAATGGCTTGAATTTGGAGGAAGCTTTTGCATGTTCTTGATTTCCCCTTACTACACATTTTATGAGAAAGAAAATCAGAGGTCATATAGAATACAATGCTAAGTTTGTGACTCTATCATAAAATTAAACAATTGTTATAGTAAATGAAAAACATAAATAAGTGCTTTATAAGTAATAATGACTTACCTTAAGAAGGAATATGCACCATATGGCACAATCCTATAAGATGTCGAGTTTTCTAAAATAGATGATGAGTTTCATGAAGATGATGATGAAAAATTTGTTAGAGCCTTGTTCCCACAAGGAGGATATAGTCAAAAGAAGATATGATATCCTAGGTGATAACTTAAGGATAAATGATCACTAATTCATATATGCATATAGATTTAAAATGGACAAGGCCATGAGTTTCAAAGGCATTTGAAGGTCAGGGAAATTTGAGTAGGGCTTCTAAAATATGCCAAAGGTAGAAAAAGGGGCCAAAAGCATAAGGTTAGGCGCTACTTAAAGATTTATATTACTAATAAGGAAGATATGTATTATACTTTCCATCATTCCCAATAGTAGCCATAGGAATTTGATAAGATAATGACGAAATTAGTAAGGGGAATTTATCTATTGATCTCTTGGGCCTAGGAACCTCCATTGTTGTAGGAAAAGAGTACCAAGACAATGATCATCCTTTCTAATAGTAACAAACTCCTCAATGAAACTATTAGAGATTGACAATTTCAATTAGGAGAGATGGAATCCATTCTTGTAATGATGGGGATGTTGATAAAGGAGACAATGATAAGAGGAAAATGGAGGAAGGAGATGATGAAGAAGAGACTAATGTGAAGAAAATAAAGAAAGAGGAATTAGGTGGATAGTATGGATATTTTAAAAATCTCACCACACTTAAGTTGGTAGGAGCCTCTTCCCGATATCACTCACTGATCCTCTCTAACCCCCTCCAATTAGTTCAATGTGCTTTGAATATCCATGATAAGTGGAACCCTAATGCACATGGTGTTGACCATATGTATATTTCAAGGCCCTAATCCACTATGTTTGGTCCCATCCTACTCGTCTAAATCTTAGTATATCTAGTTGTTTTAATAGAAGAAGAGAAAGAGAAGAGGAAGGTTTCAAAAATCTCAATCACCTCATCTCACATGGCATACCCCATTGGTAGCCCTAGGCTCCTCCTGAGTTATGATGTAGAAAGTGGGATGTTCATTATGACTACCTTGAAACCCTTAGTCGTCAAACATGTCTGAAAGATGCAAACCCAAGATGAAAGGGTAGCGAGGGTACAACTTCAAACTGTTTAAATTTCCCTTACGACAATATCAAGATGCCAATGAATAGAAACACTTCCATTTATGATAAATACTTCAAGATATTCAAAGAGAATGATAAACTAATCCATGGGGTAAATTCGTTATCAATGGAGACTCGATTTGTGAAGGTGACCATGCAAGCCCTCAAAGTGGACAAAAGGAACCATAAGGGAAAACTAATTTATGGGAATGGAACTATACAAACCAAGGAGGTAGTGTTTCTACTAGAATAAAACCAAAGAGAAATAGATGACTGAAAAAGCTCTAATAGTTTCTCTTCCCTTTATCCAATAATTGATAGAAAAACAAAACAAAATTTGGGAGAAAAAAGTTCTTTTTTTGAACAATGTTAATGCCTATATAAACATCACGAATCAATCATTAGATAGATAGTTGAGCTCACTAGAAGTGGCCAAGGTCGATGCCACAAGATTGGCATCACAATTGGACAAATCCCAAGAGGAGATTAAAATCCTAAAGGCTAAGGTCTCTAGGGTTGAAAAGTTATAGATGCCTCTTCTCATCACTACGAGCTCATGTGTATGAGATCTCGCCTTCCCTAATCTTAAACAAAGGATAGAAGAGTTGTTGAGGGAGATTGAAGCATGAAAGGCCAATAATGTAGAGGTCAATGATAAGGATAAAACCAACATGCATTAATTGATAAGAGAAAGGAGGGTTTAAAAAAGTAGGCCTAGAATTGTATGAGGTAATAAAATCTCTAATGGATGTCAAATTTAAAATGACTACAAACCAAGAAGACAAGCATGGATCATAAGAAATGTATGAGGTGATGGAATATACCAAATTGAAGAAGTTGCATATCTGGCCCCAATTATTTCTTTGAAAAACTTGAACCACATGATCTCAAAGTTGCTCTATTAATCTTTCCAAAAAAAAATCTTCTTTTTGAAGGATTAGAAGTTCATCTTAACCAACACAAAGACATGGCAATAGATTCAAAATATACATAACTATGCCTCTAAAACTTCACAAAAAACTCAATATAATACATAAACCTACGAGAATAAAAGGATAACTATTTTTCAACGGAGTAGTCTTTAAGTGTGACTTTTTAGAGTTTCCAACCAATTTCGGGTTGGAATCTGGCGAAATCATTTGTGGCCAAATCTTGATTTGTGTTATTTAAAGTGATTTTTTTGCTACATATATGGATTCAACACCCTAAAAAACTCGTGAGAAACTTTGATTGTAAAGAGTTTACTTATCAAACTTGTGATTTTAATGAATCCCTACAAAATCCTAAACAAATTTAATCAGATAATAAACCAAATTTTTTTCAAAAAATCACACTCAAAAACTACTTATTACCATGCTTCCCTTATCTTTTATCATTTAGCATTATCGAGGAAGATAATCTTTTAAATCATATAACTAAGTCCCGGAAATTGTGGACCACCTCACAGGATTCGAAAGGGAATCCAAGCCTATAGAGAGAGAATTCAACAATTGCACCAGAGATTGAGATATTGCGATGTGATGTCGTCAAGGTTTTTAGAAAAGGAAGACTTTTTTGTCATAACTCCACGTCACCAATGTCACTAGAGGACATATAGCCTCAACGAGAGGTCAAACTTTCACCCTTGGATCTTGGGCCCCAAAAAAATTGATTGCCTCGTTATTAGGAGGAAAGGGTATTAAAACTATGAAAGGTTGGGAGTGAACATTATTTCTTTAATATAGTAATCTATTGGTGACGTTTAATATATAGTAATATGTTGGTGACAAAAATCACGAGGGTACTTGGTAGAATTATTGATACAATAAATGAAAAGTCAATGAGCTAAGGCATCATATATGAAGGTTGTGATCAAAGTGGATAATTTACGCGTCGTGTATAATAATATACCTACACCTAATAAAAGTATTCAAGCAACTAGGTTAGACTGCTTGTTTACAATATTAGAGTCATAAGTTTCCCTTAAATTCCTTCAAGGGGATTTCCATACTCCAAAGTTCATTATAACACAAATATCATGGAATCACAATGATTACAATGGATTGTGGAACCACAATCATTACAGGGGGAGGGGTGTAAATAATTGATAATCATTACATAAGGAGGAGTGTAAATAATTGACGATCATTACACATGATTATGGAAGCACAATACATGGAGTATTGTAAATAATTGATATACTATGTAGAATATCCGAAATTTGTCGATAAGTGAATGACCCGAAGCGATTCTTCACTCTATCTCGGGATACCTTGCTTCTCCGTGATGAGCCTAGTTATCATCCTCTAGCCATGCAAGTGCCAATTGTGCAATACTTAGAACTAAGTTGAAGTTGAGTATCTAATTTAATTTTATAAGGAAAATCTACTTGATATTTGAATATTACTCTCAAGGATTCATAATAACTACAAGGATAAATATTAAAGAATATGATATACTTCTCTAAGAATAATATAATATGGGAAAAACATATTGGAAAATTTTGATAATTCTTGGACATTGCTTTGATAGGACAATTAGGCTCCACAAAAAACATAAAAACATTGGGGAAGGGGAAAAAGGTTTAGAAAGGGGAAGATTAGGATTACTCTTTTTTCTTTTTTCTTTTTTCTCTATAAGTAAAATGTTTTATTATTATTATTTTCAAAGTAAAGGGTTATAAATATATTTTTTAAGTAAATGTAAATTATTTTTATTGATAAAAATAAGCTTTACATTGAGAACATATGATTTTGGATATCTCAACAAAATTAATATAGTAGTGTAAGCTTCTAATTAGGTCGAGAAAACTAAGCACTACTCATATTTATGACAAGATAGAAATTGGGTGTTACAAGATCGAACAAAAAACATGAGACCAAGAGACTAACATCATAGTAGATCCATAGGCCACCGTAAGTATTTACATACAAAGGTTGTACTGTGTAACAAGAAAATGCTCAAGAGGCAGACAAGAAAACATGCTCTTTTGGAAAACACAATTCAAAAAACTTGCATGAGAGGCTAAAGAGCAACAATCATCGCCACTTTTCAAAAACGAAAAACCAATGTGCATGCCAGATGTTGAAAACGAAAATTTTCACCATATAGAAATATTTTGAATATGCCAGAAATTATACTGCAACATCATGTAGGCAAGAATTCCACTGCACATCCTAGAAACCTCCACGTTTAGCCAAAAGTTTCCATAGAAAAAACCAAGAGCACCTCCAAAAGATCCAGGAACCAGAGTGATAAGGTAGCTTAAGATAGTCAAAAAAATGAACTAGCAAAGCCCACATCAATCTGATAGAATAACTTAAGAAATAATAGAGATATTAGTAGGTGGAGAATTAATGATTGCAGGGGGATCATAGAGTGCTATAAACAAACTAATAGAAATAATAATTAATTAAATGAAAAGTCAAGGGGTGTGTATATTTTCATTTTGTGACTAATCAATGTTATAAATAAATCATTACAAAGAATGTTATATCATTCTTATTTTTAATCCTTTTATTAATCATTTTATTAATAATTACATTATATATTTATAAATAATTATGTCATCAATACAAACATGGATTATATGTTACGTTGGTATGAAATCCAAGATTGGCCAACTGTGGTACAACCACCATAACTTGCTCACCGTTATTTCGTACAAAATTTGTTGTGTCTTTACAAATTTTCATTGTAACCTATCATACCTATATAAATCGTTGACTATTCTACCATTGTGAAAACTCCATGCAAATTTTTTAACTAAACTATATTTCTTTACTCCATACACAATGATTTTTGGTGTAGCAAATTTTGCATTATTTTACACCCTCCCACCACCCTCTCTTGTCTTGGTCACCCATATGTCATACCACATTAAATTCCACAACTACTTTGTTGCCTTTTCCGAGGACCGGAATTTGAAGGGTGATGAGCCCTAGTATTACAACAAGAATGTTGCAACTCCCAAGGCTACCAACTTTAATTATCGACCCGGGGTTTGTACAAACTTAAGAGGGGTTGGCATTGTATGTGCAACAAACACCTTCCTCTTCCTAGTCTAATTCCCTTTGATGCAGGTTAAAAAAGACAAGGAAACAAATTTAAATGAGCAAAGATCTCGGTAAACCACTAGTCCCAAGTTGCATAAGGTAAATAACGATAAGAAAACATATTCTACTTTTGTTGGAAAGTAAATGAAAAAAAAGAAATTTATTCTATTTGCAAGAAAGGAAATCAAAACAAAGTAAATCTAATATATTTTGTTGGAAAGGAAATGACAGTAAATGAAATATATTCTACTTTTCAGGAAACAAAATCCCTAGATTACTCTTGTAGGAAAGAAATCATATGTTGCTTAAAGTAAATTGCAGGAAAGGAAATCTAGATTAGTTGCATAAATCAACATTCTAGAAGAAAGCCATCAAGAAGATAAACGACAACCTAACCAAGCCTCAACTCAACCAAAGTGGTCTCAAAGAATTCATGGGATATTATAAGACATAAATATACTTACACCATGAATTTGCAGTGAATCTAGGCAAGGGAAGAGCTCAAAAATAGATTTTTATAAGAAATTCTCTGATGCTACAGGATTGCTACAAGAAACTTCTAGTGAGCAAGTTTCTTGAGTTAACATGCTAAATTCCCAAGCCAATCAAATGTAAACAATGTTAGGTAATTTTTTTTATTAATTTCAATTCTTTTAGGCTTCAATTCAAGTGGAATTAACTCAAAAGAGCTTCATTAAAACGTGTTAAAATTCAACAGAAATTGACTACTAAAAACCAGAAATTTCAAAACAGTGAACTAGTACGTTGATCTAAGTACCCAAATGTCTAAGCTAATCAAGTGAAAATTATATGGGGTAATTTTTTTTTGTCCTCAATCCAAGTGGAATAAACTCAAATTCAGTAGAAATTTATTACTAAAACTAGAAATTTCAGAATTGTGAACTAATAAACTAATCCAAGTAGTTCAATGACGAATATGACTTTGCAAAGTTGTTCTAAGGTTGCATCATAATTGTAATTGTGTAAATGACCTACAAATCCACTTACTTCAATCATTTAATCAATCTAAACTACAATAAATGAAGCATGAATACTAAGTGTAGGAATAGGAAATGCAAGAATAAGAGATGTAAGTGAACAAGAAATGTAAAGAATATAAAGAAATTGTATAGCAAGGATCTAAGTTTCTTGGGATGGCCAAGAAAAAAGATAGTTAGAGTCCTATGAAAGTGTAGGTTTTAACCTTGTACATAAATGATCTGCAAACGAATTCTTAAAATAGAAAACAAACAATTGTGAGAGCATAATGTTAGAGTCCCGTGATTTGGCTGATTGGCAAGCCAAATGATAGTGTAACACCAAACCAAGCTTTGGAGCCCAAGGACCTAGCCTTCTTGGACTCAGAGAGGGCTCTCTCTAAATGTGTAAGGGATATCTGTGTGTTTGCTTATTGTGTTCTAATTTTAGGCTAGTTATGGAGTATGTTTTTGGTTCTGGTTTTTTAAGTTGTGAGGGATGAAACTAATCAAAGATATAAGATAGGTAAAAAGATGTCAGATCAACTGGGCTATGGGGTCGAAAAGGTCAAAAAAGCCATAAGACGGTGATACAAGGTTGTTGAAGGGCCGATTTGATTCAAGGAAGAAAGGATCTTTGGGTAAAATGGAGTAAATGGACATCAAGTTTGTGAACAACAAAGAGTTTCAAGCATAACTAGTTTAATATATAACATCAACATGGTAGGGCAAACCATTAATCATGCAAAATGTAACTATAAGCTAATCAACACATAGAAATAAACATTCAAGCCATGCATAGAAGTATATGACCCTCTAACTTTGGGAAATGGCTATCAGACTTTGGGGAAAACACTTAAGAAAGACAAACAACTTAACTTACTATGTCGGAACGCCTAAGCACAGTACTTCAAGTTATTGGGCACTTTGAACAACAAGATTTTCATAGTTTTAGGCAAAGGGCTAGATCGGAACTAGGCCTCCTTGGTTCAAACAAAATGATAATCTAATCAGTCAAAGAGAAATTTCACGGATGGAACTATAACTAGCCATAGGTAAGCAGGGCGTACCATAAATCATACTTAGCATGCATAGAACTATGAATGAAACAAGCAACAATATCCTCAAGTTATTAAAGAGCAGTTAAGAATTCTTTAATGTAACTAAGGAAGAGGAAAACATGAAAGCTATGAAGAAACAGGAAATTTGAGGTGCCTCCAAGGGCATATCTCAAATTTGTTCTCTACTGATCTATAGCAAGCAAGAAACATGTATTCATGAATGGAAACTAGAAGAAAAAACAAATAAAGAGATACTATACCATTCTACCAAGTCATGGAATCCAACAACAATCCTTCTTCATTCATCCAAGAACATCCAAGAGGCAATCCAAAAGCATAAGACAATTATTTCTTCCAAAGCTTATATGACCATATATTGCTCCTCTTCTCAATTTCAGCCATGTTTTACAATGAAATCCTTTGGAATAAATAGGCCAAAGTGAGTAAAACCTCATGGTTCAACTTGCCATCCTATTGGCCTAATCAAAATATCTAGATTTGTCCTTGAGGCTTTGCAAAGCCCAAGGCACAAAAATATCTTATAAAATATCTAAAAAATGCTAAAAAGGGGAAAAAACTTGACTTTTGATCACTTATCATGTTCAAAAATAGCTAAACGCACATGAGGAAACATCATTTTTTAAAGGTTCAAAATTTACAAAAATATTCAAAATTTACATCAGCAAAAGCTCCCCTGACTTGCCAGTAACATTTGGCAGCCTTCCTGATGTCGAAACGAGGCTCATGATAAATCGTTGGAAAGCTCTGAGCGTCTACTTTCTGAAACAACTGAAATGTTCTCAATCTGATGCCTGGAAGTCCTCCAAAACTAGGTCTGTGTGTAAAAAACCAAAAATTATAGTTTGCTGATAGACCAGGCAGAGTGTGCAAAAAGCGAGCATTTTTCGCCACTTTGGGGGAACAAATGATCTCCAAATGTCCTGAAAATCGCTGAGTGTGTGCTCCTAAAATTATGGCATCCAATGATACCATTCTCCTCCTTTGACGATTCCCCAAAATGAAATGGAGAATTTCATGAGTTTTGACCAAAAACTCAAAAATGCCAAAAAATCAAAATATGTCAAAATGTGCCCAAAATCGGTGAGTATGACCCTCAAGGGTTCTTAGCAACATGTTCTGAAGAAAAATCCAAAATATGAAGTCTTGATGTGTCTTTTCTCACTTTCCGTGCCGGGCGCTTCCCTTTAGCTTCCTTGAGCTTTTCTTGGTTTTCTTCTTTGTTGTTTGGTATTCTAGCTTTGGTGAAGAAGTCATGGCCCCTTGCCTAGGAGAGGCAGCTAGCACATGCTTTGGAGGAGGCCCTTAATGATCCATGTTTTGTATTTGCTGGCACTTATCATTGCTTGCTTGAGGGCTGCCTTATTTGTCTTTCATCACTGCCTTACTGCCCATCACTTTGCTCTTCATTATCACTGTTATGTTTAGCCTCTTTGCCTTGTTCTTCATTATCACTAAAGTCATCTCTTTTAGTACTGTGTTTGAGTCAAGAGGCTTTTAATAAGACATTTCTGTGGTTTCTTGAAAAGAAGTCCCCTTTGTTTTAGCATAAAAACCTTCCCTTCAAACACTACTTTTATGAAATCACTGTCATTTTAAAAGACTGAACAAAACACTCTTTAAACTGATAAAAACACTCTTCCCAATCATCATCTTTCCTTTATGAGATCACTGCTTCTTTTGGCTTTGATTGGACATGGTGTTCTTTGAGATCATGTTTTCAAAGACTCCTTCAGATCTGTTAAATACCCTCTACACACATTCTGTTATGATAAGTCTTTGGAAAAAACAAGTGCGCTTTCCCTTTAACTGTCTCCTAGCCCTTTATAAACATTCAACAAGCCATTACCCTTCTATCACTGCTTGGGAGGCATCTTGACTTGGATGTGCTTCTGAAAAACCAAACTACCTCAAAAGTTATTGAAATGTGTTTTTAAACAAAACTCTGCCTTCCCTGTCAACTTACTGTTTGATCAAGCAACAATGGTTTCAAATGTTGTGTGAAATGCACTCCTTTGCTATTAGGTCTATGTTCCTCCCAAGAACTGCCTTTCCCCCCCTTTGTATACCAAACAGCCAATATTTATAATGAACACACAGTCAACAAAGAAAAACAAAGTCAAAGTGACTTTTCTGTGTTTGTGATAAGGTCACCCAGTTTTGGTGTTTTGAGGCACTAGGACAGCCTTGTTTTTTTAGTGAAAAGGAAAAACAACAAACTACTTAGTTCAAGACACTGCTTTCTTCTTTGTAGGCCACTTCACCAGTAGATTCAACAACATGAAGACAGTCAATCAAAAAAAGGCATATACACAGTCAAAGGTCACCGTGTAATGGGATAAGGTAACAGAGCTTATTGTGTTTTTGGATGTGGTCACAAAAAGTCCTGTAGCATTCAAACAACAATAAACTCTTCTTCAAACAAAATACTGCCCCCTTTTTTGGTATGCATGCCCATAAATAGGTAAATTCAACACCATAAACACAGTCAAACCAAGTGTATACACACAGTCCAAGGTCACTGTGTAATAGGATAAGGTGACAGAGCTTTCTAATGTTTTTGATATGGAAACAAAAAGTCCTGTAGCAATCAAATAACAATAAACTCCTTTCAACCAAAGCACTGCCATTCTTATACTTCACTATTCCTCATACCCTAGTTTTTGATAATGCCTCCAAATGACAATTCACAGCCTTGTACCCTAAAGTTTGTTTATGGTCAAAAAGGAAGCTTTAACTCTGTTTTTCACCACAAGGAGGACTTCTGAAAAAAGAGCTCTCATATGATGATTACTGCTGTTGGAGCCAAGCCCATTTTTTTGCTTTTTAAACCCTGTGTTTCTCTTTTCAAACAGTGCCTTCACCCTTAAACTTGTCTTGAGGGTATTTTATTGTTTTTATATCAACAAAAACTCACAATCTTTACTTTTTCACCTCTCAAACACTGAGTGTCTGCTTTAAAACAGTGCCTTCATATTTTACCTTTGTTTTGAGGGCAGTTTAATGGGATTTTTATATCAATAAAAACTCACCTTTCTCACTGTTTCCTTGCATAGATTTTGACAATACTTTCAAATGCAATGGTAGCTCCACTTACTAAAGTCTTTTAAACAGAGAAACAAACCCTCTTTTCCTCTTTAAAAATGGATGGAAAACCTTGTAGACAAGTCTGAGCAGCTCTGGAAATAGTTTTTTAAGGTTTTTAGGTAATTTTGTGACTGATGCTACAGGCGTGCCACGCATTAGTACATTCCTTTGGAATTTTTCTGCCTAAACGCGCTGCGCAGATTTTCAAACGCGTCGCGCAACTTTGTAGCCCATTTTAAGGCCTTCCCGGTGTCGGAATTTGGCATGAGATGGCTCGTTGGAAATATGTGGAAGTATAATTTCCAGAAAAACTTGAATTTGTTCATTTGGAGTTCATTTGGTTGTTCAAAAATTCATTTTCCTAACACTAGTCAAAACTGGTGAATCCTGGTGCAGAAATGCATAATGTTGTTTGTAAGCCACTTTTGGATGCCTTCCCGATGTCGGAATTTGGCCTGATATGTCTCATTGGAAAACTACGGAAGTATAATTTCCAAATATTCTTGAGTTGTTTCATTTGGTGTCCATTTTGGTGTTCAAAAACTGATTGTCCCATCACTGGTCAAAAATGGTGAATGCTGGTGCAGAAAAACATAGCGTTGATTGCAGGCTACTTTTGGATGTCTTTTTGTTGTCGAATTTTGGCCCGAGATGGCTCATCGGAAAGCTATGGAAGTCTAATTTCCAGAAAAATTGAATTTTTTCATTTTGAGTCCATTTGGTTGTTCAAAATCTGACTGTACCATCACTGGTCAAAATGATGAATCCTGGTGTAGAAATTCTCTCTTGACATCTGTATTTTTCACATTTTTCACAAACCATGACACCTATGTAGAAAATGAAGGAGGTTTTTCTTTTTAAAATTACGAGGGAAAAAAACCTCTCTCACTTTTGTAAATTTCATCTCCGTTTGGTCATAAATTCATTTTGAAACAAAATGCCCGGGCGCTCCTTAACCCTAATTTTACTGTGGCAGAGGTATTATGATTCAACAGCCATGCAAATTCTACTATCCCTTTTTATTTGCTGAGATGAGATATTTGAGCCTCTTTTTGACTATGGGTACACTGCTTCAGTGGCATTCACTTAGACTTTTTCATCCTCTGTCTATCAAGAAGGGCGCTTCTTCTAACACCTTTCCTCTGCTCAAAATATACCAGCAAGGTATCTTTGACTTTTGTTATAGGAGTAGGCCTTTACTTGAAGCAGTGGTGTGCATCATTGTTTTTGAAAGTTGTTATAGAACTTGGAGAAGCATGCCATAATACTTCTTGTAGTTTATGAACAAATGTGTTTAGTTGAAATACCTCCTTTGAAAAGCTAAATATAATTTTGCCTTCTTTGTCTTTTACATCATCTCTCTGTTTCAACTATCTCTTACTGTTCTTACCATTTATCTTTTGATCAGTCAAACCTTGAAATCAGTCACTGCCCTGGCCCTCTGCTTGTGAATGAAGGAGGCCTTTCTTGACAAAATTTCTGATGTTCTTTCAACCTATGTCTTAATATGCTGAAGAATGTTTGATGAGCATGCTTGACAGGGGTTTCTCTTATACATGATGGCAGAAGCTTGGTTAGAGGTTAAGACTATTGGATCCCTTTGGTTATGTGCTCAATAACATTTTTCCATTAATGATCACCTCCTTAGCTTAATATTGCAACTTAATAACAATGGAGCTTATGCAAACACACTGTGAAAAACATTACTGCTTTTACCTTTGCCTTCAATCATCACTTTATTTCAGAAAAACCCTAGTCATTGTCTCACTGTTTATTAAAAACAAATCTGTCTTACAGTCAGTTGCAACTCTTAAAATCAAACCTTGTCCATTTCCCTCTGCTTATATATGAAGGAGGCACTCTTAGTCTTCAAACCCTCTGCTTATAGATGAAGGAGGTTTTCTCAGTCATGTTGTATCATCAGCCTTGTGACAGTGCTATTTTTCCTTTTACTGTCCTTTCAGGCTTTGAATGTGGTCACAAGAGCTTGATGAAAAACTCTTGGCTCTGTCGCTGCATCCCAGGCTCAAGATCACATTGAGAAGCAACTATCTTCTCATGTGGAGCCAAAAATTGTCTTCTGAGATGCTAGTAGGTCTCTGTCCTTGAAAGATCCATCAAAACACTGTAAAAACACCTAAAATCAGCTTGACTTATGGTCCATGTGTTGCTGAGACTTAAGGGTGTATTAGTGGCGTGACCTAGGGCTATAACCAACTTTAATTGCAGAATGGGAAGGTCTGTTATGACTGGTCTATAGCAGATGGAGGTTCTTTGGCTCTTGTATAGTTCACCAAGGGATAAATGTCTTAAAGCGCCACTTCCTAACTTAGGGGAGACTTCTTTGGACAGATTTGGATTGTCTCTTTTAGAGCTGATGGGCAGACTAGTATGGCTGAAGCTGGATAGGGTTTGATAATGGGGTTTCATCTCGTCATGGGCAGACTGAAAAGGTAAGAAGGCAAAAAAAGTTTATGGGGGTTTTCTAGATAACAAATTGACATATGGAGATCAGCTTCTAGAAAACTCAGCTAGGAATTTAGTCATCAACACAGGTGAAAAATACTGATGACTAACAGTGGCTCCATTTGGGGAGGGCAGCTCCTTTTTAGGAGGTGTCCGGAATTTCAGATCTTTGGCTTATGAAGACCAGTGCCTTACCCATTGGCGCAAAATTTCACCCTTCTTTGATGCTACTTCTGAAAAGTGACAGCATGATTAGCATCAATGATATTTCTACCTACCCCACTATCTTTCCTAACATTTTTTCTTCATTTTGGCGCATTTGAACTAGCATCCTTTTGACAATATATATTTTGCTTTTTGCAAAATGAACCTATCTAATTCTACACTTATATCTGCCAGGAGTTCAGATTAAACTGATGAACTCCTTTATTACTCTACCTACGCTAGATCAACTGTCAAGATTAAGCTGTTTGACAGGATTTTGTTCTCTAATCTAAAACACGAAATTTAAAAGATGATCAAATCAGGATTAGACAGTCTGATTTTTCATGCATTTGCGGCATAAAATACAAGCCGCACACAAATATTATTTTGCATAAATGGAAACTAGGAAAAACAGGGCTAAGATGTACAATTTGTTTTTCATCCCTGCTTCCCTCTTTGGTTCTGTTTTGGGCGTGTGGAACCAATATCTTTTCCTAATATACTCTCTTTGATAAGTCAAGCTTACACAATGTTGACCATATTTTTCACTCACTAACTTATCAGCAAATAAATTTAAACATGTTCAGCTATGATTAGGCTAGATAACTGAACAAGACATTGAAGTACTAGTAGCGGCATTTAGACTTGCTCGCTTTCAGCATGACTATTTTTGGGTATGGGGTTGTACCATTGCTTCTCAGAAAATGTCCTCTTTTTCTATTTTTTACTGTTTTTGTATTTTTTTCTTTTTCACTTTTTCTTCAAGCAAACTACAACTGAAAAGATACTCACAAGGCTGAGCTTATTTTTCACAGCTATCTATCTATCCTAGCCTGAACTATACACAACATACATTTATTTGGTGAACTCTTCTTTCCAATGTAGCTAGTCAAGTAGATGATTGCATGGTTGATCTTGGTTTAGTTCTTTCATGATGCAGAAGTAATGAAAAGGCCACTCCCATTTGGTTTATTTTCGGACAGTAGTGCTTGAGTTTTTTTTCATTCTTGGTAGCAACTTGTTTATGATAGAACCCACTACTCCTTCAGATTTCTTAAGGAAAACAACAAATGGATCTTGGAATAATACCTGATCTACAGGATTTGATATATAGGCTTCATTCAAGACTACTCTTTCTTCCACTTGGCTATATTTGGGACTCCCCTGGTAAAGCAACTCTTCCCCTTGCTTATGATCACTTGAACTGTCAGACTCATTATATGTTGCAGTGTAGTTTTCTTTCCAAGCTGATGTGTTCTGATTAAGTGGACTGAAAACTGTGTGAAGGTCATCAGTTTGATGAGCAGGGATACACTTTGACAGTAAATTATCTTGAAAGGATATTGTGACAACTCTCATGTGTTTATCAACCTCTATTTATTCATTCACAATTTGTAACTCAATGGAACTTGGTGGCTGCAAATCTGGAGTTAAGGAAGATTCCATGTCCAAAATGATTTCCTCAACCATTTCAGGAAAAGGCTTCTCATTTACAGCATGCTCGAGAATTTCATCATCCTCCTCAACCTCATCATTAAAGCTAAAAAACTGTTGATCTCCAATTATGTGAATGTTATCTCTGACAGACTGAAGTGAAGTAGAGAAAAGAGTCTGAGACTCTTCACTTACTTCTAAACTGTCAAGGCTCTCCTCATGAGTGTCATAGATGACCGGTAATGGCTGCTTACTTTTCTCATGTTTATGAAACTGAGCTTCCTCCCAAAAATCAAAAATCGAGTCTTCTGCAAAGTTAGCTTCTGTTTGGAAATCATAATCATCAACATATTGATCAAACCTTGGAGAATCATTAACATAAGTAATGTCACCAGCCATGCATATTGGACTAACAGATTGATTTTCTTCAAATTGATTTACAAGTCTATTTTTTGACCTATGATATGCAGGATTAACAAGAGAAAGATCAGAGAAGTTTTGGTTATTAGTTCTCGCATCCAGTAACGGAAAATGCGTTTCTGATGGTTTGAGAACTTCTTCCTTTTCCATTATCTGCGTGTTTATATCACTTTCATTGTATAAGATAAAAGAATATAAATTGGAATGAGTGGAATAAATGGGAGTGTTGTTTGGCTTATCCCGGTTGCTAACCATGTATTTCATGTGAGTCTCTCGGTATAATCTCCTAGTCTGGTTGAAAACGGGGATGGTAGCGAATGACATATCCATTTGAAGATTACCTTGTATTTTGGAAGCCCATGCCCTTGATAGTAGCTTTCCGTACTTAGGAGGGATATCGACCACCACTACGTCCATGACTAAGTTTTTCACTGGTAGTTGTGTTAGAGCAAAATCTAGGTTCTTTATTAGGCCTAAACATTTGACCTGACTTGAGTCAAAGGAATACAGGTTTTTGTAGGGTTGAGTTACTTCTAGTCCCAGGTTTTCCATGACTGCTTTAGGCATGAGGTTATGGGAGGCACCAGAATCTAACATGGCATTATGTAATATCTTGTCCCGTATGTTCAGGCTCACATAGAAAGGATAAATAGATCCTTCTTGGTATTGACCTTCTATTTTCGGGCCGAATAAGAGCTCGGGTTTCTCGTCAGTTACATTTAAAGTATCTGCCTTGCTCCCTATGTCAAAAAATTTGAATATTTGAGATCTATACCTATCTATAGTTATTAGCTCAGTAAGGGGTATGGTAATTTTTATTTTGGAAACTTCCCCTGCGAAACTAAAAGGAGTTTGTAGTTTGGGCAGATTTGTTTCAACTTTTTTGGACATGACCTTTTCTATGCTCTTAATTTGTTGATTCTGGTTTGAGACCTTGTTTGACATAGTCACCTCGGGAATCTTTGTGGAGGTACTAGGAGTATCTGAGCTAAGACTTGTTTGAATAGCTTTATCTTTGTTTTGGTCAATTTTCTTGGCCACAATTTTGTTGCTATCCATGGCTTTTTTAAAGATGGTGTCAGAGGTTTTAGCAGTGTCAGGGCTACCCTTCTTGGAGTGGTCTTGGTTTTTTCTGCTTCTAAGGTTATACTGCCTATGAGCTTCTATAATGGCATTCTGAAAATCTATGGCAGGATCTTCGAGATCTTCATAGTTGGTTTCATCCTGACTCGGAGAGCATAACTCTTGCTCTTCTGCTGTGAGGTAAACCTTACTCTCGTTATCAGAACCTATGAGGTTCCAATGATTTTCATCAATGGGTTCAGTATCCTTATCCTCTTCATCAACATAATTCTCACTGAAGGATGGTCTGATCTGCTGATCATTTCCTCTTGGTTTATTTTGAAACTGATCTTTTCTAAAGCCTTGGTTCTAGTTTTGAGGGTTTGGTTTGTTGTCCCTAGGAGGCACTTTTTCACTCATTTTTTCCCACATCTTTGTCATGGATTTGACCAGGCCATCTATTCTAGGATCTAGGGAAGGAGATGAAGTGGAGACCTCATCTCTATATGGGACTTTTATTTCTGATCTAGTCCTAGCTCTTTTTTCTGCTAAGTTGGCTTCTGTTTTTATGGCTATTTGTTGCATTTCCTCTAGGGTAGGGGGGTCCTTGTCTCTTAGCTGATAAGTCATGTCTGGATCAAAACCTTTAGGTAAATTTTCCAAGGCTGAACCAAGTGGGGGTTTGAAGTGAGGTGGGAGGGCGTTATACACACTATTAAACCTAGTGAAGTATCCTTGGACACTTTCCCCATTTTCCCGTTTTAGATTGTTATATTATGACAGGATTTGAATAGGGTTCTTTCGGATTTCCCACTTGTTTCTGAAGACTTGATATAGTTCTGGGATGTTGTGGATGCTGTTTGGAGGCAAGCTTTTAAACCATGTTTTGGGTTCTCCGCCTAGGCTTTGGGCGAACATTCTCATTCTGACGGTTTCGTCTTGTACTTCCAAGTATTCAAAAGCATTGCTAATCCTACTTACATGCTGTTGAGCTATGGCAGTCTCCTCTCCGGTAAAGTGTGGGATTTTGGATTGATAATTATCTGGTAGGGGAGCCAAAGGTAGCGGCAACACCAAATGTGCGTACCAGGCTGCCATGACGGGAGCTAATGGATGATGTATAAGATAAGGGTTTGTGGGATGGGCTGAGGTGGTTTGAAAAGTAGTGGTTTGGATAGGTGTGGCAGAAGTACTTGGAATAATGACTTGGTTTTGAGCAGATCTGGGATGGTATGAGCCAAAGTGATGGAGAAGCTGAAAATCGGGAGGTGTGGTAGGTGAGGCTTCTATTCTAGGACTCTGTGGCAGATGTAGGGGCTCAAGGTCGTCAAAGTTTATCTTACTTTGTGACTTGCTTCTAAAAAGGGATTTTGCTGATTCTAAGTCAGAAGAGGAATCTGGTAAGGTAGTAAGATTTTCAGGTACTGATCTTGTTTTACGGATGGACCTATCGGTAGCTAGATTGTCAGTTTCAGAAGCTTGCCACAGAATCTTCTCTGGGTCATCTACTATGATAGGGGGATTTGGGTCTGGATGAGATCTGGTGTAGATTCTTCGTGAAGCCAGATTTCGGGTCTAATGCTTACAGAGGGTGGTATTTGTGAATGTTTTGGATGGATGGCCTCTCTAAAGTTTTCCTAATGTGAAGGGTGGTCAAAACTAAAAGGATGGATTAGTGGAGTTGCCAGGTGGATTTCTTATGAGAACTATGGTCCACCACCAACACTATCAAAGATGCTTTGGGAAAAAAGTTTATAGCCAACTTTGAAATGGAAAATTGCAAAGAAGAGTGATTCACTTGGTTTCTACAGTTTGCTAAGCTGTATGGACAAGCTAATGGTTCTCTTGGCAAGAAGGTTTCTGCTGACCTCTTATGTTTATGGTGAGGTGTTCTGAATCGCTAAGTTACACTTAGATTGTCACAGATTACAGAGTTTCCACCGTAAGTCCAAGTTTTGGAAGGATGAGTTACCAGAAAGGTATGGTTTATAAATTTTTAGTCCTTTATGGAGTTTTTTGGCCTACTGGAGGCTAGTGGAGTCGCCAGGTGGAACTTGGTTATTTTTTGTAAAGACGTAGCTATGGTCCACCACTAGTAACTAGGGTAAAGCCAATTTGGGAATATTTTGGGATTTTTCTGAGTTTTATGTGCAGTCTATGGTTTATTAAAAGTATTCTAAACCTGTTTCATCACTTTGCAAGGGTGGCGATAACAAAAAGAGTTTACTCTAAATGATTCTATGGACTGCTGGTCTAAGTTAAATGTTGAAGGACTAAAGATTCTATAAGAGTTCGCTAGACTGTCATGTACTCAGTGTCCCACCATCTCCCTCTATGTTAGTGAACGATGGGATAGGTCGATCGGATAGTAACCTAGATTTTGGTAAAGTAGTAAGGCCTACTGGAGGCTAGTGGAATTGCCAGGTGGATTTTTAGTTGTTTTTGAGGTATATGTGTATGGTCCACCACCAGTACTGACAAAAACCAATCTAAGGGAGTTTTTTGGGGTTTTCTGAGTTTTTATGTGCCTATGAGGTTTGGAAGAGTTTCCTATAACTGAATCATCATTTTGCTAAGATGGTGAAAAAGCTAGCTTCTACTCTTCAAACAACGTTTAAGTTTTATAAGATTGAATGAGACTTCAAGAGTTACTAAGGAGTACTTAGATTGTCACTAACTCGAAAGGTCCCACCGTGATCGCCATTATGTTAGTGAGCGGTGGGATAAGTCAATCAGATAGTATTCTTCAAGGTCTCTAAAGATTAGGGAAACTAAGTTTGTTTATTACTTAGAGTCCCACAGTGATCGCCATTATGTTAGGGTCCCATGATTTGGTTGATTGGAAACCCAAATGACAGTGTGACATCAAACCAAGCTTTGGAGCCCAAGGACCTAGCCTTCCTGGACTCAGAGAGGGCTCTCTCTAAATGTGTAAGGGATATATGTGTGTTTGCTTATTGTGTTCTGATTTTAGGCTAGTTATGGAGTATGTTTTTGGTTTTGGTTTTTAAGTTGTGAGGGATGAAACTAATCAAAGATATAAGATAGGTAAAAATATGTCAGATCAACTGGGCTATGGGGTCGAAAAGGTCAAAAAAGCTATAAGACGGTGATACAAGGCTGTTGAAGGGCCGATTTGATTCAAGGTAGAAAGGATATTTGGGTAAAATGGAGTAAATGCACATCAAGTTTGTGAACAACAAAGAGTTTCAAGCATAACTAGTTTAATAGATAACATAAACATGGTAGGGAAAACCATTAATCATGAAAAATATAGCTATAAGCTAATCAACACATAGAAATAAACATTCAAGCCATGCATAGAAGTATATGACCCTCTAACTTTGGGAAATGGCTATCAGACTTTGGGGAAAACACTTAAGAAAGACAAACAACTTAACTTACTATGCTGGAACACCTAAACACGGTACTTCAAGTTATTGGGCACTTTGAACAACAAGATTTGCATAGTTTTAGGCAAAGGGCTAGATCGGAACTAGGCCTCCTTGGTTCAAACAAAATGATAATCTAATCAGTCAAAGAGAAATTTCACGGATGGAACTATAACTAGCCATAGGTAAGAAGGTCGTACCATAAATCATACTTAGCATGCATAGAACTATGATTGAAACAAGCAACAATATCCTCAAGTTATTAAAGAGCAGTTAAGAATTCTTTAATGTAACTAAGGAAGAGGAAAACATGAAAGCTATGAAGAAACAGGAAATTTGAGGTGCTTCCAAGGGCATATCTCAAATTTGTTCTCTACTGATCTATAGCAAGCAAGAAACAAGTATTCATGAATGAAAACTAGAAGACAACAACAAAGCATGAGACACTATACCATTCTACCAAGTCATGGAATCCAACAACAATCCTTCTTCATTCATCCAAGAGCATCCAAGAGGCAATCCAAAAGCATAAGACAAGTATTTCTTCCAAAGCTTATATGACCATATATTGCTTCTCTTCTTAAGTTCAGCCTTGTTTTACAATGAAAGCCTTTGGAATATATAGGCTCAAGTGAGGAAAACCTCATGGTTCAACTTGCTATCCCATTGGCCTAATCAAAATATCTAAACTTGTCCTTGAGGCTTTGCAAAGCCCAAGGCACAAAATATCTCGTAAAATATCTAAAAAATGCTAAAAATGGGAAAATAATTGACTTTTCCTTACTTCTCATGTGCAAAAATAGCTAAACACACATGAGGAAATATCAGTTTTTAAAGGTTCAAAAATTACAAAAATATTCAAAATTTACATCAACAAAAGGTCCCCTAACTTGCCGGCAACATTTGGCAGCCTTCCCGATGTCGAAACGAGGCTCATGATAGCTCGTTGGAAAGATCTAAGTGTCTACTTTCTGGAGAAACTAAAATTTTCCCAATATGATGCCTGGAAGTCCTCCAAAACTAGACCTGTGTGTAAAAAACAAAAAATTACAGTTTGCTGATAGACCGGGCAGAGTGTGCAAAAAGCGAGCATTTTTCGCCACTTTGGGGTAGAAAATGATCTCCAAATGTCCTGAAAATCACTGAGAGTATGCTCCTAAAATTATGGCATCCAATGACACCATTTTCCTCCTTTGACAATCCCCCAAACTGAAATGAAATTCATGAGTTTTGACCAAAAACTCAAAAATGCCAATAAACCAAAACATGTCAAAATTTGCCCAAAATCGGTGAGTATGACCCTCAAGGGTTATTAGCAATATTTTCTGAAGCAGTGGCCAAAATCTCAAGTCCCGATGTGTCTTTCTTCACTTTCCGTGACGGGCGCTTCCCTTTAGCTTCCTTGAGCTTTTCTTGGTTTTCTTCTTTGTTGTTTGGTATTCTAGTTTTGGTGAAGAAGTCATGGCCCCTTGCCTAGGAGAGGCAGATAGCACATGCTTTGGAGGATGCCTTTCATGATCCATGTTTTGTATTTGCTGGCCCTTATCATTGCTTGCTTGAGGGCTGCCTTGTTTTCCTTTCATCACTGCCTTACTGCCCATCACTTTGCTCTTTGTTATCACTGCTATGTTTAGCCTCTTTGCCTTGTCCTTCATCATCACTAAAGTCATCTCTTTTAGTACTATGTTTGAGTCAAGAGGCTTTTAATAAGACATTTTTGTGGTGTCTTGAAAATAAGTCCCCTTTGTTTTAGCACAAAAACCTTCCCTTCAAACACTACTTTTATGAAATCACTGTTATTTTAAAAGACTGAACAAAACACTCTTTAAACTGATAAAAACACTCTTCCCAATCATCATATTTCCCTTATGAGATCACTGCTTCTTTTGGCTTTGATTGGACATGGTGTTCTTTGAGATCATGTTTTCAAAGACTCCTTCAGACCTGTTAAATACCCTCCACACACATTCTGTTATGATAAGTCTTTTGAAAAAACAAGTGCGCTTTCCCTTTAACTGTCTCCTAGCCCTTTATAAACATTCAACAAGCCATTACCCTTCTATAATTGCTTGGGAGGCATCTTGACTTGGATGCGCTTCTGAAAAACCAAACTGCCTCAAAAGTTATTGAAATGTGTTTTTTAAACAAAACTCTGCCTTCCCTGTCAACTTATTATTTGATCAAGCAACAATGGTTTCAAATGCAGTGTGAAATGTACTCCTTTGCTATTAGGTCTATGTTCCTCCCAAGCACTGCCTTTTCCCCCCTTTGTATACCAAACAGCCAATATTTATAATTAACACACAGTCAACAAAGAAAAACACAGTCAAAGTGACTTTTCTGTGTTTGTGATAAGGTCACCCAGTTTTGGTGTTTTGAGGCACTAGGACAGCCTTGTTTTTTTAGTGAAAAGGAAAAACAACAAACTTCTTAGTTCAAGACACTGCTTTCTTCTTTGTAGGCCACTTCACCAGTAGATTCAACAACATGAAGACAGTCAATCAAAAAAGGCATATACACAGTCAAAGGTCACCGTGTAATGGGATAAGGTAACAAAGCTTATTGTGTTTTTGGATGTGGTCACAAAAAGTCCTGTAGCATTCAAACAACAATAAAATCTTCTTCTAACAAAATACTGCCCCCTTTTTTGGTATGCATGCCCATCAATAGGTAAATTCAACACCATAAACACAGTCAAACCAAGTGTATATACACAGTCCAAGGTCACTGTGTAATAGGATAAGGTGACAGAGCTTTCTAATGTTTTTGATATGGAAACAAAAATTCCTGTAGCAGTCAAATAACAATAAACACCTTTCAACCAAAGCACTGCCCTTCTTATACTTCACTGTTCCTCATACCCTAGTTTTTGATAATGCCTCCAAATGACAATTCACAGCCTTGTACCCTAAAGTTTGTTTATGGTCAAAAAGGCAGCTTTAACTCTGTTTTTCACCACAAGGAGGACTTCTGAAAAAAGAGCTCTCATATGATGATTACTGCTGTTGGAGCCAAGCCCATTGTTTTTCTTTTTAAACCCTGTGTTTCTCTTTTCAAACAGTTCCTTCACCCTTAAACTTGTCTTGAGGGTATTTTATGGTTTTTATATCAACAAAAACTCACAATATTTACTTTTTCACCTCTCAAACACTGAGTGTCTGTTTTAAAATAGTGCCTTCATATTTTACCTTTGTTTTGAGGGCAGTCTAATGGGATTTTTATATCAATAAAAACTCACCTTTCTCACTGTTTCCTTGCACAAATTTTGACAATACTTTCAAATGCAATGGTAGCTCCACTTACTAAAGTCTTTTAAACAGAGAAACCAACCCATCTTTCCTCTTTAAAAATGGATGGAAAACCTTGTAGACAAGTCTGAGCAGCTCTGGAAATAGTTTTTTAAGGTTTTTAGGTAATTTTGTGACTGATGCTACAGGCGCGCCGCGCATCAGTACATTGCTTTGGAAATTTTCTGCCTGAACGCGCCGCGCAGATTTTCAAACACGTCGCGCAACTTTGTAGCCCATTTTAAAGGCCTTCCCGGTGTTGGAATTGGCGCGAGATGGCTCGTTGGAAAGATGTGGAAGTATAATTTCCAGAAAAACTTGAATTTTTTCATTTTGAGTACATTTGGTTGTTAAAAAATTCATTTTCCCAACACTAGTCAAAACTGGTGAATCCTGGTGCAGAAATGCATAGTGCTGTTTGTAAGCCACTTTTGGATGCCTTCCCGGTGTCGGAATTTGTCCCGAGATGGCTCGTTGGAAATATATGGAAGTATAATTTCCAAATATGCTTTATTTGTTTCATTTGGTGTCCATTTGGGTGTTCAAAAACTGACTTTCCCATCACTTGTCAAAAATGGTGAATGCTGGTGCAGAAAAACATAGCGTTGATTGCAGGCTACTTTTGGATGCCTTTCTGTTGTCGGATTTTGGCCCGAGATGGCTCATCGGAAAGCTATGGAAGTATAATTTCCAGAATTTTTTTTTTTTTTTTTTTGGTTTCCATTTGGTTGTTCAAAATCTGAATGTCCCATCATTGGTCAAAATGATGAATCCTGGTGCAGAAATTCTCTCTTGACATCTGTATTTTTCACAGTTTTCACGAACCATGACACCTGTGTAGAAAATGAAGGAGGTTTTTCTTTTTAAAATTATGAGGGAAAAAAACCTCTCTCACTTTTGTAATTTTCATCTCCGTTTGGTCAGAAACACATTTTGAAACAAAATGCTCGGGCGCTCCTTAACCCTAATTTTACTGTGGCAGAGGTATTATGATTCAACAGCCATGCAAATTCTGCTATCCCTTTGTATTTGCTGAGATGAGATATTTGAGCCTCTTTTTGACTATGGGTACACTGCTTCAGTGGCATTCACTTATACTTTTTCATCCTCTGTTTATCAAGAAGGGCGCTTCTTCTAACACTTTTCCTCTGCTCAAAATATACCAGCAAGGTATCTTTGACTTTTGTTATAGGAGTAGGCCTTTATTTGAAGCAGTGGCGTGCATCATTGTTTTTGAAAGTTTTTATAGAACTTGGAGAAGCATGCCATAATACTTCTTGCAGTTTATGAACAAATGTGTTTAGTTGAAATACCTCCTTTGAAAAGCTAAATATAATTTTGCCTTCTTTGTCTTTTACATCATCTCTCTGTTTCCACTATCTCTTATTGTTCTTACCATTTATCTTTTGATCAGTCAAACCTTGAAATCAGTCACTGCCCTGGCCCTATGCTTGTGAATGAAGGAGGCCTTTCTTGACAAAATGTTTGATGTTCTTTCAACCTCTGTCTTAATCTTCTGAAAAATGTTTGATGAGCATGCTTGACAGGGGTTTCTCCTATACATGATGGCAGAAGCTTGGTTAGAGGTTAAGACTATTGGATCCCTTTGGTTATGTGCTCAATAACATTTTTCCGTTAATGATCACCTCCTTAGCTTAATCTTGCAACTTAATAACAATGGAGCTTATGCAAACACACTTTGAAAAACACTACTGCTTTTACCTTTTCCTTCAATCATCACTTTCTTTCAGAAAAACCCTAGTCACTATCTCACTGTTTATTAAAAACAAATCTGTCTTACAGTCAGTTGCAACTCTTAAAATCAAACCTTGTCCATTTCCCTCTACTTATAGATGAAGGAGGCGCTCTTAGTCTTCAAACCCTCTGCTTATAGATGAAGGAGGTTTTCTCAGTCATGTTGTATCATCAGCCTTGTGACAGTGCTATTTTTCCTTTTACTGTCCTTTCAGGCTTTGAATGTGGTCGCAAGAGCTTGATGAAAAACTCTTGGCTTTGTCGCTGCATCCCAGGCTCAAGATCACATTGAGAAGCAACTGTCTTCTCATGTAGAGCCAAAAATTGTCTTCTGAGATGCTAGTAGGTCTCTGTCCTTGAAAGATCCATCAAAACACTGTAAAAACACCTAAAATTAGCTTGACTTATGGTCCATGTGTTGCTGAGACTTAAGGGTGTATTAGTGGCGCGACCTAGGGCTATAACCAACTTTAATTGCAGAATGGGAAGGTCTGTTATGACTAGTCTATAGCAGATGGAGGTTCTTTGGCTCTTGTATAGTTCGCCAAGGGATAAATGTCTTAAAGCGCCACTTCCTAACTTAGGGGAGACTTCTTTGGACAGATTTGGATTGTCTCTTTTAGAGCTGATGGGCAGACTAGTATGGCTGAAGCTGGATAGGGTTTGGTAATGGGGTTTCATCTCGTCATGGGCGGACTGAAAAGGTAAGAAGGCAAAAAAATTTTATGGGGGGTTTTCTAGATGACAAATTGACATATGGAGATCAACTTCTAGAAAACTCAGCTAGGAATTTAGTCATCAACACAGGTGAAAAATACTGATGAATAACACATAAAACATAAAACAAATATACACAGAGATTTTCCCCTGGATCCCAAAACCGGGACTACCAGATTGATTTTTTATTATATTCTTTCAATCTTACAACACACACATATGTATAAATTCCAAAACATCCATAAACCCCAATCAATTAACCCTGGATTAGAACATAATTGTACTTTCCTTGACCCGAACTAAAAAATACCATGGGTAGAAAATCATCATGCCCAAAACCATGTGAAAACCCATGCATAAAACCATAGGTAGGTTCACCCACCTAATATAGGGTCCAATTATATATATATATATATATATATATAGATATATATATATTATTTTATTATTATTATTATTATTTATTTATTTATTTTCCTGGGCTAATGCCTTGAACCCTGTGCAAGGGGGCAAACCCCCCCACTACTGTGCCCGACACAACGAAGGGGGGATAGCCACCCGTTGCTTCCCGCATGGGGCTAGTTGTGGAAAGAATATAACACAAACCCAATATTCTCCCACATGTTGTTTTCTTTCGATAGGGGGCCCCTCGAGAGCTTAGTCATTGGGCCAACCCTGCAATGCCCATTGTTTCTGTACACGAAGAGAAATTTCAGTGCTCACAAACTTTATCAATGCATTTGCAACATTCTTCAAAGTGTCCACCTTTACCAGCAACACCTTTTTGTCCTCAACCATATCTCTCACAAAGTGATATTTAACGTCAATGTGCTTTGTCTTTGAATGATAAACAAGGTTCTTAGCCAAGAAAATTGCACTTTGGCTATCACAGTCTATTCTTATAGCTCGTTGCACCAATCCCATACTTGAACACAATCTCAGTAACCAAACTTCTTCCTTGCTTGCATGAGTGGCTACCATGTATTCTACCTCTATTGTTGAAAGGACCATGAAATATTGTATTTTGATCATCCAAATAATTGCTTCTCCAAATAGGTTAAACACATACCCACTTGTAGATCTTGTCTAATCTAGATCTCCAACCCAGTATGCATAAAAAAAACCATGGATGTTCAAAATTTTTTCCAATATTGGTCTTCCTTGGTAGCACAGATCATAGTCATTAGTGCCACGCAAATATCTGAAAGTCCGCTTCACTATTTTCCAATGCTCCTTCCCTGGTTTTGATATAAACCTGCTCAATACTCCCACTGCATGTGCACCATTTATTCTAGTATAGACCATTGCATACATCAAGCTACCCACTGCACTTGCATATGGGACACGAGACATGTCTTCTTTCTCTTCTTGTGTCTTGGGACACTGTTCAACAGATAAATTTACACCTACATGAATAGGAACCTTCATAAGTTTACTATCTTACATATTATATCTCAGCAATATTGTCTAGACATACTTCCTCTGGTTTAACCAAAGCTTCCTCTTTTCCTGATCTCGTTTAATTTCCATGCCCAAAATATAGTTTGCAGCACCAAAATCATTCGTGCCAAATTTGGAGGACAATTGGGTCTTCAAATCCTGGATAATTTATTTGTCGTTTTCAATCAAAAACATATCATCCACATACAATACCAAATAAATAACACAATCACCAATTAATTTGAAATACACACAGTGATCCGCTTTGCTTCTAGTGAAGACAAATTCTCATATATATGTATCAAATTTCTGATACCACTTCCTTAGTGATTGTTTTAAATCATACAGAGACTTTTTAAATCATTCAGAGAATTATACAAGGCACCTTAGCAATCATCTCTGGCTGAGATCATCAAGGTTGCCTCCCTATTTCTCAGATATGTGGATCAACATTCGGCTGAGGACCTCGTCACACCTGTCACGATGGGGGAACTAGAATCTGTCCTCAAATGGTTCAAGAAGGATAAGAGTCCTGGCCCTGATGGATGGTTTGTGGAGTTTTATCTGGCTTTTTTTTTACTTGTTGGAATAGGAACTACTGGAGGTTGTGGAAGAGACTCGACAATCTGGGTGCATCTACGAGGCTTTCAACTCCACATTCATTTCCCTCATCCCCATATCATATCACCCCTCATCTTTTAAGGATTTTCGTCAGTTGGGATGTGTTTGGTGCATGTATGTACAAAATCACACCAACTTAAAAGGCGTGGT
The DNA here is from genome assembly GCA_034641835.2 of Pinus albicaulis. NCBI lineage: Eukaryota > Viridiplantae > Streptophyta > Pinopsida > Pinales > Pinaceae > Pinus > Pinus albicaulis. Next base: position 1,304,072,485 of record CM076580.1, read on the forward strand.
CTACCCACTTAAGTTATTGGTAATAGGCATAAAAATAAGTGGAGTCAAGCAAGTTAGTGGAACAATCTAGAATCATAATCATACTAGATAGATAAATAGCATGCATATATAAAATAAAACTAAACTAAAAACTAAAACAAATAAACACGATCTCTGAAAAGAGTGAAATGAAAACAATAATATGAACGGTGGCTCTAGGCCCCTCTTATTGAGTGCTGGTAGTAATAAGAGTAAAACTTTACCCTCTTGCCAAAGGGCCCCTAGAAGATGGGTTCTAAGTCCCGATGCAAGGATGCTTTTATCCCAAGCTTGCCTCGGTGCAGTCTCCCTCTCTCTCTACTATGTTGTACTGAACTTGTTGGATGGCCAAAAATTGATTCCCCTCTATCTTCAGCTCTGGATCACACACTATTGGTATTTCTTGAGCAATTCTGGCCAGCATAACAATGTGTTCACCCATTCTTCATCTCATGGTGGCCTTATATAGGATATTTCAAATCCTTCTTCCCTCCCTTCATACATTATGGATGGTGACCCAAGAGATGGGTATGATTCCTTTGTGTGCTCCAAATATTCCATTGTGTGCTCACTTGATGTTTAAGGAGGCATTGGTGATTGTCCTTAGGCGGCTTCAAGTGAGGAATCACTTGTCCTTTGCTTTGTGTGGTCCCAGAAAGCGACATTTTTCCATTCTCAAGATTGCGTGCATTTTCGGCCATAAGGCGCGCAAAGCTCTCTTCATGAAGGACAATGCGTGCAAAAGAATTTAGGACTTTTTCAAATTTGATTTTTCCTCAGACCTTAGAGATTTTTAAATACTTTCCAAATTCTGTAATGTCTTCCAGCCCTGTAAACCCTTCTGCTTGACATTAAATAATGTCGTTTTCTGCTGTATGATTTTCCAGTGTTAACTGTTGCCCCTAATGTGTGAGGTCTAGGAAGAACTGTATAGCTGAAATACATTATAGTTTCTTTTTTGTATATCGTACGTAGAGAGAGAGAGACCTACGTGAAGCTTGGAATTAAAAACACCCTGCAACGGTTCCAAGAATGACCGTGTCCTGAGGGATCCCTATAAGCAAATATAATACAATACATATAAAAATTTTCTACGAGGTGGTAATGTCCCATGCAGGTGATGTTGTGGCTAGTTAAACAATCTGTGTGATAGATATATGTTCTGTCTGTATCATTGATATGGTAGTGATCTGGTGGTTGCTGACGATGACTGCTGACGCCCTTAAGGGCATATTTTCTTTAACAATAGGTGGAATGTGGTACCCATATGCGTAAAATCGGTATGGCATATATCTGTGCATTGACACATAGGTGTTGGTTGGGACCTTCCCGTGTAAGCATTGCTGAAAGAGATGCTTATGGAGGCACGGGTCTTCGACGAATTTGATCAAAGTGAAATGGTTGTAAGGTACGATACCATCTTGACATGAGAGCTTATATTGTAGTCAAATATCAGGAGGATCGATGACATCTATGGGCAATGATGTCTCCCATAGTGCCACCCGAGGATGCCCTTTTTATGGAGAGGGGTAATCTAAGGTACCGCTTCCTTTTTGGAGAATAGGTGTCGAAGTCGACAAAAAGGAAGCCTTAACTGGCCGAGGGGTCGCCGACATGAGGGGTCGGGGACCTGGATGTGATGGGTTTAACATAGGAATTTTGGCGAGGGGGGACTGAAAACTGATGATGGGGATTCAATGGCCCAAGGTCGAAGTATACTAAGCAGCTTGGCGACAGTCATAGTTATTTCTGATGGGGAAATCCCTGGAGTCAGTAGGACTTCCAGGGCGGGTGTAAACAGGCTATGAATGTCATGGTGGCTTGTGCGTGGGGGTGTAATACTCCGACCAAGGGTGTTCAGGGACTGCTTCCATGGGAGGAAAATATGGATGGGAGGGTGAAGGATGCAGTGCACCGTTCGAGGTCTTTGTACACTTACCAAAAAAATAAAATAATGGGGTTTGGTTTGTACAAAACACAGAGATGGGTACCCCAAAACATGAAAGTGTTCGCTCACTAATGTTGTGAGGAAGGTGTTTTGCTGAGGTTGGGGGTCCCATTGGTTGGTCTCATGTGTGGGGTTGATGAAGCGGACATTGAGAAAGTATTGGAGATGAGATTATGCTAGTGGAGGTATGGTGGGCCAACTACGAGGCGCAATAGTGCGCTTTTGATCTGCTTACACAACCTGATCATCTGAGAAGGGGTTTTTAGCTTGTATGATAAACTTGACCTTATGCATGGTGGATGGATGGGCATGTGGTGCTTCCCAGACTAAAGTGGTATGGCCATGGCATAAATTTTGTTGTGATATATGGTCTCCTGTGGGTGAACAGCGCCTTGGAGGGGAGGCTTGACCAACCAACGAGGGTGTTTATCATGTGCAGGGTGAGGTGATGATAAACATGGTCGAATATGAGGACCCTATGGTTAATTTATGATGGAGAAATGATGTCAGGATATGCAGAGTTTACTGGGACTCTATCATGCTGGGGGTAGCATGATACTTGCTCTGGAACTTTCAGGAGATGATATTGTGGATGGTTTGCGAGCTTTTCCTGCAAAAACACTACCTCAAGTGGAAGAATCTTCTTTATAAAATATTATTGAAAGCCATGAGCTTTAAAAAGAAGATGAGAGAGGGCATACCTGTCGATGCTGAAAAATTAATTTTTTTGGAGTGCGATTGTGTGGCATCGTCTCTGTTCATCATGGAGTGTTAGTCGCGATGCAGCTTACGGTTCGAAGAACAGACCTTCTGATCTCTCGTTATGGTCCTCCCAAGTTTTTGAAAAGGGAAATATATAGGTAAATATGGCCCTAATTCAATTCATTTGTACTTTCTGAGTTTTTGAGAGGTCAGAGGCATCTACGTAGCAGTTCTTGTCATTGCGGTTAGCCTGAGAACCAAGGATTAGCAATACCATTCCCAGGTAACCTCCATGATGTCCTGCACTTTAATTTTTTCAGTTTGATGGTGCCAGGGCTATACAGACTGGGTTTGTACGGATTCTGGGTGCTTTTTTCCCTAGATTGCGCGAGCGATCGGGGCAAAGGCACGCCCACTTCATGTGTATTTTCGGGGGACAAGCGTGCTAAGGCACTTTGTTCCCCTTCTTTGGCACACCTTAAGCACGCTTGTGCAAAATATAGGCACGCGCTAAGTGCGCCTGTCTGAGGGACAGGTGCGCAAAGCCGAGGTGAAAACATATTTTGGTTTTTTGCTTATTTTTATGTTTTTTCTGTACTGATGGGTACCTATTTTGATGATAGGTTATTATGGAGGGAGCGGGATTGGCCCAAGATCCAAACTGCGTTGGCTGCTGATGCTGGGGCGCACTGTCAGCTAGCGCAATGGGGGCTCCTAAAGTTCGTGGAGAACGAGATTCTTCGGTCGTAGGACTGATTGCTACGCTACTTGATCCGACATTGGCACAGGAGGCGCAACATGTTCGTGTCACGGGGAACGAACCTGGTCATCTATCCTGAGACGGATGTGTATTTTTTTATCGAGTTTCTGCCTCATGGTGAGGCGCTAAGATATCCACTGCCTTCTGGGAGGGTGGATCTGGCGAGGTTTCAAAGACGCCACTATGGTGGGGTGCCTCTTACAGAGGGGTGCATCAGCATTGCATCCGTGACAGATTTTGCAGAGCGATGTGCTCTATAAATGATTGTACAACTTGCCGGTCTGTCAGCTCCACATCGGGCATCAGGCCCGCAGGTTGGAGTATTACGCCAGCTGAGGTCTGGGCATTTTTATGAATTTACTCACTTTTGTTATTACGAGATGGTGGCGCAACTCAACAAGTTCCATAGTGGATCGAAGTTGTTTGCGTATGCCAGCATCTTGTGCAGCATTATGTATGATAGGGTAGTGTTGTTGAGGCCAGTAGTGGCAGTGCCTCTTGGGGGGCCACGGGAGCCTGGTATGAGGAGGTGGGCTCTGGTGATGCCGCGAGGCGGTGGTGTCATGGTGGGGTGTTATTGGAACGCCATGACAGAGGCCTGGTTTGAGGTCAACCTGCAGATGTTATTGCCTTTCCAATATGCGAGGATGGACTTCCGGGGGGATCCAGACATGGGTCTCCCTTTTGGTTATGCTTGGGGGCCCACAGGTATGTGTGTATGTTTTCTGCATTTATTTGAGTATATATGTACTTATGTGTTTTTCTAGTGACACTAACATTGTTTTGGTTACTCTTGCATATGTTGGCGAGGTGGGTTTCCCCATGGTTCGGTTGGTTAGCGACGATCCTCTACGAAAACCTAGGGGTGGTCAGGGAGGAGGTGTTGCTGGAGGACCTGGTGGTGAGGCTGTGGCTGAGCGGGCTCATGCTGATGCAACGGTGGCACGTGTAGATAGGATGGATGCTTGTATCGTGGAACTTGCTGCTCGAGTGTCAGATATAGAAGATGCCTGGGTTCGAGTGGACCACTTGACCCAGGGGATGCCTTCTCGAGGGTTTATGGATGACCTCGATGAGGTCTGGTTGGAGACTGTGATGGACCATGAGAGGGACAATCGGCCAGTTTTACGTCGGGTGGCAGTCTCGGTGGTGACGACAGCTCCAATGGTGGCACTAGGAGCGATTGTGGGTCCAGGTGTCCCTCCTGAGGGGGCACCGCCCTAGAGTGTACTTGTAAATGGGGAAAGTACCATGTGGATGCTTCCCCTATTTTTGACGACTTTTGTATCTTTGGGCTAGCTGTAGGGTCAGCGATACTTTTTTTGTACTCAAACGTACACATTGTGATATATATATATATGGGAGATTTTTTTTGCGGCTCTATATAATGTGTCACCTGTTTCGATTTATGTATGATGTTATGCTGATGGATATCTATGTTTTTGGTTTTTATGTATGATGGTTTATTCGAGATGCATTACATTTTAGGATATTGTTAGCTATGCGATCAGCTGTTTGGTTTTGACTCCTTGGTACATGTGTAAATGTGATATAGTCAAATTGTCTACTTAATCTTTTTGCACGCAAATGTTTTCTAAACAGATGTGTATCTCTTGTTACAAATGTTTGATTTAACTGCGACACTACTAACTGGGAATCGAGGTAGACATGAATATTGCGTATGCCCTGATGGAGGGCATCACACATAAGTTCGATGACGGCGTCATATTCTGCCTGATTGTTTGTTGTTGAGCCGATGCAGACACCATTTGAGTAGAGTGGCGATCGGTCAGGGTGGTAGATGACCCAGGCAGCTACGGGTAAGCTTTGAGACCATATTTATACTCCATTAGCAAATCTGAAATAGGGTTCAGGTTGGTGATGCATGGTGGCACTTTGAGTGCTTTTAAATAAGTATTTTGGTCAAAAAATTTCAGTGGTTGGGGTTGTGTACGTTCACTCTAGGGAAGGGTCATTTTGGCCCTTATGGGTATAATTTCTTGAAGTAAAGACCGTTGACGGGGTTTCTGAGGCATGCCCATCTGGTTTTTTCAAGATGTATGCCCCCTGTTGGAGGCAATGTTTGATGATGTAGGGTCCTTTCCACAAGGTTTTGAACTTTCCTGGCCCTAGGGCTTCTTTTTCGACATCATAGAAGAGGACTAGCTCTCCCTCGGTGAATGAGCAGGGGTTGATGTGGTGGTCGAATGATGCTTTTACCCTTTTCTTGTGGGCCTCATTGTGTTGCAGTGACTGTCATCGACTTATGTCAACAAGCTCTAGTTGTACTAGGCACTGTGCTAGAGGCTGCGTATCATCAAGGAGTTTGATGGCGGTGTGCAAATTTGGGATTTCGTGTTCTATGGGAATCACAGCCTTGACCCCATATACTAAGTGGAAGGGCTTGAAACCAGTGGACGTCTTTACAGTCATGCTGTATGCCCAAAGGGCAGAAAATAGCACGTGGTGCCAGTTGGTTTTATGATTATTCACCATGCATTGTAACATAGTTTTGAGTACTTTGTTAATAGCTTCTACTTGTTTGTTGGACTGGGGGTAGTATGGTGAAGCGAATTCATGGGTGAATCTGAGGTGGTGAGATAGTTCCTCAAAAAATTCATTCTCAAAGTGTTTCCCATGGTCGGATACTAACTCTTTGGGGACGCCGAATCAGGCGATCATGTGGTTAAATAGAAATTAAGCGGTGATTTCTGCTATGTTGTCGTATGTAGGCATAGCCTCGGCCCACTTGTTGAAATAATCGACAGCCATGATGATGCATTTATGGTTTCCCGATGAGGCGGGGTTGCAAGTCATGAAGTCAATCTCCCATTTACAAAAGGGATCAGCGACGATGACAGGATGCAGAGGAGTGGGAGGTGCTCTTTCTTTGTGGGTGAAGCGTTGGCATTGTTCGCATCTTTTGACTACTGTAATGTAGTTGCAGATCAAGGAGGGCCAAAAATATGCTACTCGTAGGAATTTTTGGGCGGTGGCCATGCCAGACAGGCGGTCGTCGCAAGCGCCTCCATGGTAGTGATTAAGGGCTTGTTCCACTTGGTCATGGGTGAGGCATCACCATAAAATGGTGTCGATGCCTCGTCGATATAATACGTCTCCCATGATGAGATATTGGGGGGCTTGCTGGCGTATACGCTGGCGGTATTCTCGAGTGATATGAGGTCTAAACTTTTGGGTTCACAGGAATAGGAGAATGTCTCCATACCAAGGGTCGTCGGTTGCTACGAAGAAGAGGTGTTCATTAGGTAGCGAATCGTTCACTGTTGATCCCTTGGTATCTCCTGGGAGATCCGTAATGAACTCTGCTAAGGAAAGCGCCTTTTTGCTTTTGGGGGATCGAAACTGTAAGTCATATTTTTGGAGAATGACTATCTAGCGGGCATACTTATGGTTCATTAGGCAACACGTGAGCAGGTATTTAATGGGATTAATATCTGCAACGACCGCAGTGGCTCTTAAGATGATGTAGTGGTGAAGTTTCTGGACTGCATAAATTAATGCTAGTGCAATCTTTTCTTCAGGCTCATATCTTAATGCCGGGCCTGATAAGGTTTTGCTGACGTAGTAGATTACGTGCTCCTTCCCATCTGGGCCTTCCTGGATCAAAACTGTGGCTAAGGTGGACTAGAAAGCTGATAGATAAAGGATATAATCTTTGTCATAGTCTAGGGGACTGATGAGGGGCGCTGAAGATAACGTTTCTTTCAGCGCATCGAACACTTGCTAGGCATAATTGTACCATTTAAATGGGATGTCTTGGCAGAGGAGTTGCAGGAATCCTTGAGCGTAGGTGGCATAATCTGGGACAAAGCATCTCAGAAAATTGGCCTTCCCCTACAGGCTTTGAAGTTGCCTGAGGGTTTGAGGTGGTGGTACCTCTTTGATGGCCTGGACCTTGAGGGGGTCACAAATGCCTTGTTGGGACATGATAAAACCTAAGAGTATTCCTACGCTGACACAAAAGACACACTTCAGGGGGTTCAAGCATAGCTTTTATTGACGACATCGTTGGAATACCAATCGCATATCCTCTAGATGGTCTGAGCACTTCTTGGAGCAGATGGTTAGTTCATCCAAGTAGGCAAGGATAAGGTGTGCCAAGTCATAAAATATATAATTCATGGCCCTTTGGAAGGTGGCTCCAAAATTTTTTAGGCCGAATGGCATTACCTTGTATGCGAATGTGCACTAGGGGGTGGTGAACATGGTTTTGTACCGGTCTGTGTGGCAGATCTGGATTTGATTGTACCCGGAGAACCCATCCATAAAGGATAGAGCCTCATGCCCTACGCAAGCATCGATGACTTGGTCGATGAATGGGGTGGGATAATTGTCTTTCGGCCAAGCTTTGTTCAAATCCCGAAAATCGGTACAAACACGTATGGTGCCATGTTTTTTCATGACGGGAACAGGGTTGGAAACCCAAGATGTATAGGCAATGGGGTAGATAAACCCGGCTTTGTGAAGCTTGTTGATTTCTCGCTTTATTGCTTCTGCCTTAGATGGGTGCAGTTGACGTTGTTTCTGGCGCACTGGAGGTACGTCAGGCCAAGTGTCAATATGGTGCTCTATGATATAATGACTAAGCCTAGGCATTTTTGAATATTCCCAAGTAAAGATATCTCGATAATATTATGGAAATTGGGTATAAGAGGTTATTTCTTCTGGAGAGCAAGCTTCCCCCCATGAGATTTCTTTGACCTTTGCAGGATTTTGGGATATGTTCACCTTGATGGTAGGTGAGATATTTGACATATTTCCTTCCTCGAATGCATCGGGCACTGGGATGGGGTTTTTGAACCGATCAACTTTCCCCAATGGAAGGAAATCTTTTGATTTGATCATGTAGATCTCTTGTTCTTTCATCTTGTTAAGACTAAACGTGTACTTGGGGAGAAAAATCGAACAATGATGCATTGCATCCCAAGGATAATATGGCTCTGTCACAGCCTCTAGGATATCTTCATCTGAATGAAATAATGACCCAAAGGGGGATTGTTCCTATGTAAGGTTATGCTGAATGGGGTTAATCTGTATGGAGCTAGTTGAGAGACACGAGAAAGATTCCATCGTGGATGTGGTGGAACTAGATGCGGTCGACAGAGTGGAGATAAATTGGGTTTTCACTATCATAGGTACAACTACTCTCGTAGTTGTAGATGAATCGACACCTATGGTAGATGAGCAGACAACTCGAGTCATGGGTCTGATACATGATGATATGAATTGTATATGGTGTGTTGTGACGTCAGAATTTAGTGGGGGTAGAATCTCCCTGATTGGTCGCCTCTCGGTTGACAAGAAAAGGATGGATTTTTCAGTCACATCCTCTTGGGTTGTCGAACTATTCATGGATTATGATTTTGTGCCATCTTCTCGGGAGAGGCGGACTATGGTTGATCACATGTAGGCTAGTGATGTGCAGAATCTCGGTATGTAGTGACAACGATGTACCGGGTGGCTGTCACCGCATATTTGACATGAATATGGGATGTCCAAGTTGGCGTGGTATACTATATGGACTAGATACCACCATTGGAACATTTCCAAAGCTAGGTAGTCAATGATGAAATGATCAAGTTCATCGCAAAGTACACACTTTTCGATTGGGGGAGGGGGTCTGGCAGGGAGCCCTTCAGGTGATCGACGTTCTTCCTATAGGTACAGAATGATACGAGATTCATCCCCGGTAGATTGGGTGGGGGGATCCTCTTGATAAGATTGCTCGATGGAATGTAAGGCATCCCTATATCACGGGATCTCTAGGAAATGGTGGGTATAGTGCCCATAGTTACTATAGAGAGCGCATGCATTATTGGTACGCAGTGCTTTGCCTTTACCTTTGGTGGTGGGTTCTTTTTTACGGGAATGCGGCGTCGCGATGTCTGTCTCAAAGCTAAGGAGTGGTTTTAATTCATCCAACTCTAGACAAATATGGGTAGAGTGGCCTATTACGTGGCATATGGCGCAGACTAGTGATTCCCATTGTATGGAAGGGGTCACCATCGTCTTTCATTTCTTCTTGATTTTATTATCCATGATCACTGGTTTTGCAATGGTAATTTCCCTTGCAGGGGTGGTTTCGGCCGTTTCGGGGATGAGTGGGGCCTCCTTAGGACTAAGGGGCTTCAACCCTGTGGCAGTGACATGGGTGGCTCCTATTCCTGCAAGGGGAACGAGGTACCAAACTAGGATTTCCAATGATATGTTTGGTAATACCAATGTTTCCAAAACCTATTGGGAGACGAAACCAACTGGGGGGTAGAGGAAAGGGGTTTGAGAGGCGGCGTAGGCTAGATAGGTTGTTGTGGCCGATGACTCGGTGCCATTATTTCTTGTGTCCGTGTCCTGACTAGCTTCGGCGCTTGATGTGGACATCATGCACACTGGAGCCCCTATGACATCGAGCGATGACTCAGGGATTATGGGAGGATCTCCTAGGAATGACCCTAGAATGGATGACGGTTTGAATTGGTCAAGGCCATATTCTTGGTACTGTGAGAGAGCATCCGAGGATTTAACTACATAGGGTAGAATTACATCTGTGTTTGTTAGGGGTCGCTTCTCACTATGCGTCAATTGGTCTACAGGAATGATTTGGTCCTCATGGGGGGACATCATGATGTGAAATACGGAGGAGGCTATGGCATACATGGCATACATATAACTCCGCCCAAGGAGTATATTGTAGTCTAGGTGAGCATCCAAGACTTCAATGTCTATGTGGACTATCTTTCCATCTAAGTAGACTGAGACATTTTGGTAGAGGCCGACGAGGGTTGATGGACGACCCTCGTATGCTCTAAGCGTAATGACTGAGGGTTTTAGTTCGAGAGACCCTAACTTTTTTCAAAAAAATTTGGACATGATGCTCATGGATGCACCCTCGTCTATGACACATCAGTGAATTGTGATATTCTGGACCGACACTAGTATCTAGAAGGCGATGCAAGGATGTTTTTATCCCATGATTGCCTTGGTGCAGTCTCCCTCTCTCTCTATTGTGTTGGACTGAACTTGTTGGATGGCTAACAATTGAGTCCCCTCTATCTTCAGCTCCAGATCACACACTGCTGGTATTTCTTGGGAAATTCTGGCCAGCATAACAATGAGGTCACCCATTCTTCATCTCATGGTGGCCTTATATAGGAGATTTCAAATCCTCCTTCCCTCCCTTGGTACATTATGGATGGTGACCCAAGAGAGGGGTATGATTCCTTTATGTGCTCCAAATATTCCATTGTGTGCTTACTTGATGTTTAAGGAGGCTTTGGTGGATGTCCTTAGGCGGCAGCAAGTGAGGAATCACTTGTCCTTTGCTTTGTGTCGTTCTGGAAAGCGACATTTTTCCATTCTCAGTATTGCGCGCATTTCCGGCCATAAGGCATGCCAAGACGCTCTTCACGAAGGATAATGCATGAAAAATCATTTAGGATTTGTTCAAATTTGATTTTTCCTCAGACCTTAGAGATTTTTAAATACTTTCTAGATTTTGTAATGTCTTCCAGCCCTGTAAACCCTTCTGCTTGACATTAAATAATGTCGTCTTCTACTGTATGATTTTCCAGTTTTAACAGTTGCCCCCTAATGTGTGAGGTCTAGGAAGAACTGTATAGCCAAAATACATTATAGTTTCTTTTCTGTATATCGTGCTAGAGAGAGAGAGAGACCTGCGTGAAGCTTGGAATTGAAAACACCCTGCACTAGTTCCAAGAGTGACCGTGTCCTAAGGGAACCCTGTAAGAAAATATAATATAATACATATACAAATTTTGTACGAGGCGGGCATGTCCCATGCTCGTGATGTTGTGGTTAGTTAAACAAACCTATTTGACAGATATATGTTATGTTTGTATCACTGATATGGTAGTGATCTGGTGGTTGTTGACGACGACTGTTGATGCCCTCAGGGGCGTTTTTTCTTTGACAATAGGAGGAATGTGGTACCCATATGCGTAAACTAGGTATGGCATATAGCTGCGCATTGACGCATAGGTTCTGGATGGGAACTTCCCGTGTAAGCATTGCTGAAAGAGACACTTATGGAGGCATGGGTATTCGACGAATTTGATCAAAGTGAAATGGTTGTAAGGTAAGATACCATCTTGACATGAGAGCTTCTGTTGTAGTTGAATGTTAGGAGGATCGATGACATCTATGGGCAATGATGTCTCCCATAGTGCCACTCGAGGATTCCCCTTTTATGGAGATGGGTAATCCAAGGTACCACTTCCTTTTTGGAGAACATGTATCGAAGTCGACAAAAAGGAAGCCTCAACCGACAGAGGGGTCACTGACATAAGCGATCGGAGACCTGGATGTGATGGGTTTAATATAGGAATGTTGGTGAGGGGGGACTGAAAACTAATGATTGGGATTCTGTGGCCCAAGGTCGAAGTATACTAAGCATCTTGGCGGCATTCATAGTTATTTCTGATGGGGAAATCCCTAGAGTCGGTAGGAATTCCTGGGCAGGTGTAAACCGGCTATGAATGTCATGGTGGCTTGTGCGTGGGGGTGTAATACTCTGACCAAGGGTGTTCAGGGACTGCTACCATGAGAGAAAAATTTCAATGGGAGTGTGAAGGACATGGTGCACTGTTCGGGGTCTTTGTACACTTTCCAAAAGAATAAAATAATGGGGTTTTGTTTGTACAAAACACAGAGACAGGTACCCCAAAACATGAAAGTTTTCGCTCACTGATGTTGTGAGGAAGGTTTTTTGTTGAGGGTGGGGGTCCCATTGGTTGTTCTCATGTGTGGGGTTGATGAATCGGATGAGAAAGTATCGCAGATGGGATTATGATGGTGGAGGTATGGTGGGCCAACTGCGAGGCGTGGTAGTGCGCTTTTGATCTGCTTATACAACCTGATCGTCCAGGAAGGGGTTTTTAGCTTGTATGATAAAATTGACCTATGCATGGTGGATGGATGGGCATGAGGTGCTTCCCGGACTAAAGTGGTATGGCCATGGCGTCACTTTTTCTATGATATATGGTCTATTGTGGGTGACGAGCGCCATGGCGGGGAGGCTCGACTGACCAACAAGGATGTTTATCATGTGCAAGGTGAGGTGATGATAAAAATAGTCAGATATGAGGACCCTATGGTTAATTTATGATGGATAAATGATGTCAAGATATGTAGAGTTTACTGGGACTCTATCATGCTAGGGGTAGAATGATACCTGCTCTGGAACTTTTAGAAGATGACGTTGTGGATGGTTTGCGAGCTTTTCCTGCAAAAACAACTACCTCAAGTGAAAGCATCTTCTTTATCAAATATTATTGAAAGCCACGAGCTTTAAAAAATAAGATGAGAGAGGGCATACCTGTCGACGCTGAAAAATTAATTTTTTGGGAGTGCGATTGTGTGGCATTGCCTCTATTCTTCATGGAGTGCTGGTCGCGATGCAGCTTACAGTTCGGAGAATGGACCTTCTGATCTCTCATTATGGTCCTCCCAAGTTTTTGAAAAGGGTGATATATATGTGAATATTGCCCTAATTCAATTCATTTGTACTTTCTAAGTTTTTGAGAGGTCAAAGGCTTCTGTGTAGTATTTCTTGCCATTGCGGTCAGCCTGAGCACCAGGGATTAGGGATACCATGCCCAGGTAACCTCCATGACGTCCTACACTTTAATTTTTTTAGTTTGATGGTGCCAAGGTCCATACAGAATGGGTTTGTATGAGTTTTGGGTGCTTTTTGCCATAGATTGAGCGGGTGATCGGGGCAAAGGCGCACCCTCTCTGTGCGCATTTTCGGGGGACAAGCGTGCTAAAGCACTCTGTTCCCCTTCTTTGGCGTGCCTTAAATGTGCCTGTGCAAAATACAGGCGCGCGCTAAGCGCACCTATTTGAGGGATAGGCGCACAAAGACGAGGCGAAAAAATATTTTGGTTTTTTACCTATTTTTGTGTTTTTTCTTTACTGATGGGTACCTGCTTTGATGACAGGTTATTGTGGAGGGAGCGGGATTGGCTCGAGCTCCGAACTTCATTGGCTGTAGATGTTGGGGTGCACCATCAACTGGCGTAATGGGGGCTCCAGAAGTTCATGGAGAACTGGTTTCTTCGATCGCAGGATCGGTTGCTACGCTACTTGATCCGACATTGGCACAGGAGGCGCAACATGTTCATGTTGAGGGGGATGAACCTGGTCATTCGTCCTGAGACATATGTGTATTTTGTGACCGGGTTACTGCCTCATGGTGAGGCGCTGAGATATCCACTCCTTTCTAGGAGGGTGGATCTGGAGAGGTTTCGGAGACGCCACTATGGTGGGGCACCTCTTACAGAGGGGTGCATTAACATTGCATCCATGACATTTTTGGAAGAGCGATGTGCTCTGGCAATGATTGTATGACTTTCCAAGTTGTCAGCTCCGCATCAGGCATCAAGCCCGCAGGTTAGAGTATTGCGTCGGCTGAGGTCTAGGCATTTTTATGACTTTTCCCACTTTTGTTATGACGGGATGGTGGCGCAACTCAAAAAGGTCCACAATGGATCGAAGTTGTTTGCGTATGCCAGCATCTTTTGCAGCATTATGTACGAGAGGTTATTGTTACTGAGGCCAGTAGTGGTGGTGCCTCCTGGGGGGCCACAAGAGCCTCGTATGAGGAGGTGGGCTCCGGTGATGCTGCGAGGCAGTTGTGGCATGGTGGGACGTTATTGGAATGCCATGATAGAGGCCCGGTTCGAGGCCAAGCCACAAATGTTCTTGCCATTCCCATATGTGGGGATGGACTTGCGGGTGGATCTAGACATGGGTCTCCCTTTTGGTTATGCTTGGGGGCCCACATGTATGTTGTGTATGTTTTCTGCATTTATTTGAATATATATGTACTTATGTGTTTTTCTAGTGACACTGACATCTTTTTGGTTACTCTTGTAGAAGTTGGCGAGGTGGGTCACCCCATGGCTCGTTTGGTTGGCCACGATCCTCTACAGCGACCTAGGGGTGGTCAGGGAGGAGGTGCTGCTGGAGGACCTAGTGGTGGTGCTGGCCTTTTAGGAGAGGGCAGCAGCTCGACTGTTGCCGAGGCTGTGGCCGAGCGAGCTCGTGTCGATGCAGCATTGGCACGTGCAGATACGGTGGATGCTCATATCGCGGAACTAATGACTCAGGTGTCAATTCTAGAGGATGCCTGGGGTCAAGTGGATTGCTTGACCTAGGGGATGCCCGCTCAGGGATTTATGGATGACCTCAATGAAGTCTAGTTGGAGACTGTGATGGCTCGTGAGAGGGAATATCAGCCAGTTTTACGTCGGGTGGCAGTCTCGGTGGTGACGACAGCTCCAGTGGTGGCACCGGGAGCGGTTGTGGGTCCAGGTGTCCCTCCTGAGGGGGCACCGCTCTAGAGTGTACTTGTACATGGGGAAAGCACCATGTGGATGCTTCCCCTATTTTTGTACTCAGACATACACATTTTGATATATATATATATATATATATATGTATATACATATGTATATACATATGTATATATATGTATGTATATATATATGTCTATATATATATATATATGTACATATATATGTACACATATATGTGTATATATATATATATACACACACACATATCTATATATATATATGTATATATACATACATATATATATATATATGTAGATATACATACATATATGTATATATATATATATATATGTATATATGTAGATGTAGATATACATACATATATATATGTAGATATACATATACATATATATATATATATATATATATACATATATACATATATACATATATATATATATATATATACATATATATATATATATATATATATATATATATATATAGGAGAGATTTTTTTTTTGGCTCTATATGATGTGTCACCTGTTTCGGTTTATGTATGATGTTATGCTAATGGATATCTATATTTTTGGTTTTTATGTATGATGGTTTATTCGAGATGCATTCCAGTTTAGGATATTGTTAGCTATGTGATCAACTATTTGGTTTTGACTCCTTTAAACATGTGTAAATGTGGTATAGTCAAATTATCTGCTTAATATTTTTGCACGCAAACATTTTCTAAATAGATGTGTATCTCTTGTATCAAATTTTTGGTTTAACTGTGACACTATTAACTGGGAATCGAGGTAGACATATATATGGCATATGCCCTGATGGAGGGCATCGTACATAATTCCGATGATGGCATCATATTCTGCCTGATTGTTTGTTGATGAGCCGATGCACACACCGTTTAAGCAGAGTGGCGATCAGTCAAGGTGGTAGATGACCCAGGCAGCTGCGGCTCAGCAAATTCGAAATAGGGTTCAGGTTGGTGATCCATGATGGAACTTTGAGTGCTTTTAAATAATAATTTTCGTCAAAAATTTTCAGTGGTTGGGGTTGTGTACGTTCACTCTAGGGAAGGGTCGTTTTGGCCCTTATGGGTAGAATTTCTTATGGTAAAGACCATTGACGGGGTTGCTGAGGCATGTCCCGTCTAGTTTCGTCAATATGTATGCCCCCTGTCGGAGGAAATGTTTGATGATGTAGGGTACTTTCCACAAGGTTTCAAAATTTCCTGGCCCTAGGGCTTCTTTTGCGACATCATAGTGGAGGACTAGCTCTCCCTCGGTGAATGAGCAGGGGTTGATGTGGCAATTGAATGACGCTTTTACCCTTTTCTTGTGGGCCTCGTTGTGTTGGAGTGATTGTCGTCGACTTTCGTTGACAAACCCTAGTTGTGATAGGCGTTGTTCTAGAGGCTGAGTATCATCAAGGAGTTCGATGGCAGCATGTAAATTTGGGATATTGCAGAAATCAATGTAGACGTGCAAGGTACCTTGATTTTTTGCAACAGGAATAGGGTGGAAACTATTAGTCATTAGTATTTTTGCCTATTTTGATGACTAGATCCCTTGTCTAGGTTTTCTAGAAACCAATCTCGATCAGTCAATTTGTCATCTAGAAAACCCCTCAAACAAATTTTTTTCTTCCTACCCCTCTCTTTCATACTGTGATGAAAGTGGTCTTTAATTTTCAGTCCTGGCCTAAATCAGCAAAACCTCCCTGTCTATAGCTGTCACAAGCCTTGTATCTCTGAATATTCAAAATCCCCTGTTTCCACGGCTGCTCTCTCTCACTGATTATTTTTTCATATGATGACCTGATTATGCCTGAGAAACTCTTCAGAATCTATGACAAAATCTCTAAGTCTAGGTGGTGGTGTTTAGGGAAAATACCTTGACAAACTATCTCTAAGCCAAAAACCCTATTTTCAACATCAGTCAACCTTCATTTCTTATTTTCTTGCAAAACAAATCCTTTGTCTATCCATAGGTCATACACCACTAAAATAGTCACTGTCTATTGTTTCAGCAGAGCTCAGAAAGGTTCAAATCAGGGAAAAGAGAAAGAAATTCTATGACTGAAGAAAAAGGATTATTTCAAGCATGATTTCATGATACATCAAGAAGGCTCTCCAAGGATCAAAAGACATATATTAATGCATCTCTGCAAGGGTGTAAAAATTGATGACACTAAGCAAAGTGTGAGCAAAAAGAGCACCTCAGGAAAAGGTTTCATGTTGTGGAAGTTTACTATTAAAATCAGAGAAAGTGCAGTTTGTAAAGAGAAAGACCTACAGGGTTCAAACTCAAAAGCGCCAAAAAGTCAAAGGTCCTCCATTGTGGCAAATGAGCACAAAGGTTGGGTAATGTCTGCCTCCAGCACTCCATGATAACTCAAGATGGAATTTTTGCATTAGTTCTCAAACATGTGAGCTAGCACTAAAAATCAGTCTTATATAATCAAAAGTGACAGTCTTAAGAAAAAAGGGGCTCTCTAGCAACTAGGCATCAAAATGAAAATGTAAGAGGAACAATTGCCTTTTACCTTACTTTAAGCCTAGGCCCTTAAAAGCATTCAAAGAAAATTTCAAAGACCAAAAGAGCTATAGTTGTTACAAAGAAAGGTTATCTCTATGGCCATCACAACAGACATTCATCAGTTGCAAATGCATTACCTACTCATGGTTTTCACAATGAGATTTTTGCAAGAAGACATGTCTCAAAAGAAAAGTGGACTAAAGTTAAGCTACAGTTTTCTTAAGGGCTTCCATCAGTGATAGGTAAAAATAAGCCTCCTTCAAATGATAAACATAAATAGCACCAAGCTTTGTCAAAGGCTGATGATTAAATGTTTAATGAGCCAAGCCATAACAGTTTTACTGAAGTAGGATTTTTTCAAGTATGGATACAGAGGTTTCAAATTGTTCAAAGACACTCTTGAAAAAGTACTACAGATTCTGTTTTTAAGCCTCTTTCATAACAAGTAAAGGGTAAACAAGTTGGAAAGACCTCCTTCAAATAACAAACAAAGGTAACAACAATTTTGTGTTTACAAAGGTCTCCTTCATCATAAGCAGAGGGCCTAAGAAGATTTGTTTGCAAATGGCCTCCTTCATCATAAGTAGAGGGAATAATAAGATTTTTTTTCAAATTTCCTCCTTCATGTACAAGCAGAGGATGCAAGGAGAAATTTGGAAAATAAGCACTTAGGCAAGACAAACCATGTGTCCCGCCCAAGGCCAGTTTTGCTTAAAACAATGTTTCTAACCAAACAGAGATGAAATTGACAAAAGTGAGAGAGGTTTTTGTCCACCATAGGCTCAAGAACAAAAACCTCCCTCATTTTGACACAAGTATCATTTTTTGGGAGAAATGTCAAAAATACAGGTGTCACGGGACATTTTTTGCACGGCTGGAAACAACATTCACCATTTTTGACCAGTGTTGGGACAATCAATTTTTGAACAACCAAATGAACAAAAAGTGAAAAAAATCAAGTATATTTGGAAAATAGACTTCCATATATTTCCAATGAGCTATCATGAGCTCAATTTGGAATTGAGGAAGGCATCCAAAAGTGGCCTGCAAACAGCCTATGCATTTTTGCACCAGGATTCACCATTTTTTACCAGTGTTGGGACAGTCAATTTTTGAATAACCAAATGAACACCAAATGAAAAAAATCAAGCATATTTGGAAATTAGACTTCTCTAGATTTCCAACGAGCCATCTCGGGCCCAATTCCAACACCGGGAAGGCTTCTAAAACTTGCTGCAAAATGGTGCGACGCACCTGTAGGCACTCCCAGTGTAATTTTCTAAAGGACGCGATGCACCTGGAAAAGGGTGCGGTGCACCTGTGTGCAAGAGCGTAAGGAGCCTCCAAGAGTGCCAGAAAACTGATTTTTTTTTTGCACAAGATTGAATTTTCACCACAGCAAAGGATATTTCTAAGGAGAAGGCATGTTTGACTTTAAAAACATGTTTGTTGAGGTTATAAAGTGACAGCCCACATAGAGACAGTTGGTTTAAAGGACTTCATCAGTGATAAGTGGAAAGGCTCACAGTTTGCTTCCATTGGTCTGTTTTAAATGAACAAAGAAAGGACAAAATACTTTATGAAAGAAAAACTTTTGTGTTTTACAGTGCCTCCTTCAGTCATGAGCAGATGGCAGAAAGCACACATGAAAAGAACCTCTTTCACAAATAAGAAGAGGGTTTATACAGTAAGTTTTGAAAAGATTTGGCAATGGTATTTGTATAGCCTCCTTCAAATAATAAGCCTAGGGCTAACGTGCTGATAAAGAGGCCTCATTTGATTGGTAAACTAAGATAGACTAAGCTCTGTCTGAAGGAACTTATGCAACTGATAAGAAAGGGAAATTACACAGGTGGTTTGTTTCAAAAGACATCTTTCATTTGCAAAACAAAGACAGGCCCTTGATTTTATAAGAAGTTGAAAATTGAAGTATAAACAGAGTGCCCAGATGGTTTGTTTAGAATGACCTCCTTCACAAATAAGCAGAGGGTCAAAACACAGCCAAAATGCCTCCTCCGAAAGATGAATAGAGGGCAAGTCACCAAGTGTTAACATTCTGTTCAAAAGGATTTCAGTAATAAATAGAGATCAGAGACAATGTGTTTAATTTGTTTATTTAATAATAAAAAAAGGCTAATTTTTTTTTTTGTGACATGTTCCCTTAAATGGCTAATCAAAGGGCATACACATCTTTGCTTGCATTTCATCCTTGGTGCTGAAGATACTCAGGACACAAGTTTTACGTTTCAAGAAGGTTTTCAATCCTCAAATGATATAACAGGGATGAAGGATAAGTTTTTTACAGGACAAGTAGAGAGCTTAAGAATTTTTGTTGACAAGATACCTCCTCCAAAAAGATGAACAAATGGAAAACACAACACTTGTTTCAAAGAAACTGTCATAAAATACACATTGTGATGTTTTTTTTATATCTCTCAGTAAGAAGTATACTCATGGCACAAAGTTCAATCTTTCAAAGAAGACAAAAATAGTGATAAGGGTGAAGGTGGCAATCTACATGAAGACGACAAGCACAGTGTGCATGAAAATAGCCCTCAAAGACATGTGCTTGCTGCCTCTTCGAGGAAAGGGGCCATGAATCCTCCCTCAAAGGTGGCAAAGCCAAAAACCACTAAATCTGCAAAGAAGAAAACCATTCAAGCTGTGACTAGTAATGTCACTAGAGCGCTCAGGAGTAGAGGCAAATTGCCCAAGCCAAGCTCAAAAATGCCCAAAGGAGGCACCCGGTGCAAAAAAGAGGAAAAGGCATCTCAGCTCAGAATCTTGGGTCAGGTTTCCTTGCATGTTTCTAGAAACCCTTAAGGGGTTTGCTCACCAAAATTGAGCAATTTTTGACATGATCTTGTTTTTTGTGATTTTTAGGCCTAATTGCACAATTTCATGGGCGCTGCCATTTTTTCTTGGAGCATCCTCAGCTGATGAAAGTTATATTTTTGGATGAATTAAATTTGAGGGAATCTACTCAGAAATTTTCAGATCAAAAGAAGATGTTTTGATCCCTCAAAAGGGAAAAAAACAGTCAATTTTTACCTTTCTGCCTCAAATATCAGCAGACTCTATGCTCCTGGGTTTTTTCACTCATCTAAATTGTTTACTAACTTCCTAGTATCAGTTTGAAAAAAAAAATAATTAAAAAAAGTAGACATCCAGGGCTTTCCAACGAGCCATCACGAGCCTCGTTTTGACATCAGGAAGTCCCTCAAAAATTCTTTTCAAAACAGACTTTTTTCTGGTGCTACGCTCCGGGAGGATTTTGCTGAAAAGGCAGTTTTCTGAAGGTGGCCATCCAAATGTGCGTTAAACTATTTTTAACTCTATGTAAGAGTTTAAAAGTCAATTTTCTTACTACTTTTAGTTTAAATAGATATTTTTTGAAGATTTTTTGTGCCTTGGGCCTTGTGAGGCCTCAAGGACAAAATCAGATATTTGTATTAGGCCAATGAGCTTCTAGATCATTCTTGTGAGCTTATCTACCCATTTCCTATATAACTTAAGAAGACTCATTGTAAATTGTTGGAGGTTTTAGAAGCAGAACTTGAAATTTTGAAGAGAAATACATGGATATGAGCTTTAAAGAAGAAACTTGTTTATGAAGTGGATGATTTTCTTACTTGTCTAGATGATGGAGAGGCTTTGTGTGCAGGATTCCATGGCTTGGTAAATGGTATTGTGTCTCTTATCTGTTATGTTTTCTTAGTTTATCATACATGTTTCCATGCTTCTTGCTTGCTGTAGGTCAGTAAAGAATAGATTTGAGCTATGCCCATGGAGGCACCTCAAGTTTCCTGATTCATTGCAGCTTCTATGTTTTCATCTTTCTTGGTTATGTCAAAGAATTCTTAATTGCTCTTTGGTACCCTAAGAAATTGTTTTTAGTTTCATTACTGGTTATTATGTATGCTGTCTAGTATGATTCACGCTATGCCCTGCTTACTCATATCTAATCAAAACTCCATTTCTGAAATCTCTCTCTCTGAATTATTGGTTGTTTAAGTTAAGTCAAAGAGGTCCTGTTTCGATCTTGCCTTTTTTCCATGCTTTGCAGTCTTATTTCAAAGTTCCCGATAGCTCAAGATATGATGTTTAAGAGTTCCCTCTTCATAGTTTGAGTTGTTAGTTTATATTATATGTTTTTCTCAACCACTAAAGGTGATTTTCTCAAAGTTAGAGGGTCGTATACTTCTATGCATCACCTGATAGTTTATTTATGCATTTATTAGTTTGAGTTTCATTCATAGAGATTAATGGTCAGCCCTACCTCATGAATGCTTGTTGTTTAACTATTTATGCTTAATATATCTTTATCTTGCACAAACTTAATGTTCATTACACTTCACAAACCACTCAAAATATCCATTGACTATACTAAATCGGCCCTGCCACACACCTTGTCTGTTGTCTAGGCATCCTTGGCTTTCATTTGACCCCATAGCCCTGTTGATTTGATAACTTATCTTTCATTGATGCCTACTTAATCGTTTCTCACCTCCAAACACAAAAACAAACAAACGCACTTAACAACTAGCCTAAAATCAAATATACTAAGCGAACAAGCTCACATCCTTCGCTTCATAGAGAGAGCCCTCTCTGAGTCCAAGAAGGCTATGTCCTAGGAATCCAAATCTTGGTCTGATGTTACCCTGTCATTTGGTTTACCAATCTGCCAAATCACGGGACCATAACAGAAATTTAGTGATGTGGGGGCAGCTGCAATCCTATTTCTGATATGGTGGATTTTGACTTCTCTACACAACTAGATGGTTGTGGTGGTGGATTCATTCTACATATAACTCTCTACATTTCTACGAAGTCAAGATCGGTCTTGGGCGTGGCACTAATAATTTTGTTGAACTATCATGCCTACTTGTTCTTCCACAAATTTCCATCACTAAAAACTGCTATAATCTTCATATCTTTGGCGATTCCAAAATTATCATAGATTGGTTCAACCTACTCACATCTTGTCACATGCATACACTCCATAGCATATTGGATGAAGTACTTCAACTCAAAACACATTTTGATATCATCTCATGTCAACATATTTACAAGGAAAGGAATGTGATTTCTAATCTCCTATCCAAGGAGGTGGCGCACCTACTGAGAGGTCACATGGAGATACAGGAACAGAACAAACATGCATTTTATCAGTATTTTCATCGTCCTTTCAATCCTGATAAAAGGATGGGGTGATATTCACTACACTAGATGCATCATTTGACTTATTTTTGGCTACTTATATTATTTTTTGAACACAGATTGTTATGTTAATATTGTTGCCATATACAATATGTACCTATTCAGACATTTATTAGATGTGTTTATTTTTTCTATCATGATGCAGTTTTATTGCTGATATGAATATGCTTTTACATATACAACACGTAACTTTTATTCCTATTTAATAGAAATTATGATTTTTCCTGGGGAAAAAAAAATACCTGAATACCAGTTCTTTCTTACCCTTCACCACAAATCCTTCAAGTTGCTTCATGTAGATCTCTTCTTCTAGATCCCCATGAAGAAATGTTGTCTTCACATCCATCTATTCTACCTAAGAAACAAATATAGCAACAACAGATAAAAGTAATCTAATATAAGTTAACTTGGCAACAGTAGAAAAAATATCACCAAAATCAATTCCCGACACTTGGGAATAACCTTTTGCTACCAAATGAGATTTGTATTTCTCCACCTTGCCTTATGCATTCATATTCTTCTTAAACACATATTTTCTTCCAATGGGTTTCCTTCCAGCCAGAAACTCCAACATATCCCAAGCCTCATTTTTGTGTAAGGATGCCCTTTCATCAACCATGGCCTCCCTTCCATATTTTTCCATCCTATGAATCCATTGCCTCCCTAAAAGTTCTGGGATCATCATCAATGATAGATAAAGAAAAGTTTGAACAGAAAGCAGATGGACTATACCTTTTTGGCTACCCTCTTTCTCAAGCTAATATTCTCAAAGCTGGAGTTTGTGGCTTTTTCTCTTCTGAATCTTGTTCTGTTGTAGAGTTTGATTCTTCCTCCTTTAGCTCAAACTCTATCTTCTCATATTCCTTTGGTAGGACTTCATGTTTAACAACATCTTTGACCTCTCTAAACACCACATCTTGGTTGTACAAAACCTTCCTTGTTTCTGGGTTCCAAATCTTATAACCTTTTAAACTATCCTTATACCCAATAAAGATGCACCTTTCACATTTACTATCCAACTTGATTATTTTTTCCTTTGGAACATGTACATAATTGTCTTTGAAGTTTAGAATAATGATATTAGGCTAGTTATGAGGTCCGAGGGTTTTGTTTTGTGTTGGATGGTTGAACATAGTTGCTGTCTGAGGCGGAAAGATCTATGTGCAAATAGGTTCAAAGGTGAGAAGTTGCAAGCACCAGAATAGGTTTTGACTGAGAGGAAAGATGATGACAGTTTCAGTCCATTGGGCTATGGAGTCATAATAGGGTTTAATTGGAACAGCAAGAGGCAAGAGTGGTCCATGGTGCAAGTCATCTATGTCTAAGGATCTCTTTAAGGTTTGATTTATGGAATGGAATGATACAATAAGAAGGGAGAAAACAGATGCAGAACAAAGAGCAACCCAGGATCTGGTAAGTACTTTGAAACTAGCCAGCCTTTGACCAAGCACTTAAGGAAAACATGAAAGCAAACTAGGATCTGGTAAGTACTTTGAAACTAGCCAGCCTTTGATACACTTTCAATAAAAAACACAAAAAAAAACGAAGGGAAACTTGAAAGCAGCCTTTGGAGCATAAACTAGCGGGCCGGGCTCACCACGAATCCTCTTCTAGCTCTTCTTTACTTAGTTACTTTCAAGACAATCACAAAGATATCACAGGATGGTCTAAGATCTGATAAGTACTTTGAAACTAGTCAGATTTTAACACATTCCAAGGGAAACAATCAGATAGCTATGCAGACAAGTCTCGGACCAGGGCTAACCATATCTTCCTTCTAGTTTATCTTCACATAGCTATGCAGAAAGTAACATTCAAAAATAACATCCAGATAAGGCAATAAGATGGGGGAACGCCAACATTCCTATGCTTGAACTGAATCAAATCATTTCTAAATAACACAGTTAGAAGAAAACATTGGGGTAAAGATTTCTCAGCCAGAGAAGGTTACTGACATACAGTAGGTCCTAACACTGTTTAAACTGTTCTTTACAGAAGAAAGATGAAACAGATTGGAAACAGAAATAAAACACAAGTTACAATAAGAATAACATCACCGTCAACATAGACCAGGATCCCATAAATCAACTTGTATTGATGCTCCAAACCAGTTACAATCTTCAAGTCCAGTGTTTTAGTTCATCTCTTCTTCACAACCTAACTTATCTGGTACAAGCAGAGCTCCAAGAGCCAATGAAACCACTATTTACAGTCAATAGTTTTCAGCTCAATTACATTACAATGTTTTAGCAATTTACATTAACAACCAACAATTTCTCATTTTCTACTGAGGTATTTATAGAAGAATGAGGAGGTGAAATCTAACAAAAGATCTCTCGAAGCAATTAATACAGATTCAAGACTTCTTGGCCTTTTGAGGGGCTCGATGAAGAATTTTACAAGTGGTTCTCTGTATTAACTGTTTTACATTTACGAATTAAGCTTGGTGGGAGCTTTATTTGACTTTGAGGCTTTGTGTAATGTTTGGAGTAACTCTGCAGATATTTCTACATTTATTTCCTGGCAGAAATAACTCCCTGGCTGTGCTGGAGGCGAAATATCTGTCTCTGCAATAAGTTCAGCTTCTGTTCGAACGCTTTGAGGCAACAGGTGGCTTTTATGGTAGCTGAGGAATCAATGCGCCTCAAGTATGGTGGTGGAGGTCCTTTCTGTCTGATAAACACTTTAGGTTTTCTTTAAATCGTGTTTTTAAATCGGGGATTAGGCTTTTGATAACTGTCTTAGCCGTAATCCCCGTAAAAACTGTCTTCAATCTTCATCTGCTGCGTTTTGTCTTTAAAACTGATACTCTTTAACTGTTCTTTTGAATAAAATAGCGTCTTGTCGATGTGCAGGGCCGCACTGGGCTTTTAAAGGCATCAATGCCCATGAAGCATTGAGAAAACAATGGAGCGAAACCCCGCAGATGGTTCTCTTTAACAGCTCAGAGGCGCAGGAAACGTCTTTCCCGGCCCTCTGCTCTCTTTCATTATACAAATGGAAAACCATTAAAACACCTGCAAAACACAAAAATGATTAAGAAATCCTGCGTTTTAGGTTTAAACTGCTTCGGAGGCGGGGAAGGAGTGTAACCGTTGGATCATGGAGCGAGGGTGCAGATTGACGGCGGAAATGCAACGGCGGGATGTAATGGGCAAAACCTTTGTAAACCAAAAAATATATCATTTTCGACTTTACAAAGGAAAAAAGCGTTTTTGTATGAAAGGCGGGGGTATCATATGGTGGGTCCGGCGGGACTAATCGCAAATCGCAAAAATGGAAAACGCGATGGCGGATTATGTGACGGAGAGAAAATGCGATATTGCGGTTATGTGATAATGCGATGTGCAGAAACTGCGATGGATCGCAGCGCAAATATTTGCGATGGCGCAAAATCGCAAAAGTGGAAAACGCGATGGCGGATTATGTGACGGAGACTGATCGCAAATCGCAAAAATGGAAAACGCGATGGGAATTTTAAATGAAAACTGAAATTTGCGGTTTGCGATCTGCGCTGGATCGCATTTCAGAAATTTGCAATGAGCGCTCCTAGAGTTAGCGCTTGGTTTTTTATGCATTTTTCATGGTTTTTCAATGGAAATGGGGGTTATGGCAAAGCTAAAGAGTGAGTCTTTTAACTTTGTAAAAGTGTTTTTTCATGAGGGAAAGAGAAGAAATCATGAAAACAAAGGCGATTTTATGGAGGAAAAGGGGAGCAGATGAAGGTTAGTTTTGAGTGGGAGAAGGGCGAAAATGATGGTTCTTCAGCAGTCTTTTCTTATGAAATTAGCAGAATTTCAGAGCATGAAATGGAAATAGTAAATGAAGATTTCGGACAGAGGCATGAGGCCTTCAAGGAGTCTTCAAGAGCCAACAATTTTTAGTGATAAAATGTGTTCCTTGGAGGCTCAAAAAGGTCTTAGCCACCTTTTGGTATAACAAAATATTATAGGTGGCTAACAGTGGCTCCACTTGGGGATGGTGCCTTCTTGAAGGCATCAAGAACTTCAGACTTGCATTCTCTGGGAGGCTGATCTGTGCCTGATCCATTGGGCTGCCCTTATTTTGCTGGATGATCTTGTTTGAAAACATATTTAGCGGCCATGAAAACAATGGTCCTTCGTTAATGCAAACTTTTTACCTACCCAATCCTACTGATATAGCATTTTTTCTTCATCAGAGTGCACTTGGATTGGCAAACTCTTTTCACAACATTTTATTCTTTTGAAAGCATAAAAAATAATCTACTTCTACTCCTTATTTCTCCCTAGACTCAGATTAAACAGTTGAGCTCAGATATTTCTCTACCTAATCTACTGTCTGTTGGGATTAAACTGTCCAACAGACTTTCATTCTTAAATTCTACAACAAAAATTTAAAAACAGTCAAGTCAAGATTAAGCTATTTGACTTGTTGTGATCTATGGCATAAGAACAAGCTGCACATAGATTATTATTTGCGGAAAATTAAAAATCAAAATGGAAGGCTCAAGATCTGAAAGTTTCTCATCATGGCCTTCTCTTTTCTTCACAACTCTGTTTTTGCTTTTGTTTGAGCTGCCTCTTCCTTGATATCTGATTCAGATTTTGGACAAATTAGAACCAGTTCTTCTCTTTTATGACTCAGAAAATAAAACAGTTTTGAGTCATCTCTCTTTGGAAACTTTGGTTCAGATTTTGAGTTTGTTTGAACCTTCATTTCTATCCTAATGTATCTACTGATAAGCCAAGATTGAACAATTTGGCAAATCGAATTCACTATCCTATCAGCAAAAAATTTAAAGCTAATTAGTCAAGATTAGGAAGTTTGACTAACTAGAAGTGTGTTTTGAGGAGTGGCATTTGAGCTTGCACACTTTCAGATTTATTTCTCTTTTTGGTATGGGGCTGTACCTTTATTGTTTTGTCAATCTGCCCTCTTTTCTTTCTTTTCTTTGTTTTTGTACTTTTGAATTTTTTATTTTTCTTCAACGTAGAAAAAAAACAACTAACTACATGCCCAGAAGTGAGCTTTATTGACATTCCTATCTAACCTATTCTAAACATGGAGTATTTACATATTCATATGATACAAAAGTGCCAATGCAGCCAGCTGAGTAATGTCAAGAAGAAGAAGAAACTCTGGCTACTTATCATAGGTATCCATAGTATATTTTGAAGATTAATCTTCAAAACCGAGGCTATCACAGAAGATGACAGCTTTTCATGTCTCTGGCTCTTGCAAAGGATCAATGCTTGATAATTTGAGCCAGTTTGGATTTCCACACACTCTTCCATAGGATCAACAAAGAAAAGGTGAAGGTTCTCTTCTTTTTGGTCCTCCACAATTGGTAGATCATCTACTTCCAAGCCATCAGCTTTGAGGACTATCTCTTCAGTATGTAGCTTGGAAGTATCATCATTCTTAACCTGCAAAATAGCAAACAGTGAAATATCTTCTTTCTTTGAATCTATGCTTGCTTCTGATATAAATTCAGGCTCTTTAAATGACAGACTAATATCAGTGAAGGGAGAAGTTTCTTCTTGAGAAGATGATATATCCACAACAGGATAGTCTTCTATTTGCTTTTCTCCTTCATCTTCCTCATCTTTTGAACTGGAGGACTCATCATATTTGACAGTGTTGTCCTCTTGTGGCCCTTGTATGCTCGTATTCAGTGGACTAAATTCTATGAAGAGGTTATTATATTCTTGAGCAGGGGTGTATTCAATGGTTTCCTCTTGCTCAAAAATTTCTTCATTGTTCTTCTCTTCACCTTTTGAGTTGAAAAGATGTTGATTCCCAATTATGTGAAAGCGATTTGTGATGGATTGAAATGGGTGATTTCTGCTTTCAAGTTGATGATGGTGAAACTCATAACACCAATCGAACGCAGGTTGCCCTGCGTGATTAATTTTTGCTTGAAACTCATCATCATCATCAAACTGATCGAAATTTGGAAAATCATCGGAATAAAAAATTTCATCAGTCGAACATATTGGGTTATCAGCAGGTCTCTCTTCATTATGATTTACAAAATAATTTTCTAAATCTGTACAAAAAATTTCTCTATGCGAATGGGCAAGAGTGTTTGTTTTTCAAAAAGTTTCAGAGACTGACTGTTTATAAATAGTCTGTTCTATTTCCTTCTCTGTCAAAGGGGAAAATGTTTCCATGTCCCTTTGCACAGAAGTACAGCAATTATCTGTCTCTTGCGAAGACTGATTTTGAGGCTGGATGTCTTCTTGAGCCTCAGATATAAGGGATGATGAATCAATATTTGAGTTTTCAGGGATATCTTGAGGAACGTCCATTATTTCTTGGATCATCTCTTCCTCAACTGATTCATCTATGTTCTTAAAAATTTTCAATAGGAGATTAAACTCATGAATGGCTGTTAAAAGATCTTCAGGATGCATCTCTTCCAAAGCTTCCTCATTATCTATAATGTGTTGGGTGATGTTTTGTGATGGATCATAATATATTGCACCCCATGATAATGACGTAGTGTTTTCTTCATAGTTCTCATAGAACACATATTCAAGGTCTCTTAAAGAAAACAAACTACTAGATCTTAAGCATTCATACCAATCCCTAGCTTTTCCTTCTAATGTTAACATGAACATTTTCATTAGGCAGTCTTCATGCTGTTCAACTTTCAACCTCCATACATGTATATGAAATTTGATGAGATGTAATAGAGGGTCATCAAACTTTTCGCCTTGAAAAAGAGGCAGGTTGTCATCCCTATTCACCTGGGGCATCTTATATGGAAACCCAGGGATATGATCTCTACTCATTGGGGCATATCTTCGTTGTATTCTTGGAATCATAATTGTAAATCAAGAAAGAGGTCACTGTGTTTGGTCAATCAGTTCAGGGTCTTCTACTAGTGGAGTCATTTGGTCTTCTGGGAGTTTCAGAGTGTGGAGTCGCCAGGTGGAAGTTTTAAGCTCTTTTTTGGAGGTAAAATGTTTTATGGTCCACCACCATGTACCAATCTAAAGATATCAGGGGTACTCTAAGTCTTAGCAGTATTTAAAATGAAAAGAACTCTGTCCCCAAGTGGAGTCGCTGTGAATGTTAGTCTTTGTAATAAGTAAGATTACAAAAGTCCGATCAGCGAGTTAATTATCATATTTAACTAACTTTGGGATTCTAGGATCTAGCCCTCCTGAATCGGGAGAGGGATCTCTCCAATATGTACAAAGATGGATTTGTCTTTGAAAAATTAAGGTATTGATATTAGGCTAGTTATGAGGTCCAAGGGTTTGTTTGGTTTTTGGATGGTTGAACATAGTTGTTGTCTGAGGCAGAAAGATCCATATGCAAATAGGTTCAAAAGTGAGAAGTTGCAAGTAAAAAGAGTAAGCTTCGGTCAAGAAGAAAGATGATGGCAGATTTTCAGCCCATTGGGCTATGGAGTCATACGAGGATTTAATTGGAACAATCAGGTTCAAGAATGGTCTATGGGGCAAGTCATCTATGCATAAGGATCTTTAATGCCTTGATTTATGGAATGGAATGATACAATAAGAAGGGAGAAAACAGATGTTAACAAAGAGTTAAAATTTTGAAGATCTGGTAAGTACTTTAAAACTAGCCAGCCTTTGACCAGGCACTTAAGAAAGACATGAAAGCAAACTAGGATCTAGTAAGTACTTTGAAACTATCCAGCCTTTGATACACTTCCAATAGAAAACACATAGAAAACAAAGGGAAACTTGAAGGCAACCTTTGAAGTAGAAGCTAGCGGGCCGGGCGCACCACAAATCCTCTCCTAGCTCTTCTTTACTTAGTTATTTTCAAGACAATCACAGAGATAACACAGAATGGCCTAAGATCTGATAAGTACTTTGAAACTAGTCAGCTTTTAACACATTCTAAGGGAAACAATCACACAGTTATGCAGACAAGTCGGGGACCAGGGCGAACCATATCTTCCTTCAGTTTATCTTCACACAACATATGCAGAAAGTAACATTTAAAAATAACATTCAGTCAAGGCAATAAGATGAGGGAACGCCAACACGCCTATGCCTAAACTGAATTAAATTATCTCCAAATAACACAATTGAAAGAAAACATTAAAATAAAGGTTTCTCAGCCAGAGAAGGTTACTGACATACAGTAGGTCCTAACTTCATCCAACTTTTCTTACGTAAGAAATATGAACAGATTGGAAACAAATAAAACACAAGCAGCAATAAGAAAAACATCATCGCCAACATAGACCAGGAACATAGACCAGATCCCATAAATCACCTTGTATTGATGTTCAAACTACTTACAATCTTCAAGTCCAAGAGCCTAGTTCATCTCTTCTTCACAACCTAACTTATCAAGACAAGCAGAAAGCCTAAGAGCCAATGAAACCACTATTTACAATAATAGTTTTCAGCTCAATTACATTACAATGTTTTAGCAATTTACATTAACAACCAACAATTTCTCATTTTCTACTGAGGTATTTATAGAAGAATGAGGAGGTGAAATCTAACAAAAGATCTCTCGAAGCAATTAATACAGATTCAAGACTTCTTGGCCTTTTGAGGGGCTCGATGAAGAAGTTTACAAGTGGTTCTCTGTATTAACTATTTTACATTTACGAATTAAGCTCGGTGGGAGCTTTATTTGACTTTGAGGCTTTGTGTAATGTTTGGAGTAACTCTGCAGATATTTCTGCATTTATTTCCTAGCAGAAATAACTCCCTGGCTGTGCTGGAGGTGAAATATCTGTCTCTGCAATAAGTTCAGCTTCTTTTCGAATGCTTTGAGGCAACAGGTGGCTTTTATGGTAGCTAAGGAATCAATGCGCCTCAAGTATGGCGGTGGAGGTCCTTTCTGTCTGATAAACACTTTAGGTTTTCTTTAAATCGTGTTTTTAAATCGGGGATTAGGCTTTTGATAAACTGTCTTAGCCGTAATCCCATAAAAATTGTCTTCAATCTTCTTCTGATGTGCTTTATTCTCAAAACTGATAGTCTTTAACTGTTCTTGATTTAAAACAGTGTCTTGTCGATGTGCAGGGCCGCGCTGGGCTTTTCGGCATCAATGCTCATGAAACATTTGAGAAAATATCGGGAGCGAAACTTCTGGTGATGTGGTTCTCTTTAACACTCAGGCGCAGAAATGTCTTTCCCGGCCCTCTGCTCTCTTTCATTATACAAATGGAAAACCATTAAAACACCTGCAAAACACAAAAATGATTAAGAAATCCTGCGTTTTAGGTTTAAACTGCTTAGGAGGCGGGGAAGGAGCGAAACCGTTGGATCATGGAGCGGGGGTGCAGATTGACGGCAGAAATGCAACGGCGGGATGTAATGGGCAAAACCTTTGTAAACCAAAAAATATATCATTTTCGACTTTACAAAGGAAAAAAGTGTTTTTGTATGAAAGGCGGGGGTATCATATGGTGGGTCCGGCGGGAC
Organism: Pinus albicaulis; assembly: GCA_034641835.2. Taxonomy (NCBI): domain Eukaryota; kingdom Viridiplantae; phylum Streptophyta; class Pinopsida; order Pinales; family Pinaceae; genus Pinus; species Pinus albicaulis. The sequence goes on from CM076580.1 coordinate 1,304,104,428, forward strand.
TGATCGCAAATTGCAAAAATGGAAAACGCGATGGCGGATTATGTGACGGAGAGAAAATGCGATATTGCGGTTATGCGATATTGCGATGTGCGGAAACTGCGATGGATCGCAGCGCAAATATTTGCGATGGCGCAAAATCGCAAAAGTGGAAAACGCGATGGCGGATTATGTGACGGAGACTGATCGCAAATCGCAAAAAAGGAAAACGCGATGGGCATTTTAAATGAAAACTGAAATTTGCGGTTTGCGATCTGCGCTGGATCGCATTTCAGAAATTTGCGATGAGCACTCCTAGAGTTAGCGCTTGGTTTTTTATGCATTTTTCATGGTTTTTCAATGGAAATGGGGGTTATGGCAAAGCTAAAGAGTGAGTCTTTTAACTTTGTAAAAGTGTTTTTTCATGAGGGAAAGAGAAGAAATCATGAAAACAAAAAGGATTTTATGGAGGAAAAGGGGAGCAGATGAAGGTTAGTTTTGAGTGGGAGAAGGGCGAAAATGATGGTTCTTCGGCAGTCTTTTCTTATGAAATTAACAGAATTTCAGAGCATGAAATGGAAATAGTAAATGAAGATTTCGGATAGAGGCATGAGGCCTTCAAGGAGTCTTCAAGAGCCAACAATTTTTAGTGATTAAATTTGTTCCTTGGAGGCTCAAAAAGGTCTTAGCCACCTTTTGGTATAACAAAATATTATAGGTGGCTAACACATCAAATACAACACTTTCATATGAAATTATAGGTTTACTAGTCCATACCTCATGTGGAGTCTTATCCTCCAACACTGATGAAGGTGATATGTTAATTGGGTAACATGCAGTCACCACTCCCTCTACCCATAATTCATGTCCTAACCCGATACCACTGAGCATGCTTCTTTCATTTTCCATAAACTTCTTGTTCATTCTTTCTAAAACTTTGTTTTTCTAAGGTGCGTATGGAGTATTCTTCTGTCGTGTTATACCACACTTCTTATAAAACTCTTCAAATTCCTTTCTGCATAACTCTCCACCATTATCTTTCCTCGTCACCTTTATCTTCTTCTCTATCTAGTTTTCTACCAGAGCCTTTTATCCAGGTGGATATTGGTGGCCAATTTCCTATTCCACTTGGACCCCCACCATTGTTTCTTTCATTTTTTCATTTTCCTTAATTGTAGCACAATTTACTATTTTTGACAATTTTTCGGGTCCTAAACTTCTGAAGCCGTTTTGAGGACCTAAACGATGTTTTTTTGGAAAATGAGGGCCAATATGGGTGTTTTCCCTATGTTTTCCACTCTAAAGTTGTATTCCTCAGATATATATTTCTAACGAGGTATTGTGTGTGTCAAACGAAATGCCAAAGTTACCTCGCCAATAAGTTGATGTACCAATTTACCCAAACATGACCCATAGTTTTGGCGCTTCATCTCCTAGGGATAGGTTTTTGGATGTTTAGGGTTTTCCATTATTTCTCAATAATAAATAGGCCTTCGAGCCTCACTATAACACAGTTCATAGGCGTGTAGTTGCCACATATCTTCTCAGAGATAAGCTACCATTGCCCTAGCTAGTTTATTTCCATTCTATTTGTAAGCATGTTTAAGTTATTTGATATTATTGAAATGAAGTTTTATTTATGTTGCATCTCCGTGTTTTTGTTTATTTATGTATTTTATTTCTTTCCCGCATAAGTCCGGATTAGTGATATCAGAGTGATATTCTCTTTCTCTATTTTTCTTTTCATGTCCCTAATAAAATCAAGGTATAACAAGTTAGGGATCAATTAGGTGGAACCTTTGCAAGATCAACCTCGCAAACCATGAAGACCTCCCATGGTGGAAGAAAATAAAGACGAGGGAGAAGGAGATACTATCAAAATATTGCTCGAGGAGGCCCTTAAGAAAAAGAGGAATGTGTTGATGGATAAATTTTCCCAGATCCTTCAGTGGATACCCACAAGCGATGCATCTTCATCCGAAAGCCAATATGGAGGCACCAATCCATTTAAGGTACAATTAAACTTTGGCATTCCCACATTTGAAGGAAAGATACATGCAGATATCATAAATAAATGGTTAAATATTTTGGAAGGATATTTTTTGTTCGTGATTTTTCCAATAGGGAAAAAATTACTTTTTCACTCTTGAAATTTGTCCCCCATGTCAAGTAATGGTGGGAAACCTACTGTGAGAAAAATGACAAGGGGTAACCCTCACTGTTCTTGGATGCACCCACTTGGAATTCTTTTCGATACTCCATCGAGGAATAGTACTACCCCGTCGGGAGATATGAAGACATGTATATACAATGGACTACATTGTGGCAGTAGAGGGACCAAGTTGTGCATGAGCTAACGAATATTTTCCATGCCCTGAGCACAAATTTAGGTATCAAATATTTTGAGAAACATCTGGTTTTGAAGTACTACGATTTTTTTCACAAATAAATTCATGAGTAAATGGAGTTCCTAGACATCTCCCTGCTTGGTGTAGCATACTGATATGCTGCCAAAACTGAGTGAAAATTCAAGCAGAAGAAGAGAGACTTTGGATAGGTGAACCCAAAGAAGAAAAAAGGTGCCACCAAGCTGTAGAGAAAAGGATAAAGACCGATTGAGACCCCCTAGGGAAACTCCTTGAAGCCACAATACAAGGGTTATGGGAAGGCAAAGAATGACACCGACAAGTGGTGTGAGTTCCATAAAAGCCCCACTCACAACACGAATGAATGCCATGCAAAGGAAGTGTTGATGGCAGAGCTAAGTGACTTAGAGACATATGCCTATTATGATTCTAATTTGGAACCTGAAAAGGGAGCCAACAAGGTTAAGCAAGTCATTGACGCAAAACCCACTGCAACGGTCGCCACCATCAAGCTCCAAAAGGCAGAACCTAAAAATCCAGAGGAGGGGGAGCACCTCTTTCACTCACAAATGTGGGTAAAGGGATTACTGCTACGATTCATTATAAAAAACAGGACCCATAAGAACCTCATTTCAAAAGAGGTCATGAAGCAATTGGGCTTACCGACCACACCAAAACCACATCCATACACCATCAGGTGGCTTCACCAAGGATGAGATCTTCGTTTCAGCCAACAGTGTTTCCTTCCTTATAAAATCAAGCCCTTCATGTATGAGATATGGTGTGATATGGATCCTCTTGAAGTTTCTGATGTATTATTAAGCTAACCATACTTGTAGAAGTGTCATGTCATGTTTGACTCTAGGCCTATCTCTGTTATTATTTCTTTGAGTAATAAGTTATATAGGATACCAGAGGTAGCCCCACCTAACGAAATCTCTTTGATCTCTACTAAGCAATGCAGTAATGTCATCTCCCAGACCATGAAATTTATTTTCTTTCTAATTCTCTCTCAAAGTAAGGGGAATATTTTAGCCACATCCATGGCCCCTAGGAAGGGTTCCTCCACACAAAAAAAGCAGGTGGACATGGTCGTGGAAGAATATAGGGACATATTCTCCTCACCCATAGGGGTACCCTTGCACTATCAGGTCAAGCTTCGATTGATCTAACTCTCGAAGAACCTCTACCCAATGGGTCGATATATCTCTGCCCCATTCTCTAAAATGAAGTGATCATGTAGAATCCAAGAGTTTCTGCAAAAAGGGAACATACAACCAAGTTACTCGCTTTGTGGGAGCCCGATTGTACTTGTACAGAAGAGTGATGGGACCTACAGGCTCTATATTGATTATTGGGCACTAAAAAAAATCACTGTCAGGAACATGCATCCAATCCCATGGATTGATGACCTTCTGGACCAACTCAAGTGGGCCAAGTATTTCAGAACCATCGATCAAAGTCTGGCTATCACGAGGTTCCAAGGCCTTTTTGAATGGTTGGTTATGCCCTTCGGGTTGAAAACTTCCCCTGCTACTTTTATGAGGCTAATGGATGAAATCTTGTGGCCCTTCACCAACTCATTTGTGGTTGTTTATCTGGATGACATCCTCATCTCCGACAAGAGTTGTGAAGAACACTTGTAACATATTCGGCATGTCCTTCAAACCCTTCGACATCACAAATTTTGTACCAACTTGGAGAAATGAACCTTTGGCATGAGCCATGTCAAATATATAGGTTACATCATATATGAGGGTGGCGTGCATGTGGATCTAACTAAGATCCAAGTCATTCGGGGTTGGCTAGCCGCGACCACTCTAACAGAGCTTCGTATCTTTTTGGGCTTTGCAAAATTTTATCGTAGGTTCCTGTTGGGATTCTCCCATATCACTTGGCCTTTGAATCAGATTACTAAGGGAGAGGAAAAAGAGAAAACTTCCTAGTCTGAATCCCAGCATAAGGTGTTCGTCGAGTTGAAGCATCACCTATGATCTACACCAGTACTCACTGTGCCACACCTACAACAACCATTTGAAATTGAGATAGATGCCTTTGACTATGATATTGGTGCAGTCCTCACCCATCACAGACATCCAATGGCCTATCATAGTGAGACACTCACAATTATACGAATGAATTTTGCGCAAATCAGGCACTGGTGGCCGAGATGAGAGACTCATAGATGGATGCCTGTTATGATTGTGAGTTGGAACCCGAAAAGGGTAAGCAATTCATTGACGTAGAACCCATTGCGACATTAACCACCACTAAGATCCAAAAGGAAAAACATGAAGATACAAAGGAAGGGGAGCACCTCTTTCACTCATAGATGTAGGTGAAGGGCTCGCCGCTACAATTCATTGTCGACGGCGGGAGCCAAAAGAACATTATTTTAGAAGATGTCGTGAAGCGGTTGGGCCTACCGACCACACCACACCTGTAGCCATACACCATCAAGTGGCTTCACCAAGGAAGAGATCTCTGTGTCATCCAACATTGTCGCCTTCCGTATAACATCAAGCCTTTCACATATGAGGTATTATGTGATATAGCTACTCTTGAAGTTTCTGATGTATTATTAGGAAAACCATACTTGTGGAAGCATCATTCCATTAATGAATCTAGGCCTCGCTCTATTATTATTTATTTTGGTAATAAGTTATACAGGATACCAGAGGTATCCCTGATGTTATGAAGGAAAATCCTCTCTAAGGACAGAGACGATGTATCTAGCCCTAGGATGGGACTAGTAACAACAAGGAACAATTAGAAGCCTACTTTCCTAGATTGAAAATGGATGCAGATTGTGAATAGATCCCTTACCTCAATCTAATGTTGTTCCTCACTTGAATACTTTGATCCTTCGTGCTCCATAGCCATATCCTTGCCATCAATAGTTCTTGGTTACCTGCACAAGAGATCAAACAACAAAAAACATTAAATCATAACATATATCTTGCATAAACAATCTACCTAGTTGATCAAGGAGAACTAAGAATCCAATCGTACATTAAAGACGAGAATGGAAATAAAAAATCAATTTATTATATTAAAATAGAGAGGGGGAGTTACAACCTGCACCTTGATGTTGCAACTCTCCTTCGATGGATCTGGATCTAGGCACGTCTCCAAAGCGCTCGTTTCAACTTGATATGAAGGGGCAAAAGGTCTCACCTCTCGCTCGATACCTATAACAACAAACATCTCTCTGTTGTTCTTCTATCTCTATTCTAACTAGCAGAGGTATGGGAGTATGTCCATATTATATCAAGGGAAGATGGAACATGGATACACTTAAGGTGGGAAAATGGGTTATCCCTTTGGGTGGTTCCACTTTTTTAGGAACAAGAAGCCCAAAGGGAGAAGCTCAGCTCTATCCTTAGGAACAAACAATAAACTCTCCACCACAAAGCTTCTATATCTCAAAGATTCACTTCCATTTTTTAAAAAATTTCTAGAAGAGGATCGATGCAGGCTAGCGCCTACCAGCATTGCCCCAGACTAAAAAAGAGTCATCGATGTGAGAAATACACCCATAGGGCACACCGCTCTAGATAACCATGTTTTTTAGGAGATTCTTCAGGAATGGTCAATAGGAGTTTACTCATTATGCTGTAAGGGATATAATGGCCCATTTTTATGATGGAAAATAGACACAGGGGTCACTGTGAGGGGTCTCCAGGATCAGGAACGAAGAGTACAGGGACAATAACAAATTTCTGTGTAAAATATGCCCCCTAAAGCATGAAGGCCGAACGAGAGTGAGGGGTGAAATTATTTACGATTACGTGCCAAGACCAAGTTGTCGTCGTCGAAAAAACTGCACAAAGAAGCACATATATACATAACTGAAATATATGATATAATCACATGACATGAGGTATAGACACAACCATCTATGAGAATATCATGAAACATGATTCAAGGTATGGTCGCAACCATATGAATAAAGAGGATCACAAATATAGACTCAAGGTATGGTCGCAACCATCTAAATGAAAGAGTCATGTGTACAATCATGAATAATACATATTGCATCATAGTCTAGGCTTTATTAGACAAAACTCAGGGTCTTGCACTCCGTCACGACCCGATCAAGTAAAAATTCAGGCATGTGAATAAATGAGTTGAAGTCAAACATGCAAGAAAATCTCCTGATTACCATTCAATGATGTAAATTTTTAATAGGCGCGAGAGAAACCACCAATAATGAAAATGTCCCTCAAGGTACTAGAAACACAATCCATGAGATGTGAATAAGGAGCTAACATCGAACACCCATGAAATCATTTGATCGAAGGCCAATGATGTAAGCCTGTCGTTTGATGCGAACAACCTGCCATTAGGGCATACAGGCTCTAAGGTACTAAAAAAGGGATCTCTAGATCAACTTCTCAGATAATGAGCTCAAGTCGACAGGAAGTGATCCATCGAAGGAGGGTCATAATGCATCCCACATCATCGACACGAGATAAAGGAAATAAGATAATAAAGAAAGTGACAGATAACCAGGAAATGAATAAGACGTAGAAGGAACTTCTCTTGAACATATCGGCAACACGACTATGGAGTTTGGCATTATTTGACTCAAATGGAATCATAGGTCATGTTGACAAAAAGTGGTAATGGCATGAGAGGAAAAACATATTTCCCAAACCCATGGAGGCAAAGTGACAAATGCAGGATGTCCCCAACCCGACACAAAACAAAGGATGTGTCATGTTCAAGAGTGACATACTTTCAACACAACTAATTAATACTTTCCATTTCCCCCCACCATTTATGGTGAGTACCCAAATTATTTTTGTATACAAGCTTGAAGGGGATAGCATATGATTTTCATATAAGTTTGTCCTTCGGAAAAATCCATCCTAGTACATTTTACGAGCCATAGGAAAGAGGAACTCTGTGTCATCATGATGATGGATCCAATTTCATTAAATTTTAACGATCCCAACAAAGGTGGAACTCAACGTATTTTCATGTTTAGAGATTTAAAAAAAAAAGGCGAAAATAAAAATACAGATGGTCCTTTTCGTAAATATTACCTCATACCCGAAAAGGTAGAAATTTGTTTTTGAGAGAACCTCTTAATCGTGATTTAAGGTATTCCTTTTTCGTAAATAATTTATCCCAGCCTGAAAAAGGGGTAAACGTATACTGGGTAAATGACATTTCGTGAACTTTAATGAGTTCAAAACATCAAGAACCCGACAATATTTTCACGTTTAGAGTCATAAAAGAGTTGAAAGATGACTCCATGGGGGTGAATTTTTCATTTATTTTTAATCCAGTCTGAAAAATTAGTAAACTGGAACTCATAAATATGTCATCTGTGAAGAAATTAAACCTGTCGTTACAAAAGAAAAAACCCATAACCTGTTTTAAAGGTAAAAAATATTAAAATATCATTAAAATATGATAAAAACACTAAAGTGACTTTGAACACTTATTAAAAAATAGAGAAATTGAAAAAAATTTCACTTTTTATCTTCAATCTCCTTAGAAGAAGTTTTTAACCCTCTTTTACCTCAATTCTTCAGGAGCAGATAACGGGAGATCCGGGAGGCCAATCAAAGAACCGTCAATTCCAGGTAAGAGGCGCACTCCTTCCCTGCATTTCAATACCTATTTTGTTTTTTTTCACGACATGATTTGAATTTTTGGAGGAGGATTTCAAAAGGATTGTCGCAGCGGATCGGCGCAGTGGTCCCATGTCGGGATCGCGCCAGACTGCCATTTTTAAAATGGGCAGGGTGCCGACCGATGCTGCGATTTTTAAAACAGCCGCACCACCCACAAAACACACTAGTGCAGAAAAATCCTCTCAAAAATCCATTTAAAGTCAGTTTTTTCAGCATGAATACTGATAATGAACCACGTGAACATTGTTTGTAGGGAGGAAAAGTAGGCAATCATGGTGATCGAGTGGAAAGAGAGAGATCATGACGATGTTGAAAAAGCATCCATGGAGGACATAGATTGTATTGTTGCATTAAGGAACTTTAGGCTCCTCAAGTTCTTCATGAATGCGAACATAAGAGCACATCCAGATCTATTACAATATTTGTTCAGCATCTGGGATACGGATCGGGAGAGATTTATCCTTGGTGATCAAGAGCTTGAAATTGAAGTGGCCAAATTTTACTTCATTATTGGCCTCCCATGTAGAGGGGCACGAGCACATTTACTGGAGCCCGAATCATGGGTGAAAGCATGGACATGATCATTGGGACAACATGCCCCGAGGCAACAAAATATTTGAGCGGGAAGATAGAAATAAGCATTGTGGCCAATCTATCGCTCAAATTATGCTATATACCATTACACATGTGGCTGGGGTGCAAGCGCCACATGAGGCCACCAAGGCTCAACTAAAGACTGGGTGGATTGTATGGCACCCATCATTTTTAACTGGTCAGAGGCCGTGGTGGAAAACATGAAAAATCAACTCACAAAATGAAAAAAACAATAAATTGAAGTTGTTCGAGTATAGATCCTTATTGACAAAAATCTTCCTAGAATGGGTACCATTGTTCCAATACCAGAGGGGTAGAGGTAGCGGCACCATTACCACAGGAGCCACGACTGACGAGGTGGGCAGAGCTGATGCCTCACAGAGGAGGTGGACAACAGATGTCGTTCAAGGCCTCCTTTACATGGTTGAGGCGTCAGTTGATTGTGGTGGAGGATTAGCCATACTCCGGGACGGATTTCCAAGGTGATCCTGATTTACCACTTCCAGCGGCTGAGCACTGGGATGACAGAGGTAAAACATGTTATTTGTTTGTTATGTTAGACTGCAGAGACCAGCAGGGATGTCGTCGATCGCTAGAAGGGTGGTGAGAAATTTCGAGGCCACTCCATATGTGGAAGGAGCAGATGTAGAAGAAGAGATTGCGTAGAACCTAGACGCTTTGACTGTCGAGATTCCAGAGTATGATCAAGTGGGAGACATTCCCTGTTAGTACCAGCAACATACTGTGGGAGTATCCAATCACATTCATACTGTTGACTCGAGTTATTCGAGCAGTAGCTTGCTATTGTGATCATCACGTTGCTCAATTTAGTTTTTATTTCTACAGTTGTAATTTTTCTGAGACCCGTGAGTCTAGCTATGTACCAAAACATATATTATTTTTTGGGGGTTATGATGTACTTTGAACACTATTTTCAAACCAAATCAATATATGTGTGTGTGTGTGTGTGTGTGTTATTTTCCTATTCCATGCATGTTGCAATGATTACAAATTTCTCAAATCTATATCTAGAACATAATTATCCAATGCATCTATTAATGTATTCATATGTCGTGGAATGTGATGATATGTAATGTAATCAAAATTTCTTTCTAAAAGACGAACACACATATACATTCTCAAAATTTGAGGGTGTCTGACGGAATATTGCCCATTGAGTTGTAGGACAACAAGCTGTGAATCTAGGTTAACAACCAATTCTCTAATTCTGAGAGAGACTGCTTCGGACAAAAGCTCAATAACTAAACTATTTTAGCAATATTATTGGTTGTACGACCTAAACATATGCTTTTCAGATCTACTAACTCACCATTAGGGTTATAGATAACTCAGGCCGTAGAAGATATATTTCGATTACTACGACATGCACCATCAGCGAAACTGACATAAGGAGTTAAAGACATCTACAAATCAAGTAAAACAAGATAAGCAAGAAAACCACTTGCAAACGCACACCAAACCAAAATGTACAAAAATGAAAAGCACAGTAATGTACAAGACTAATTACATGAGAAAATCACGCATAATATTTCTTCAGATAAAGCCCATTTTAGGGCTTATGCAAAGGATTACCTTCATAATCAATCCGCTCATAGGCCCCTTTGTGAAAAACACGTTTTACGATGTATGATCCATGCCACACAGGTTCGAATTTTCCTACCCCTAGCTTATCTTGTGGTTGGTCATAGAGAAAGACCAAGTATCCTTCAGAGAAGGCACATGGATAAATCGTCTGATCAAAATGGGCTTTGACCTGTTTCTCTTTTTCTTCAGTAACTAAAGCGGTGAAGCGTCGAGTTTCATCAAAAGTTTCCAGATACAAGAGACATTCCTCTTCTGGCAAGGTATTTGGAAGAAATTTGATAGCTAATTTGAGCGAAGGAAATTGGAATTTCACATTCAATCGGCAAGGTTTCTTCGAGGTATGCCTAGAGATTTGAAAACAAAATGAGATGCCAGTTTGACTTGTGCATCCCAATAGTGCCCTGAGGCATAACAACTAATAATTTATTTACTGCTTCAACTTGGCCGTTGGCCTGAGGGTAATACGGAGTTGAGCTGTTGTGACACAAGCCCAACTGAGAATTCAGCTCAGCTATCATGTAATGGCAATAATGAGAGCCATCGTCGGTGAAAATGGCTTGAGGAACACCGAACTAAGCGATAACATGATTGAAGAGAAATTGAGCTGTAGTTTTACCATCAACAGCATATGTAGGCATTGCCTTGGCCCATTTAGTGAAGTAGTCAACAACAACGATGATATAAGCATGCCCCTTGGCCGAGTGAGGGTTACATCTCATGAATTCAATGACCCATTTGTCAAATGGGCCGACGGTAACAACTAGGTGTAAGGGTGTGGGTGGGGCAGGCATCTTCTGCTGGTAAATCTGGCAAGCATGGCATTTATGGATGGCAAGACTGCAGTCTTTGAAAATAAAAGGCCAAAAATAACCAGCACGAAGGATTTTTTGAGTTGTTGCATAGCTAGACATATGACCACCACATTCCCCAGAGTGGCATTCGTTGAGCACTCTCTTAGTCTCTTCGAAAGTCAAAAAATGACGAAGAATCCAATCTACGTGGACGCGGTATAAAGCATCTCCAATTATATGATATGGTTGAGAAATATGCTCAATATGACTCACTGATTTCACATTTCATCCAAATGATATCAAGGTTTAATGGACATACATAATGATATCATGATACCATGGATCATATGCCTATAATGAAGAGATTTTCATTCGAAATGTGCTCATCAAGACCTGATTTGAGCGGATGCGTAGGGAAGGAGCATATCAATTCAAAATCAATGATTTCTTTTGACGGCAAGAATGAATTTCAAATCAAACTCCTAGAAAATGACAATCAATTTTGATTATTTTCCCCCAAAAAACTGGAGGGTCAAAATATAAGTCATAGGATTGCAGTCGGAGATCACGGTAGTCATGCGTAGAAGAATATAATGTCGAAAGCATTGAACATCATGTACCGCAGCTAAATCTAGTTTCTCGACATGGGAATATCAAGTCTCTGTATCCATAAGGTTATGGTTGAGGTAATAGATGACATGTTCAGTAACATCGTCATCGTCCTGGACCAACACCATAACAATGGTACCAGAAGAAGTTGTTAAGTAAAGGAAATAGTCACGATGATAATTTGGGGGATGTAGTAAACGAGCATTAATGAGAACATATTTTAAAGCATCAAAGGAGCATTAAGAAATTTCATCCCAAAGAAAGGGGATCCCTTATTTCATTAATCGTGTAAAACCCTTAGCAAGTTCCGCATAGTTGTGAATGAAACGACATAGGAAATTAGCTTTCCCTTTCAGACTCTGAAATTGAGATAAAGAGGAGGGA